>OY723391.1:15500546-15740365 GCA_963210295.1 Ophion ellenae | reverse complement strand
TGGAGCTCTGTTATGATAATTCTCGAAGCAGAGTATAAAATTTAGTTCATCTGCTAAAAGTTGCAAAATCAATTACTGCTAAGAGATGACAATGTACGTTTTATGAAACTTCATAAAATCGTTTCATTGGTTTTTTCGAGTTTGACAAAATTTGATTGTCTCTTTCTCTGTCGAAACAAACTGACAGTTTTTATCAGAATGTCACGTTAAGATGCAAGAAAGGTTTGTGTATTTTCTACGAAATTATAATAGCAAACATAATACTTATGTGTATTAATTGTATAAGAATATTATGATTGTGTGCTGCACAGTGATCTCCAAATATAGGATTTAATGAAAACAAATAATGAATCGTTATCCTTCACAGCGTTCATCTACACTACGTGTCCATTTACTGGCGGTCGAGTGTCCATGTACTGGCCATTTCGTCCACTCACTGACGATGTAGTCATTTCGGTTCTCATTCATCAATCCCTCCAATATTAATTGTTGCAATTACCTCGAATATTTTTTTTCTACCATCACAATAATATATTTTGCTACCTACAGCAATTAAACAATTATTTTTCATAGCCCATTAATTTTACAATCCATCTGACAATGAATCCTAGTCTCATTATTCGTGCATTCGCTGGTCGGTTAACCCTACGTAGTTGCGCGTTCAGGGGGAAAAAACACTATCAAAATACATGGTGTGCGATATTTGGCAACGGCGAAAAAAAAAAACGAAGCAAACGCGACTGCGGATGTGAACGGTGAGGGAATTTGAAGCAAAAAAAAAGTTGGAAAAGAACAAAAAGAGCCAATATTGTCGTCGTCATCGTGGATGTTGGCGCGATCGAGAAATACCCGTAGAAATTATCCCGGTATGCTCGATTTCGTGTTCAAGATTCCAGCTTGAAGATAAGGTCGATGGGAATGACCGGCATTCTACGAGGCCATCGAATTTGTACGTTTTTTTTTTCAACACATCAAAAACATGTGTGCGTATATGCGTGTGTGTGTGTCTATAAATAGCTATATATATGTACATACATATTGCCACATTTCCCATCGATGATAAGAGTTGCGAGAGATTATGCTCATCGCTTATACATATATATTAATACGCATTACGAGATAATTATCTGCACACGAGCGTTCCGCTAAGCTGATTGTGCTTGTGTAAAAAAAATCTATTTATCGTATCGGTTGTAAATAAAAATGTAATCACATTTCGATGAACTTTTTTTTTATTCGCTGATCTTACATTTTTCCTTGCCTCTCTCTCTCTCTCTCTCTCTCTCTCTCTCTCTCTCTCTCTCTCTCTCTCTTCCTTCTTCTTGCCCAGGGCTCAAACTTTTCCGCCGCGGACTCTACCACGTGACAAAGTATAGCGAATTATTTCATTAAACCGAAATGAGGCCTAAATAATTGCATCCCTTTTTAAACACATGCCCAGTACTCAAAAGTAGCAGAAAAGAGAAAGAAAAAAAAGAGAACACTTTTCGTTCGCGGAGCACTCGAATTGGGCGTTTCAAGATTTCGCGAGGGTTTCTAGGTCAAGAACAGAGTTGGGCGAGGAAAACGAGGTGACGCGTAACATGATGGTCCTGTGGTGAAAGTGGTTCAAACTTCGGTATCTTAGTATTCAAAGATATTCAATACGTCCAATTCAATACAAGTGTGATCGCGCGAGCATCTTGCGAAACCGAAAAAAGAATCGAAAAAAAAATATTACCGTTGCTGTCAACCAGCAAGAAAAATGGCCCTTTCAAAGGCGATAATTCGATACGGCCCTAAGGCAAGCCTCGAGTTGCGTGTGCGATTTGATATAATTGACAAATCGCTCGAGCTAGAGTGAAGACGAAAGAATAAAAGTAAAGTACCACTTAGGTTTGTGCAACGATGGCCCGGGACAATACTTCGATGGGTGACCGCTTAGCTGCGCACCGGTTCGCGCGACTCAGTTTTTTTTACAGTTTACCTGTGCCCCCGTGAAAATTCGACAACGCGTGTAATTGGAAATAAGGATAAAAGAGAGAGTTTCGTTAAAACCCGCAGTAGCGTACGATGAAAAATTGAAGAAAAATAATGTAATTGTTCAACGATATGAGTAGGTATTATGGAATGGGGTTGAATCGTTGGAATGCAACGAAAGAGGTTTTATGTCTTTATTTCCTTATTTATATTACTCTGCATCGTTTTTCTCCGCGAATTTATATTTTACATGTGGAAATAAGTATTTGAAAAAATTATTGCGGGACTTTATAGGTAAAATCAGCCAGAATAATTTATTTTCATCTTGAAAAAATGAATTTTCATTGCATTCCAACGATGCAAACTTAACTCTCATTTTATCGAATAAAATAAAGTTAAAAAAAATGGACAGAAAAAACTGTCTGGGGTTGACGTTTACGTCGTCGGAATGAAACGAAAATTCGTTTCAATTTCTGACAAGGAACATCCCTCAGGTGTCGTGCTTCGATTTTGGCGAAACTTATATATGTTATGAAGCATTGAAAATTAAGCGACACGTATTTTTTTTTATCGGCGGAAAAACGATGTTAAGGAGTGAAACCGGCCCTTGAAGGAAGGCATGTCAAGGGGTAATATTGCAGTTTCACCCACAAGCAGTCGACCGATCGCAATGAAACGAAAACGAAAATTCTTATAATCCGAAGCGATGAAAAATCTACTAGAGAGTTATGGCAAAAAAATAATTAAGGGGTGCATTACCCCGATTCGAGGGCTGGTTTCACCCCTTGAAACCGTTTTTCCGCCGATGAAACAAAAAATCCGTGTCGCTTAGTTTTCAATGCTTCACAACATGTGTAAGTTTCAACAAAATCGAAGGACGACACCTGAGGGATGTTCCTTGTGAGTTCCATCATGATCCAAAATCACACCTTGCAGATTTAGGTTGTAGATCGCAAAAACAAGAACCATAAAGAACGTTTGCGTCATTTTCGTAGCCCAAATTTGTCAAAAGAAATTTGGGAAACAAAAAAATGTTCGTTGCATTCCAGCGATGCAAACTTCAACGCCATACAAATCTACCAATGCAATGCTGTCATCCATCAAAAATGATTATAATTGCGTCCGAGAACGGAATATTTCCACGATATCAATGTTCTCATCTCTCGAACGCAACGAAAATGCTTTGTTATTTTGAAATTTCCTTTTTCTATCTTCGTATTACTTACACTTTTTTATTAATCACTTAACTCATTAAAACTTATCAATTTTTCAGTTTATTTTCCTTTGTTCGTATTACTGACCAAAATCTTTATTGCGGTTTCAAGTTTAAGGGGCTATAGCAGGCCGACACTTTCAAAAAATCGGTTTTTTTGTGTTTTTTTTTCAACATTTTACATTTTCAAGAATATCCTGTAAAAATTTCAAGGCCGTATCTTTAATCATTTTATCTTGCAAAAATCGATAGTTAAATCTTCAAACGGGTTTTTCTCGAAATGAGATTTTTCAAATTTGCTGACATTGTAACTCTCAAAGAGCAATTATGCGATTGACTTGAAATTTGAACTGAGTACGCTTGAATATATTTACTCTACAATAACGTAGGATATTTTTGATTGCATGTAAATTAACGATTTGGCATTGAAAAAATGACCATTTGATAGGCAAGAAAACAGACTTTTTTCATAACTACGCGATTTTGATAGATTTTGATATTTTTCGAAAACCCTATGTCGTTGTACAGGAAATACCTTCCAGGTTAACGACATTTTGTCCTTTTTCCTTTCCCCTTGAAGGCATTTTTTTTTTGGCGCCTTCGAAAGCAGCGCATAAGTCGCTTGGATCTCAATGTTTTTCGATGAAAAAATTATGTAATATAGGTCAAATATAGCCAAATATATTCTTAATTTTCCGAAAAATTTAATTGAGTACTTTTCTTCCAAAAAATTCCCGAAAATCACTGAAATTTTCGGCGTTCACACTGGTATAGCCCCTTAACCCACTCCTAAAATAAGTATTCCAAAACACGTTTGCGTTATTTTCGTAACGAGAATCTGCAAAAAATTGACAACGTGTAAAAATTAAGTTTCATTGTACACCCCAACGATGCAAACTTCACATATTCCCGCTGATAATTAAATTACAATAAAAACGCAATGCGCAAAGGCTCGATCAGTCTCCGAACCGATGGATGAGTTTGCTCGAGTATCTTTATGGCGATCCGATAGATTCGTCAATGCGTCTACGACTTAGGGGTGGATTGCAAGAAGCTCGATAATCAGAGATTAATTCTCCCGGGTGAATTTCGCCGGGGGGAGCGGGGCAACTAACGAAGATCGAACACATGGGATAGGGGACGTTATACAAGGAGGCAGAGACGGAAAGGAAAGCCCCGGGGCGACTCAAGTGGCGGTACCAAGAGTCGGGCTTGAACATTGGCAAATCTCGCTCACTCTCGCTCTCACCGAGGAAGTTTCGAAAGCCGGACTAGCTTGCTCTAAACAAAGAGCTTTATGGCCACATTTATAGTTGTCGTAAAACACTACACAGATTGCTAACCTCGGCAACACGACGAGCCAGCAGCAGCGAGCAAAGCCCGACGAGACGTTGCTCTCGATCCTCTTTGCCATTCCCTTTTTTGCCCTTTTCTCTCTGCCCCCAACCCCCACCCCTCGGTTTTTGCTCCATTGCTTTCCGCTGGACATCGTTCGACATTCAATTTTTCGTAGTTCTCGTGCCATGGTAGTTCTTCAGATAAGAGACTTTTCCGAAAAATGGGCCTAACATTTTTTGCTTTTCTTCTCATTTATTGGGTTATAAATGATGATATTCAGTCGGTGGAAGCTGAAATTCACCCCTTCCATAAAAAGCTATGGAGTTTTTAAGTTCGCGGAAACACGTGATGAATTAGGGCATTTTTGAGCATTTCGACGCCTATATTGGATTTGTTTGGGTTAAAGTGTGGGTAAAAGTTATGGGATTTTGAAGTTTGCGGAAACAGGTGATGATAAAATAGGGCATTTTTTAACATTTCGCCGCCTGTATCGGGTTTGTTTGAGTTTGTTTGGGTTAAAGTATGAGTAAAAGTTATGAAGTTTTGAAGTTCGCGGAAACACATGATAAAATAGGGCATCATTTCAACATTTCGACGCCTGTATTGGGTTTGTTTGAGTTTGTTTGGGTTAAACTGTGGGTAAAAGTTAGGGGGTTTTGAAGTTCGCGGTAAAACGTGATAAAATAAGGCATTTCTGAACATTTTGACGCCTATATTGGGTTTGTTTGAAAACAACAAATTTTCGAAAAAAGTCACTTATCTAAAGAATTACCCAAATTAAAAAAAAATTAATTTATCGTCAAAATGGCGGAGCTGTGGCACTTTATGTGTTACTTTATAATATATAAATATATATATTTTTTTCAGTTAGAACATGTATAGTTTCTATATCACGGTAAATTAAATGAAGAAAATGCATATTCAAGAGAATGGCACGCTTTTACAAAAAAAATACATTTCACGCAATTTTTTTTGTAAAATTTGGATTAAAAAAGCAGTTTTTTTTTAATTTTTCAAGAACATCTCTCGTCAAGTAGAAGGGAGCAATATTATCAATATTTCTATCAAGTTTCACCTTCATCGGCTTCACAGTTTTTCAGTAATCCTGCACGCCAATTTCGTAAATGCAGTTTCGAGAGAAACGCGTTTGAAGCTTATATAGAATTTGAATTAAATTGCACCAGGTACTTACGGTAACTAATTACTTCAGTAATCTGTTACAAAGTGATTCAAATATCAATTACAGTAGCAATTGTAATTGTTACTTGTTAATTTAATTACTTTTTGCCCATCTCTGTCTGCCCCTCCGCGCTCTCGCTTTTACCTGCGGCGCACGCGCCAAATCCGAGCGGTGAGGCACAGCATTGACGGGCTTTAACGTTTGAAGTTTTTCGAATTCCACTTTCAACCTTTGGGAAAGTAATCTACACATAGAGTTCTATCGCTTGAAGAAGAAAAAAAAAGAAAAAGAAATCAACTTTTTGATCGTTGTAAATGTATATCCCGCCTTGAAAATTCGAAGTCTTGTACAATTCGGGATTTGAAAAAAATTTCAGTCCCATTCGTAATTGCATTTCCGACCCAGCTAGTCCAGTAAAAGAGACGAAAACCCAGCACTATTTAGCGTAGAATATGAATTTTTGACTGAAGGTAGATGGTTGCATATTGGAAGTAGCCCCAATAAAATGTTGCCCCTCAACTCGCCCCAACCCTAAGAAATAGGGGTTGAAAACTTAAAAATCGACGTATCTCGATAATTAATAGCCCAATGAAAAAATGTTTCGAACAAAAGTTGTTTGGAATAATAAAATACGTATAAAGTTATCTGACGTCCAATCCCATATCTTTCAAAATAGCGGCACAAAAACACGAGAGCACACGCATCAACCTCGAATTTTCGAATCGTTTTTGTGCCGCTATTTTTAAAGATAAGAGGTTGGACGTCAGTCAACTTTATACGAATTTTATTATTCCAAACAACTTTTGTTCGAAACATTTTTTCATCGGGCTATTCATTATCGAGATGTGTCAATTTTTAAGTTTTCAACCCCTATAGGGGCGAAATTTTATTGGGGTTACTTTCAGTATGCAACTATCTACCTTCGGACAAAAGTTCATATTATACGCTAAAAAGTGCTGGGTTTTCGTCTCTTTTACTGGACCAAGCGTTTCAGCAATACTGAACTTCAACTTCCCTCTTCGTCTTTTTTTCGCTCTCGCCGTTCGTCGTCCACGTCTCCGATCACAGGAGGGCATTAAACGTTGGCCAATCAATCGCTCCATTGACGATATTCCAAGCGGTTAATTAGCATTGGAAAAATGTTGGAAACGTTCGCAAGAACCAGTTACGCAGAACTTAACGATCTCATTTGCCAATGTGCCTAATTATAAGTTATGTACCGGGTGTATTATTACGTATGTGCACAATGTATGAGTGGACGATTGACAAAAATGTCGTCCGGGAATTTCGCGAGAATGAGACACAGTGACGACCATGCATATACACGTATAAATGCAGCGAGATATGAAAGCAAGACATTATCGATGGTGCCCCGTCCGAGGTGGTGGGGGACTTGAACGGATATGATTCACATACACGAGAGCAAATACGCATCCTCACCGAAGCTGCATGACTAATGGCAAACGGGGCCAATGACACTGGCATATTGGTCTTACGAATATTTTCTCATTTCGCATTTGTTGAGACACCAGGGCCATATTCCTCGGAATCTCGCGTTTGAATTATAATGTTAAGCATCATCGTTATTCGATCATTTAAGGTGCCGCGAACAAGGGTGCGGCACCATCGAATAAAGCGCAAAATAAACAAACTGACTTTTAACAAAATGTCCGTCTTACTTCTTCACCCTTCTCAAATTGTACAGACCTATACAGAATTGTATAGGTAAAAAAATATATTAAATAATGTTGCTACAATCAAAGGCAACTGTAACAATTAATTTTATTCAAGTTTCATCCAAACAAGCATAAAGCAACAATTTAATCAAACTTGAACTATTTCCATCGTCGTTATTTCATAATTTGTCCAAAAAGTAGCTATTTCATTACGTAAATTAAATAGATATTCAAATTTCACAATTAAGGCGTTACCCCCACTTGTAGCGCAAAAAAGGCCTTTTTCATGAATTTTTTTAAAGAAAACTACAAAACTTTTTTAATCGATCAATATACCATCTTAAAGAACACATCTTGAAGAACTTTCAGTAATTTTTTTATTGAAAAATATTACATTGTTTAGTGGCAAATGGCCGTCAATGAAATAATGTTTTTCTATACACGGTTTGCGGTGACCAACATTGCGGCGAAGTGGATCATCTGAAGAAAAAAATGCGGATGGATTTAGTCAAATATAAGTATAAACTAGTCTTTAATCGAAGGATTTTGAAAAATATTCATTTTTCACAAAATGGCGGACAGTCAAAGTTATTGGTTCGATTTTAACGAAAAAAAAAACGGCCGTTTTTTGGCTATAAAACGGCCATTTTTTTTCGAAAAAAAAAATCGAATGATTAAAGACTACATTTTTATGTATTAAATAAGCCTGCAGAATTTCAAGAAGATCGGTTCATTAGTGTTCGAGTACTCTTGGTCACCGACTTCAGAAATGCCATTTTCAGGAAAACGCGTTTAAAGTTTCTCTTTCAATGCTCTTTCAACGCGGATTCTTCTCTTTCAACGCTCATATCTCAGTCAATTTTGTTCGGATCGACTTGAAATTTTCAGGACATATTCTCAGATACTTATACGTCAAAAAAATGCAATAAAAAAAATCGATTTTTTCAAAATCGCAAATGGGCGTAACCCCTTAAGTTAGCTGTGGGCAAAAGCAATACAGTAGATTTGCCAGCCGATACACGATGAAAAGAATACTGGACGATCAACATTTACTATCAAGAAATAAACAATATCAATAGGGTTGAAATTTGCATTGTTGAAATGCAACGAAATCTCTTTTCAAGATCTTATTTTCATTATTCTCCAAAAACGTGTTTCCAAAATTTGTTGTAGATCGCTAAATAACAATCCTAAAAAATATTTGCGTAATTTTCGTAGCTCAAAACTGCAAAAGAAAATTTCGAAAATTAACAAAAAATAATCATTTTCGTTGTATCCCAACGATGCAAACTTCAACGTCATTTTTCGGACCCTCTGGAAAAATTTGCAATCTGACTTTGCAAAGAAAATATTTCGCACAACGGTAAAAGTAAAAGTAAAAAACATTAAAAAAAAAACAACCGTCGTATTTTAACGATGCAAACTTCAACGGTATTGGCGCGCGTAAAGAAGCAAGCCGTTCGGCATCGGTCGGCAAAATAATTTTTCTCACGTGCCAATGTTTCCCTTGAGACCCAATCATCCACGATGTTCTACAAGTATTTCACCGTTTCCAAATCGGCTTCTTTACAATTTCCGTACAATTATATCCGTACAGAATACAAAGTGGAAACAAATTTATTGGGATGCCGAAGAAATTCCGGGTCGTGGGGGGGGGGGGGGGACGTGTTAGAATTCCAGCTCCTACCTGCTGGACGTTACTTCTGAATTAGGAAGTCTTTGAAGTTTCGTCTGCGCCGATGGAAGACTCTTTAAGACCCGACGAAATCGAGATAAAATAGTCACCCACTAATTGGAAGTGTGCAAACACATGTCATTAAGCTAACAATCGATAAACGATCGAATATCTCGATTAGATATCTCATTATCGCATCATCGAATAGATATCGCCATCAAATTGCCGAATTATTCTACGCGAACTTTCCGTACTCGTAAATATTTCGGGAACTACGGAGATGTAAATAAGTCGGAGCTTCGAATGATTGATTCCTATTATTAATTGGATAGTACCGCTTCATTTGGACGCTGGATATTGCCTCAATATAAATAAAACCACGTGTACTTGCAGAGGTCCATATATGTATAAAATTCTATAAGTATATGTATATTTTACACACACACACACGCACACATATACACTAACGATGAGTATTCATCTCTCCTACATACAAAGTCAAAGTGGTCTATGTGAATTATCATACCGCATAAAAAAAAACCTAACAGATTTATTTCAAGCTGCATTGATAGGTAGTCTCCAGATGGACTTGAAGTGTGCATCGTTGGAACACAACGAAAGTTCTTTTTCCATTTGAATTTCCTTTTTTTTTTTATTAAGGGGTTACCCCCACTTGCGATTTTGAAAAAATCGATTTTTTTATTGCATTTTTTTGAAGTATAAGTATCTGAGAATATGTCCTGAAAATTTCAAGTTGATCTGAACAAAATTGACTGAGATATGAGCGTTGAAAGAGAAGAATCCGCGTTGAAAGAGAAACTTTAAACGCGTTTTTCTCAAAATGGCATTTCTGAAGTTGGTGACCAAGATTACTCGAACACTAATGAACCAATCTTCTTCAAATTTTGCAGGCTTCTTTAATACATAAAAATGTAGTCTTTAATCGTTCGATTTTTTTTTTCGAAAAAAATGCCCGTATTATAGCCAAAAAACGGCCGTTTCTTTTTTCGTTAAAATCGAACCATTAACTTTGACTGTCCGCCATTTTGTGAAAAATGAATATTTTTTAAAATCCTTCGATTAAAGACTAGTTTATACTTATATTTGACTAAATCCATTCGCATTTTTTTCTTCGGATGATCCACTTCGCCGCAATGTTGGTCACCGCAAACCGTGTATATAAAAACATTATTTCATTGACGGCCATTTGCCACTAAACAATGTAATATTTTTCAATAAAAAAATTACTGAAAGTTCTTCAAGATGTGTTCTTTAAGATGGTATATTGATCGATTAAAAAAGTTTTGTAGTTTTCTTCAAAAAAATTCATGAAAAAGGCCTTTTTTTGCGCTACAAGTGGGGGTAACGCCTTAAACAAGATCTTTTTCGTATGTATGTATAGTAGATCGATTAATAATTAACTTAAAAAATGATTGAAATAAATTATAGAATTCAGAAGTATACATTCTTATTGCATTCCAACGATGCAAACTTCAACCTCATAGTCTCCAGCCGCTGCATCTGATGTTGAAGTTTGCATGTCTCGGATGCACCAAAAATTCGTTTTTTCATTTCGTGACTCCGTCATTTTTATTATTGAAATCATTTTTCTTTGCAAACTAAGATCGAAGATCCCTAGAGAGGACCTTAAAAAGCCTAAATTTGAAAAAAAAGAATTGGGGGTTGCGAACATTAATGTTCATGGCTTTCCAACGATGCAAACTTCATCAGGGTCGCCATGTATGCTACTTATCAACCCCACAAACCTAACCAGTTCCATAAAGCCTTAGATAACTTCAAAAAAAATTGCTGTTTTTTTTCTATTGGCTCCAATGATCCCGAGCATCCCAAGAATGATATGGTGTTGAAGTTTGTAACGTTGGAATGCAACGAAAATTCTTCTATATTTTTATTTCCCCATTTTTCTTGCCGTCTCTCTTTTTTCCTGATTTAGGTTGTGTATCCCTAAAAAGGACGTTCAAAAATGGTTCAATGATTTTTCTAGCTTTAATGTTGTAAAAAAAATTGGGCAGTACGAAAAAAATGTAATTTCGATGCATCCCACCGATGCAAACTTCAATACCATAGAATGACAAGGTTGAAATGTATTAACATCCCGAGATTGATATAGTCCGAAAAAAGTGGTTTTGAAACTTTAAAGTCTTGAAACCATGTGTTAAAAATCAGAAACATAGCTCCTGCAATTTTTAACCGATTGACTTTAAATTTTAACTGTAGATTCTTCGATATACTTCCTAGAGGAGTACACACGGTTATTACGATCGCTGAAAAATAACGATTTTTATAAGTAAATTGAGCCCGTTTTCTCAGTCGAAAATGCGATTTCTTTTATTTTAAATAGTGCCAAATTTAGAACTATTAATATTTTGTAAAAATCATGTGTACTTCGCTAACAAAGTCGTGTAAATTACGAAAAGAAAAAATTATTTTTCATTCTATGTGCTTATGTGCGTAGAAGTCGGTTGAATATTATATATCCATTTTTGGAAAGTAAAAAATTAATTTGAGTACCTCCGGATATTAATCAATTAATTAAATCAATATTATATTAAAATATGTACATATTGCCCGTCATTTTCGTTTAAAGTGAAACAAGTCGTACAAAGTAAATTTACTGGAAAGTAAATATAGAATTTTAAATTCAGTTTATTAAAAATGTATTATTCACAATAAGATTTTTTTAAAATAAATTATATATATATAAGTTAATTGAATGTAAATAAAAGTAATGTAAATGAAATATAATTTAAATGTAATAATTATAAATTAATAATTAATGTTTACAACTTTTGTGTTAGCCTTGATTAAAATATAATTTAAAAGTTAATTATTTCTCGAATTGATAACAGTTAATTAAATAATTTATTCAATATGGAATAATTATTAATAATATTTAATTTGAGGAGAAACTTTAATCGATTGTTAAGATATCTAGTTTTCTTTTATTTTTGTTAGCCTCATTTTGGTTGCTTTATTAGTATTGTCAAAAAAAATTCATCAACAAAGCCGGGTTTTTCGACAATCCAAAGGTATATAAGGCCTTGAGTAAGAGAAAAACAAAAAATAACCTCACAGAAGTTTCCGCAAACGAAGTTGGGCACGATACACGGGCACAAACACACTGGTGGAACAGTTTGAATCATACATCCTGCTTACAGGACGTATGATACCTCGTTCTCTCTCTCTCTCACACACACACCCTGACTGTTGCTCGCGTGACATTGCGTGACGACGTGAATTAAATGACCCCACGTGCCCAGCACGTGTTGCTACAGGTCAGGAATCCGAACTTCCGACGCTCTCACCCAAACTACGTGTGTATACATGAAGTCCGATTCACTAGCCCCACCACTATCAATTCATCCCTCCAATGGTCGGCAACCACTCACGAAAATAATTTACGTTCCTTTACTTTCGATCATGCGAACGTCTCGAAACTGTCTTAAACGGTGACGGTAAAAGATGGCAAAAAAAAGACAACGACAAAATCTTTACGAAGCACATAAAGTTTATAATCGATCCTCTCGTGCATTTACAACGGTGCAACCACGTGCTTTATTTTCTCCTCTACCGTGAACGTCGAAACTTCGTACACGGATGGTTGGTGGGACGCGTTTTGAACACGTGTGGCGGAGTAACACGCGATGCGAGAAAAAAAATCATTCAGGGTCTCTCGTACGTGCCTGACAAAACGCGAGAATGAAGTTTGCGGAAATTAGATGGGATTGCACGCACGAATGAACGGCAATGAGCAAGCAAGCTTGCCATGAAATGCGGAATACGGAAAGGGGTAGGAGGGATAAAGAAAAACTGTGGTAGCACGTAAAATGAGAATGAGGTAGAAGGCACGATGTTGAGGTTTGCATCGTTGGAGTGCAACGAAAATTCGTTTTTTATTTATGCTTCTTCGCTTTTGTTATCATCAAGAATTTTATCCTGCAAATGAGCGCGGCGAATTTCGGATGGGAATCCTAAAGAATGACGTTGAAGTTTGCATCGTTGGAATGCACCGAAAAATGGGGCTGAAGTTTGCAACGTTGGAATGCAACGAAAATTCTTTTCAGTATCTCATCTTCATTGTTAACCAAAATCATAATTTTCGAATTTCGTTGTGGATTGTTAAAAAGAATGCTAGAAATTGTTTGCGTGATTTTCGCAACTCAAAATCTGGCAAAGGAATTTGGAAAATAAAAAAAAAATCATTCGCATTGAATTCCAACGATGCAAACGTCAACGTCATCAACGAAAATCATTTTTCTTTCGATTTTGAGATTTCCTTTGGGAGATTAACGATACGAAAATCACGAAAAAAAAAACATTTTTAGGATGCTTGTTTACCAATTTGCAACAAATGTGCAAAATATGATTTTGTATAATAATGAAAATAAGAAATTAATAAGAATTTTCGTTGCGTTCCAACGATGCAAACTTCAATATCGTAAGTTTGCATTGTTGAAGTGCAACGAAAAATAATATTTCTGAATTAGTTCATTTGTTTTGGTAGATTCTGCCTATAAAAACCCTTCAACTATTTTTTGAGATATTCATCCAGCGATCTACATCTAATATATTTATATTTATATTTATCTAATATAAATCTATAGAAAAGATCTTCAGTAATAATAAAAATATGGAAAGAAAATGGGTAAAAAAAAGAACTTTTGTTGCGTTCCAACGATGCGAACTTGAATAAATGAGAGAGCTCAATTCAATGTTTTTTCCCCCGAGAACAAGTATCAATAAATGGATGTATTTGAAGGCTTCGCGATAAAGAAAATACGAGAACAGAAATTGGTACTCTGTTAATCGCATGGTTTTTTTTTCGTAAAAAGAGGGAAAAACAGACGTTGAAGTTTTCATCGTTTGAAGGCAACGATGCTTTTGTTATTTCTTCATTTTTATTATTATTTGAAATCATTTTTCTTGCAACTTATGGTCGTAAATATGTAATGAAAATACGTAAAAACATCCCAACAATTTTCAGAGCATAAATCGCCCAAAAAGGAATTTTCCCAATGAAAAAGTATTAATTATTGTTGCATTTCAACGATGTAAACTTCAAGATCATGAAAAAAGTCCAGTTCCAATGGTAACGAAGTTTCAAATATCGAAATGCACCGCGAACTGGCTAGGTTTATCGCGGCCTCATAAAAAAAATAGAAAAAACTAGATTTTGACTAAGTTGAAGAAGAAAAAAAATGGGTTAAACTAATTTGAAGTTTAAATCGTTGGAATGCAGTCAAAATTTCTTTTTTCACTTATTTTAATTTATTTTAGCGAATTTTAGCTGCGGGAAGTCATCAATTTTTTTTTTAACATGCTTATTTGAAGATCTGCAATCGAAATTTGCCAAAATATTTGGTATAACAATAATAATAAGAAAAGAAAAATACAAAACAAATACAAACAATCCAATTTCATTGGATTCCAACAATACAAGCTTCAACACCATAACAGCAAACCTATACGGTGATATAGTTTACATCCTTGTAGGGCTACGAACATCGTGCTTTTAAAGATTATTAATTTTTTTCATTTGTTCCCGATAAAGAATCTTTGTTGACGCATTGAGGTTGTGGATCTCAAATGAGGCTGCAAAATAACTTTTGACTGATTGTCACAGTCCAAATGTGGCCAAGAAGAAAGTGGAAAATTGCAATTGTTGCTGTTGAAATTTTCATTAGAAAAATTCCAAGAAGTTTTTTTTTCGTGTCTTTATGTCCTTATTCATACTATTTTACCAAATATTTTTTGCAGATTTCGATCGGAGATTTCCAAATAAACATTTTTAAAAAGATGGTCAAAACAATGTCTCAGCTAAAATCCTAAAAAAACATTATAAATCACTATTCAAAATCTTTGTTGGCAAATTGAGTTTGTAGATCTCAAATGCTGATGCAAACAATTTTTTTCCTGATTATCCTAGCCGGAATATACCGAAACTAAATCAGGCAATTACATTTTATATTGTTGACGTTTGCAACGTTGAAATGCATCGAAACTTCTTTTCCATATCTTCATTTTCGTACCCTTGCTATCAGACCAAATATTTGTTTGCAGATTTCGATTGCAAATTTACAAACAAGCGGCCAAAAAAATGATCGAAGAATTAAAATCTACAAGAAGGCATTTAAGCAGCTAAAAAAATCACTGCCTTCCAACTATGCAAACTTCAACATCATAAAATTACACGGGCGATCAGGCTCCAATCTTTGTTAGCCCATGCGAACGACACTGTGGGAGTGTTCGAAAATATGGTATTGAAGTTTGCATCGTTGGTATGCAACAAAAATATTTTTTTTTGTCTTGCCTATTTTTGTTGGCACTTTCAGACTATAAACGGGCCAGAAACATTTTTGAAGATCCTCAGTAGAGTTCAATAAGCAAACCTTTGAAAACATGGATTTAGATATTAATAAAAATGAAAAAAAATAACGAAGAATTTTCGTTGCATCGCAACGATGCAAACTTCAACACGATTCGAAAAACTCCGTCCATCTTTACCATGACGTTGAAGTTTGCACCGTTGGAATGCACCAAAAATGATTCTTTCTTTATTTCGCCAATTTCCTCCGGCACTTTCAGGATTCTCATTCAGCATTCTGCAAAACATGATTTTGGATAATGAAAATCAGAAATTATAAAGAATTTTCGTTGCATTCCATGGAAACTTCAACCCCATCCCATTAAGGGGTTACCCCCACTTGCGATTTTGAAAAAATCGTTTTTTTTTATTGCATTTTTTTGAAGTATAAGTATCTGAGAATATGTCCTGAAAATTTCAAGTCGATCCGAACGAAATTGACTGAGATATGAGCGTTGAAAGAGAAGAATCCGCGTTGAAAGAGCGTTGAAAGAGAAACTTTAAACGCGTTTTTCTCAAAATGGCATTTCTGAAGTCGTTGACCAAGATTACTCGAACACTAATGAACCGATCTTCTTGCAATTTTGCAGGCTTATTTAATACATAAAAATGTAGTCTTTAATCGTTCGATTTTTTTTCGAAAAAAATTGCCGTTTCATAGCCAAAAACGGCCATTATTTTCGTTAAAATCGAACCATTAACTTTGACTGTCCGCCATTTTGTGAAAAATGAATGTTTTTTAAAATCCTTCGATTAAAGACTAGTTTATACTTATATTCGACTAAATCCATCCGCATTTTTTTCTTCAGATGATCCACTTCGCCGCAATGTTGGTCACCGCAAACCGTGTAAATAAAAACATTATTTCCTTGACCGCCATTTGCCACTAAACAATGTAATATTTTTCAATAAAAAAATTACTGAAACTTCTCCAAGATGTGTTCTTTAAGATGGTATATTGATCGATCAAAAAGGTTTTGTAGTTTTCTTTAAAAAAATTCATGAAAAAGGCCTTTTTTTGCGCTACAAGTGGGGGTAACGCCTTAAACAACAACAACAAGAGAAAAAAAACACACAAAAGCGTTATAATAAACGTAGAAAATTGATTTTTTTCTCCGTTCCGTTGAAACTCCAGGATCGAAAGCAGCGGAGCTGCGATAACTCGCCAGTGTATGCACACAGCCGGGCACATAAATTGCTTCGTACGAGGGAGGAAAGGGGCGGGCGGCAGGGGGCGAAGACCTGGACGAAAAGGGCGAGAGGTGCATGAGCAGGAAAATGAGACGGCGAACGAGGGGAGGGGGAGCCGGGTAGAGATGTGTAGAACGTTAAGGTTGAGGGGCGCGCGCGCGCGATCCTTGCTAAGGGGGGAAAGGTACGATGTGCAGACTGGGCGGCAGGGGGGTCGGGGAGTGGCCGGGGTGCGAGAGGGGCTTCTCGCCCGAGAGGCGCTCCGACCTCTTCGAATGTAAGAAGTGCAGCAGGTAGGCTCGTTAGCGAGCAGGTAGGTAGAGGTTCCGAGGTTCAGGGTATATAGGTGTACAATGCTGACTGTAGACACTCCTTGCGTCTGTCCCTGTATAACGGGTGTCCAAATTCATACGCAAGAATTCCTCCAAAAGCGTTTTCTTATTTGGCCTGTGTGTTTCCTGAAAATCTCACGGGTACGCGATTTACGAGAGTACTTTGGGGGAATTCTTGTTTCGAGTTTCTTCCTTTCACGTTTTGAAACTTGTATCGTATGCACCAATGCCGATAAATTATTTCGTAGTTTCTGGGAAATCGTCGGTTACCGTTATGGCTTTCGAATTTCAAAGGGCTCCTTTTTTTTCAAATGAATCATGTTGAGTTCGTATCGTTGCGGAATCTGCCGAAAACAAAAGGTAAGGAGCAAAAAAAATTGCATTTTTATTGCATACCAACAATGCAAACTTCGATACGATTGTAAATATCATGAGTTCTCAGCATTGGAACGCAATGCATTTTTTTTAATTGCCCTTTTATTTTGGCAGATTATCGAAATCACTCGAAGATTTTTTTAGAATCGTTATTACAGATGTACAAACTAAATTTACGAATAAAGGTTTGGGACCGCAATATGAATGAAGAAATGAAGAAATAAGCATTTTTCGTTGCACTCCAACGATGCAAACATCGACACGATTTGATTTCTATGATCGGGGAATATTTGCGCAGCACTAAATTTCGGTAACTACATATAAATTGATTTATTTATATATATATATATATATATATATATATATATATATATATATATATATATATATATATTCGTGATATAGGGTGATTCGTTTCAGGGCAACTTTTTTTTTGACCCATCGTGCCCGAAAACCTTTAGATGGTACCCAAAAACGAACTTTCGTGAAGGGGGTGTTGTCAAAAAATATTTAGAGGTCGCGAATCAAAATTGAAGGTTTCCCATTTGATTAACATTGAAAAAAATGTTTTTCTCATTATTAGTGTTACCATTCCCCGAATTTTGATATCGCGATATTTTCCAAGTGGGTTCTCATAGGAAATATGATACTCCACAATAAAGTTCATTGAGCCATGGCCGTAAATTCAACCGTTTCAGCGGCATCATTATTTCAAGTGAATATTATGCAAAATATCTATTCAAACGGCTGTAACGCCTAAGCTATTAGATATATCGAAAAAAATTTAGATGAGAACTTTGTAGACAAAGTAATTTTCTACAAAAAAGTCTTATAAGCCGAGCCCGAAAATTCAACTCTTTCTCGGCTATAGGTGGATGAAGTAAAATAAATAGATATTTTTTTAAACAGAAAAAATCTATTTATTTTACTTCATCCACCTATAGCTGAGAAAGAGTTGAATTTACGGGCTTGGCTTCTAAGACTTTTTTTGTAGCAAATTACTTTCTCTACATAGTACTGATTTGAATTTTTTTCGATATATCTAATAGCTTAGGCGTTACAGCCGTTTGAATAGATATTTCCATACAATATTAACTTGAAATAATGATACCGCTGAAACGGTTGAATTTACGGACTTGGCTCAATGAACTTGATTGTAAAGTATCACATTTCCTATGAGAACCCACTTGGAAAATATCGCGATATCAAAATTCGCGGAATGGTAACACTAATAATGAGAAAAACATTTTTTTCAATGTTAATCAGATGGGAAACCTTCAATTTTGATTCGCGACCTCTAAATATTTTTTGACAACATCCCCCTTTCACGAAACTTCGTTTTTGGGTACCGACTAAAGATTTTCGGGCACGATGGGTCCGAAAAAAAAAGTTACCCTGAAACGAATCACCCTAATATATATCTTCTTATGATAGGTTTTTTCGACAAGTAAATTTTCAAAAATTGTCCACATCAACTTCCCGTAGCCGTATATTTAGTAATCGATTTATTATTTCCCCTATTGTAATACGAATATTGTAATACGTCTAGTTGTTACTACGATTACAGTTATTACCGCATATTTTTTTCGCAACGAACTTCGAGAATTAAAACAACAAAACCATTTGCGTTTGAGAAAGGTCTGAGCCCGATTGTCGATAATATTATTCCCGAAGCGAACGAATGTAATCCGAAGATTGTTCTCTCGCGTATTTGCGAAAAAGTTTCAGCCGATACTCGATGCTAAGCGTAAGAAACGAGCAGGTTAGACACCCAAGGAGAGGGACGAAGTAAAGAGATCGAGAGACACGGGAGGAATGAAGCGAGGAGAAAGAGAGGGGGGAGCATAAAGAGACACAGAAAGAGAGAGGGAGAGAGGAGTAAATAAATTTACACGGGGTGCGAGAGAGCGAGCGAGAGAAAGGGAACTATGAATCGAGCGAGCACAACGAGGGTAGAGAACGAGAAGATCCGAGCCTTGTGTGCATATTAGTGTGGATGGCTATACACAAATATGCGGGTGTGTGTAAGTACGAGGCGTCAAGAGGCTGGGGATGTCGAATAGTGGGGTTCGAGAATAAGAAGGATGCAAACGAAGAGGAAACTACAAGCGAGAGAGAGAGAGAGAGAGAGAGAGAATGCAGTTGGGTGCCATGTGCGGTTCAGTATGTATATGGTGAGGTTCGAAGGAAAGGTATTCGGACAAGTTCAGGGAGATGCAGCATCCAAAGTCCCCCCTTCATCGCTCCTTCCTTCGCATACTGTGTCTCGTTTACGCTCGCAGTTCAAAAATCTTTCACCTCTCTATCGCGCCTCCTTCATTCCCTTGGTACACACATACACGCGCGGGCGTGCACGCACGCACGTCTTATTATATTCTGCCGGTTCTTCGCCTTTTGCCATAACCACTCTCGAAGTCGGCGCGTTGCGCCAACAAATCCCGAGTAAGGAAAATGTACACATTAGAAAATGACAGTGAGGGGTGGGAGGAGCCGAGACACGTAATTTCTTACTGAAAAGTCTCCTGTATTATCTTGGGATCTATTTCTCGATTCGGGCAAACTTAAATCTTGGGATTTACTCCACCTCCTTGAAGAAAACCTAAAAAAAAAAAACATTTCTATGAGTGGAACTTAGAACGTGAGGAAGAAGAAAAAAGAACGTCGACACCCACGCGTGGAGCAGGATTGGTTTTTTTTTGCCCTCGGTATAGCCCTGCTCGTGTGTCCGAGTTAAACAAATTTTCAAACTCACGAAATCACTTAGCGACTATCGAGCATTTTCGATTGAGATTCCAGTTATCATTGATATGTCGAAGTTCGCGTCGTTGAAAAGCAGCGGAAATTCTTTTTCGGATCTTTACTCCCTTATTATTATGCCAAATATTTGTTTTGCTACTTTTAACCGCTGGTCTGCAAATAAGCGTTTCGGGATTGGTCGAGGAATTCTCGTAGCTAAAATCCGCTGAAATAAATTCGAGCGAGGGCGAAAATAATTTCCGTTACAGTCCGACTATGCAAACTTCAACATCATCGTAAAACGGGATTAAATTGGCATTAAGGGTAACATTGACAGCTTTTTTGGGTACTTTAACAGAGCGTCCAAATACGGTTTAAATGTAGGCGCATTTGAATGTGTTTGAATTTGTTGTTCAAATTGATTGTAATGTTTCTGACATTGATTTTGACCTCAATGATAATTATAAGACTGATTAAGTGCCTATAAAAGTAGCCTAGGTACTTGATATTTTCATGTGAAATGTTTCCTTAAGGCGTTACCCCCACTTGTACGGCAAAAAAAGGCCTTTTTCGTGAATTTTTTAAAAGAAAACTACAAAAGTTTTTTAATCGATCAATATACCATCTTAAAGAACACATCTTGAAGAACTTTCAGTAATTTTTTTATTGAAAAATATTACATTGTTTAGTGGCAAATGGCCGTCAATGAAATAATGTTTTTATATACACGGTTTGCGGTGACCAACATTGCGGCGAAGTGGATCATCTGAAAAAAAAAATGCGGATGGATTTAGTCAAACATAAGTATAAACTAGTCTTTGATCGAAGGATTTAAAAAAATATTCATTTTTCACAAAATGGCGGACAGTCAACGTTAATGGTTCGATTTTAACGAAAAAAAAAACGGCCGTTTTTTGGCTATAAAACGGCCATTTTTTTCCGAAAAAAAAAATCGAACGATTAAAGACTACATTTTTATGTATTAAATAAGTCTGCAAAATTTCAAGAAGATCGGTTCATTAGTGTTCGAGTAATCTTGGTCGCCGACTTCAGAAATGCCATTTTGAGAAAAACGCGTTGAAAGTTTCTCTTTCAACGCTCTTTCAACGCGGATTCTTCTCTTTCAACGCTCATATCTCATTCAATTTTGTTCGGATCGACTTAAAATTTCCAGGACATATTCTCAGATACTTATACTTAAAAAAAATGCAATTAAAAAAAATCGATTTTTTCAAAATCGCAAGTGGGGGTAACCCCTTAATAAAAATCCCAATTTGATTATACAATATCGTCGTTGTTCATTCAATTCCATGGATAATGCATAAAATATTAATTTTTTGATGAAAATGATGTCAAAGTAACCCTTAACCTCTGACACAAGTTGCATTTCAATGCCTTGTGAAAAAAACCCACCCTCGAGGTTACTTTGACAATTGAAGAAGAAAAAAGGTGGGGGAGTGCTGAGGCTTGATTTTCTTACACATTTGATAGCCAAAAGACACTTTTTGCTCTAACAGCCAATTCTATTAGAGCAAAATAGTTGGAATTTAGGATGTTAAAAAAAGTTACCGACAAAAAAAATTTCAAACCCTGTTAAAAGTCCCCCCATATTACGGTAATTGTCCAAAAGGAAGATGAAATTGTCATGGTGTACTGAATGATTTGACAGTTCTTCACAACATTTTAAACATTTTTTCACACTCTTTCGTGCGTTAAACTGCCATTCAGCGATCAGCGTAGGCGTCTCTCTATCTTGAAAGTTATTTTTTTCGATTACGGTCGAACCTCGATATAACGAATCTCAAGGGAACGTCGTTACATCGAGTTTTCCTTATATTGAGGTTACCTTATACCGATGTCATGTTCCTTAAAATGTTCTAAAAAAATCTATCTTAGTATTTTAAATATGAGGATATTTTTTAAAGAAAGAAAGATTTTAATTAGAGCATTTTTTGACAAGTGATTGGCAATTAGAGCATAATGTGTATGATTATGCGGTTGTATCAACGTTTCGGATGTCTATCGGAAGGCAATGGACAAATCTTCGTTATATCGAGGTTCGACTGTATTTCAAAATTTGGAGGGTGCATTGAGTATATTACGATGAATTAACTGTATAAATTTGAATCAAATGGTAACATATCGTCAATTGTCCCGAAACTCCCCAAGTGACGTACCCTGTCAGTTGGAATTCTCATTCATAAAGTGCATAAGAAACCAAAACCCGTGTTTACCAGCCAATGTCAAATATTTGTTTCGTGGTCGCTTTTTCGTCGCACACGCATGTTCTTCACGGTAAAGCCAATATGGCGATCAATGAGAGAAAAAAGCCTGCTCCACCAACGACGTGGAACCAAAATAAAAACGTAATCCAGGAAATTATTGTTCAAAAAACCCCCGAATGTTTTTCGTAGCGAAAACCCGTTGGAAAAAACTCGACCTATTCGGCAACAAACACAAAATTAATTGCATCCCGACAATGTAAACTTCAACACCGTACCGTAACATCGTATTTGATGATTCTTACCTACCTCTCGATAAGATAAGTATCTATGAAAATGTTATGAAACGCCAATTGAACAATAAAATTCCACATTACCCAAGAATTATTACTCCCTCGAACGTGTTTCCCTACATTAAGAATTTCCACTTTCCCATTCCATCAATCCCGAATTCATGACAAATTTTAAAAAATTGTCATTGAATGTCTATATAATTGTTGCCACGTAAAGATAAAAAATTCTGGTCTGGGGGGGGGGGGGGGGCTCGTTGATTCTCGGCTCGTTTCGTATCCTCCGCGAGTGAATGCGAAGGAGAGAGACAGTGAGCGAGTGTATGGAGACGACGGTGAATATATATGAAAGGAAAGAGAGTCAAACGCTCGGGGCTATCTAAGCGCCCGAACCGCCTACACGCGAACTCGTCAATTACTTCGCACAACGAGATATCATTGACGAGAGGGAAGATGAGCACGGGCTACATGGAAAGAGAGTCTCGTTTGTGGACTCTGGAGCTCGTCTACGTATCTAAATTATATATATATATATATATATATATATATGCGTGTAAATCTCCACGATATTGAATGTTAAATGTCCGTCAGACTACACTCCACAAGCGTATTATCGTGCGGATAACTCGCCAAATTATGCTTCAAACGCGCCTCTAGCGATAAAAAAAAAAACTTTTTTTTCCAAGTCAAAGTAATCGCGCGATAAAAACGGGAGACTTGCGAAGATCGAGAAGAGAAACGTAAATGCTCTATCCTTTTAATTGTGTGTGCGTGTGTGTGTGTTGTGCATTTTCTAACTATTACGGCGTCTCGTGCTGGGTGGGGGGTAGGGGGGGGGGCACACGCGATTCCCCAAATTGCGGCAAAACAAATTTCGGCTTCGATACTTTTATGAATCCTAATTTTGACCGTCCGTTTATACGTTCGCCCCGTTCTCGTTTCGTTTCAAGCGCCGATAATCGTTCGCAGCTTCGCAGACGCGAGAAAAAAATGCGGCCCCCCATCGTTAGCAAAAAGATACGAAGAAGAAAACGCAATAACCGCGAAGAGCGAGTTATCGGGGGGTTTTTTTTGCAATTCAATTGCATGCCATTTCCGGTTGATAATTCCGTTATATTTTTGGTTTTCATTGATGTTCGGGGAATATAATTTTTGTAAAAATTGTAGTTTTCATTATATGGGGTCGTTTTCCTATTGCATTCCTCACTATATTCAACTTCACATCGCCATGTTTGGTAAATATGTGTGTTTTCAAATATTTTATTCCGCCGAGATTTGGCCTTGCCAAAAGATTACCAAGTTGACATGCTTGCTTTTCTCATTCCAGAACGACAAATTACGAGAGTGCCATTTATAGCGATTGCTCATGTGTTTTGTTTACGAGTGTAAGTTTAACGTTCGTATTCTTGAGACTGAGGATTTGTGGAACTTTTGGATTTTGTGGCGTGTTGTGCATACAGCTAGTTGGAAATTTTGAAAATATCGTTTTTCGGTTTTCGTCGGTGTGCGAAAATATAACATTTCAAAAAAATTCTCGGACAATTTCATTCGATATGTTTACAATTAAACGCGTTTTTCTCAAAATGAATTTTTCAAAATCGTTGACGACAAGTCAAAAATCTCGCCACCGAACAAATCCAATTTTTTCAAGCTTCTCTTTACTTACCGAAAATCAGTGACTGAACAAACGAAATTGTTTTTTGGTGCATATTTTTTTATTAACGAAAATGAAGAGTTTTTTTTTTACCGAAAATTGATACTTTCCACTTCACTGCAAGCACTAGATAATTTCATGCGAAGACTGAATGCGTTTGATTTCTTTTGGGTCGGATGATTTGTTCTCGAGCAGCAGTCCTCACTGCGAAGAACTTTTTTCAAACAGCGGTCTGCACAAGCCATTGTATCTACCGCAGTCATACATTTTTTTAATACTAAAATTGTAAAAGATACTTCAAATCATACTTAATATTTAAAAAAAAACATATTTTAAAACCTGCCAGCATTATCCCAGAAAAAAATTCACGAAAATTTGTCTTTTTTCCATGATCTTGAAGCTTGCATGGTTGAATCGCAATGAAAAGTAATTCTTTTCCATTGATAACATTCCTAATTGGGGCGATTTAGGCTATGAAAATCCTTCGAACGTTTTTACATATTTTTATTAGACCTGTACGACCTCAAGTTGCAATAAAAAAGGTTTGAAATAATAATAAAAAATAAAGAAATTAAAAAAACATCGTTGCATTCCAGCCATGCAAACGTCAACGTCATTGTACGAACTCAAGTTGTATATAAGAAGATTTCGAGTTGTAATAAAAATCACGAAATTACCAAAAAATCGTTGCATTCCAACCATGCAAACTTCAACGTCGTTTTTTCCGGCCACGAGTTACGTCTAACCCGTTAATATGTCTATATGGGTGAGAACGTCTCTGCGATGATTAATTAACAATTATGTCGAAGTTTGCATCGTTGGAACGCAACGACCATGCTTATTTACTGTTTCGATTCTTTATTTTTACCACTATCTAAACTCTTATTTTGCAGTTTTAGGTTACGGATCTCTAATAAGGATCTTCAAAAATATTTCAGTCACATTCATAGCCTAAATGTGCCAAAAAAGCGAATTTCGAAGGGAAAAAAACAACAATTTGCTGCATCCCAATGCTTCAAACCTCAATATCATAATTGATAAACATAATGAATTACCCGCATAAATATCGATGCACTTCAACACAAATGCTTCCTTCAATTACAAGCATGCGGTCCAAGTTCGCATCATTGGAGTGCAACGAAAATTCTTCTCAAACTCTCATTTTCATCATTATCCCAAATCATATTTTGCAAAATTGTTGTAAATCGCTAAATGAGAATCCTCAAAAATGTTTACGTGATTAACGCAGCTCAAATCTGCGACAGAAAATTTAGCAAAATCAAAAAAAAAAATATTTTCGTTGCATCTCAACGATGCAAACTCGAACATCATTTACGGGCTGAATATCGCGATCAGAGATTGTCAGTTTTCCCAGCAAATGGTACAAAAAAAGTGCGCTCCGTAAATAAAGATTCTTCCCACCCACACATGCACACATTTATATATATTATATATAGATGTGCATCTATTCGAGATGTTTTATATTACTCTGAATGGAGTAGGAAATTTTTCCAAAGATTATCATCACTTCCTTAGTGACACAAATAGAATGTACCAACAAGAGGAATGTTGCAATCGAAATCGTTTTATGTTTTATGCAATATGGGTCACGTTCTTTTATACTGCAGCATGAAATACACGTGTACATATTTAAATCCATTTCTATGTACACACACGCACACACAGTTAGATGCATGCCCACGTGCATACAAACAAACGCGGAGGCATCTGTACATACGTACGTAATCATACATTGACCAAAGAATACAAACGCTTATAGCCAAGCGCCCAATCGTTCTGGATTATTAACCACTTGAAAAGGGCGCGCACGTGTGTGTGAGAGTATGTATGTATGTATGTATGTATGTATGTATGTGTATATATATATATATATATATATATATATATATATATATATATATATACACACACACACATACATATATACATATATATATATATATATATATATATATATATATACAGTAGAACCTCGATTATCCGAACTGATGGTTTTTTTTCAGTTAAGGTATCACCTAAGGTATTTCTTTTTTTCTCTAATATAACTGTTTCCTAACACTTTGAGATATTTTCAAAATACGTTATTGCGTATATGTAGCTTCATACATCAGATCGTATATACATTGTATGTATATGAGACAGCCGAAAATTGATCATTATTTCAAGCCGCAATTGTGCTCTATGGCAGGCGCCTAAATTGGGAGGTCCAAAAATGCGCTTTTTCGCGAATTTTTTAAGATGGGAAAATAACAAGAGAGCGCAGTAAACATTGAGGTATATTTAAATTGTATAGTTGAAATGTAATAAAAAAAAAAAATTTCAACATGAAACATTTTATGATCGGCGGGAAAGATGCCGCTCGTAATTCTTGACCGAATCAAATAAAACAATAACATTTTGAATTATTTCATATATTCAATTATTTCATACTTTAATTTTCATATATTTTTCTTTTGGGTGAATTAAGAAAAAGCTGAATAAATCGTGTAATTATAACTTTTCTCACGGTTGAAAAAAAAATGTGTTTAAAAAAAAACACTTTAACGTGCTATGAAAATTATTTAAAAAGGCTTTTTCAACGACTTTTTTAATTCACTTAGAAGAGATTTTCATACTGCAGAAAATAAATTTTGGTTTGATTCAATAAGTCGTTTAGTTTTTTTGCCATCAGGCCCGCCAATTTGGAAAAATGCTTTTGGCCTTGTATCTTCGAAAATATTTACAATTGGCATCAGTAACTTTGTAAATATATTCTTGGATAGTTTATCTATCGATTCAAGCAATAAAAAAAAAAAGATTTTTCGGCCCTTCTAATTCAGGCTCCCGTCTTAACCGTATTAAGTAGCAGTGGTATAAAAATGGAAACTTTATCCATTGTTAATTGCTATCAAATAAAGAATTTGAGGTCGTTGGATCAACAAAGACAATTTTCGATACCGTTTATATTATATGAGTTGATTTTTCCGCACATCCGAGATATATTTTCGATTGTCCATACGATGCCCGGATTAGTTCGGATAATCGGTGTTCTACTGTATTTGTACGCAAGTGCGAGCACTGACAGCGGCCCGCCGTCATGTGTCCAGCGTACACATGCGTCGTTTCGTCGTCGACGCGATTGACGACACAACATAGCAGGGTCCGCAAACCCCGCATCCTCGTGCAAATTGATGCGGATTTTTACATTGTGCCTCGACTATCCAAAAATTGAAGATACACAATAACAAAGTAGTACAAAGACAAACAGTAATTACATATCGTCTCGAATTTCGCATCGTTGCAATGCAAGGAAAATTCTTTTTTATATATCAATATCCTCACTTTTATAATGTTACAAAATCTTCTTTTGCAGAAGTTAATTCTGGATCGTTGATTAAGCGACTTGAGAGATAATTGAGGAAAACTCATAATGAAGATATGCCAAAAGAATTTCAAGCCTATGAAAAGTAATAATTCTCATTGCGTTCCAACGATGCAAACTTCGACCTCATAACTACGACCTAGACACTTCGTCGCAGTGGAACAAGGACGATGTGCAACGCGATTGAACGGCATTTTTGCCTTCAGATTGAGCGAATTATCTCGATCTTTGGAGATTATCGCGAAGATAGGTACGGTTGATAAAAAAAAAAAGAGAAAAATCGAAATGCTACAGATTCATACATAGGCGCATGCGTGTGCATACATAAATATAAATTATGTATAATGTATGAAAAAATATATATATATATAATTCGTTTTGAACCATGGAACAAGGGCGCCATACTCGTTTCATTTACGGGCAACACACACGCAAATATGTAGAAGAATCAAGTAGAAAAGACAATGACGTTGAAGTTTGCATCGTTGGAATGCAACGAAAATGAATTCCACTTAATTACTCCAATTTTTCTGACTGATTTATGCTATGAAAATAGCTCAAACGTTGCTACGTTATCTTATTAGAAATGTACGACCTCAATTCGCAAAACAAAAAGGCTTTGGATAACGATAAATATAAAGAACCTCGTTGAAGTTTGCATCGTTGGAATGCAACAATTTCTTTATTTCTTCATTTTTATTATTTGCAACCTGAAGGTGTGATTCAAAATAAAAATACGTAAAAACGTTCGAACGATTTTCAGAGCCAAAATCGGCCGATAAGAGCTTCCATCAATGAGGAAGAATTTTGGTTTCGTTCCAACCATGCAAACGTCAAGATAACGATAAACAAACAAAAAATGGAAAAAGAAATATCGTTGGATCCCAACGATGCAAGCTCCAACGTCATGAAAGACACACCTGGTGCGCCTTGGCTCCAAATGATGAATCTTTTCTTCGCCTCTCTCTCTCTCTTGCTCGCTTGTTGAAACTTTTGGCAGAGCTTTGACAACGGCGCCAACGAAGCGACATGTCAATTTGTCAGTGCGACAGACCCGCCCAAAATGAAGGGTCTATGTGCAGGAGTATTAGAGTGTTTGTATATATTCTGTATCGTGTTCGTAAAGAGGTATACAGGGTGTCCCTCTTATCTCTGCCACCCGAAATAACTCGGTTATTATCGACGTCACAAAAAAATGTTCCAGACAAAAGTTGTGCGGTGTGAAGAGGGCCCTCGAATGCGACCAACTTTTTTTTCATTTCGCTGGAGGCGTTGACGCGCAGCCACCTCCACTTTTTTTCAATGGAATGGTACATTTATTTTTCAACCATCTTGTGGAGCAACTTAAGCCGCATAAAAAAATTAAGGGGTCAAAGTCGTTCAAGGTCATTCGAGGTCAGTATCGATTATACAAATCTAAATATGTCGGATCCCTGTCAAATATTTGGTAGTGATCCGAGATATTTAGATTTGTATTTCATTTTAATAGGTGACCTTGAATGACCTTGAACGACTTTGACCTGCTGATGTTTTTTATGCGGATTGAGGTGCTCCGCAAGATGGTTGGAAAAAAAACGTACCATTCCATTTAAAAAAGTGGAGGTGACCTTCACTGTGCGGCAGCGCCGGTACCAAAATTAAAAAAAAAATGGTCGTATTGAAGGCCCCCTCACATCGTACAACTTTTGGAACTTCTGGAACATTTTTTTTGTGACATTGATAATTACCGAGTTATTTTGGGTGGCGGAGATAAGAGGGACACCCTATATATATTCATATATATATATATATATATATATATATATATATATATATTCATATATATATATATATTCATATATATTCATATATATTCATATATATATACACACACACACACACACACACACGCGCGCGCGCGCGCGCGCGTGTGTGTGTGTGTGTGTGTGTGTGTGTGTGTACATATATACACACACACGCGCGCGTGTGTGTGTGTGTGTACACGCGTGTACACGCGTGTGTGTGTGTGTGTGTGTGTGTGTGTGTGTGTGTACATATATACATAGATCTATACATATTGGATCGTTACGAACGAGAATGCATGGTACAAGAGGCTATCATTAAAATCGTCACACAAGTTAAGCGACGGGGACCGTTTAACTCTCCCCGAAGAGAGACACATGGATCTCTCGGTGAGGATAGAATTAACTCGGTTCGTAGCTGACTAATCATGCGTGCTTGCCGCTTGACTTTCAATTTTCCTCCACGAATCGACATTTTCTCGGTCTTAAAGAAGGGGTTTTCCGTGACGTGTCAATCGTATCGTGTCAAGGTCGCGATATTTCTGAATTATTTGAAAATTGTGACAAATGTGTACGTACATCAGCGCTCCGTACAGAGAGTGCGACAATCGAGCTGTGCTCGTGTGTTGCTCGTTCTGACGGGGAACACATTGCATCGGTTGGGATGGTCTTGAAGCTCGCATCGTTGCAATGCAACGGACATTCTTTTTTATATTTATATATCCCTGACGTTGAAGTTTGCATCGTTGGAATGCAACGAAAATGCATTTTTCTTTAGTTGCGCATTTTTTTGGCCAATTGAGGCTATGAAAATCACTGAAACGTTGCTACGTATTGTTATTAGAAATGTACGAAATTAATTTTCAAAACAAATAGACTTTGGGTGATGATAAAAATGAAAAAAATGGGAACAATATTCGTGACATTAAAACGATCTGAACTTCAATGTCATTTGTTTCCTCACTTTCATTTCTTTGCAGATTTTTATTCTGGATCTCGAAATAAGCGACTTGAAAGATTATTCGAGCGGTTGAAAAATAATTTTCATTGCATTCCAACGATGCAAACTTCGGGGTTGGGTTAAAATTCCGACGTATGATTGATCAGAACGCTCAAAACTCCGAAAGACGAAAACTCTGAAAATTTGAACACCGTCAAAATAATTCGACTAATGAAATTTGTTAAGTTTCAAAATGTTCAATAAATCGACGAATTATTTCAAGAATTTGTCTTATTAAGAAGTGATTTTACGTCAACTTTGAAATTTGTCTATACAGTAAATTATGTGGAACGCATAACATTGTCTAGACAAATTTTAAAATTGACGCGAAATCACTTCTCAATAAAAAAAAATCTTGAAATAATTCGTTGATTTATTGAAAATTTCGAAACTTTTAAAACTTCCATAGCCGAATTATTTTGAAGGTGTTCAGATTTTCGGAGTTTTGGTCTTTCGTGTAAAATTATTTCGGAGCTTTGAGCATTCTGATCATTCAAAGTTCGGAATTTCAACCCGGCCCCATTTTGAATTTCGGAATATTAAAAATCGGAAATTTAAACCGTCGGAGCATTCAAAGTTCGGAATTTCAACCCGACGCCGAAACTTCAATCTCATCGGTTGGGGACGAAAAGAAAAATCGTTTTCTCGTCTCTCGAGGGATTTTGATCGTGAAGCGAATGGAATTCACTTCGAGCAAGGTCGAGAAGACGCACGGAAAGAATCAAATGAATAATCGTGTACGCGACATGAATGAACCAAAGTGCCGAATTTTCTTTGTTCCCGTGATTTATCAATTGATCAACTGTCCTCTGTAATTTGATATTGAAAAGATGTTTGTTTATTTGTGTTTTCTCCTAATTTGCGAATCGTCGATAGGAATTGATTTATCCCAATTTAATTTCGTTCGAAAGCCGCAAAACGATTGCGTAGAAATAGCCGATATGCTATTTGATTTGATTGAAATGATAATTTAATTGGATTCATCTGTGTTCACGGAAAGCCAAATTGATGAAATCGTGTGTATCGAAATATTTGGGCGTTTGAAAATGTTATCGAGCGGAACATTCGTTTGTACGAATAACGTGTGCCGAGACTCATTTGAATACGGTGATATTAATTCGACGGAAATTAGGTTTGTTTGATCTAGGGAGGCTCGTTTTCGTATGCCGTACAATTCGTCGAAGGTCAATAAAACTTGTTTCGTTCCAATACGATTCGATTCTACGAAGAAGAAAAATGTCATTGATCGCACGATTTTTTTCTTCGATTTTTAAATCATTTTTTTCATCTTCACGGCCCGTCGAATACTCCGTTGAAAGAAAAAACGATTTTAACGATTTATCATCGTTTCTGGTCATTTTATTTTACGTGTGTACACACTTAAGGAAACTCTAATTATGCAAATCGCAATAAAAACGACAATTGCATTTTTGGAGTGCAACGAAAATGATTTTTTATTTTTATATTTATTTATTTTCATTATTAACCAAAATGTGGATTTAAGCTGTAGATCGCTGATAGGGATTTTATCAAACGCTTTAGTGATTTCCGTAGCATATGGATCTGTTGGAAAGGTGGACTGATTGGGGAGTCGAAATTTGCATCGTTGAAATGCAACGAAAATTCTTAGTAATTTCTTATTTTTATTATTATTATATTTTATTAATTACTAGAATTATAAAATTCTTAGTAATTTCTTATTTTTATTATTATCCATAATCATATTTTGAAGATAGCTGAATAAGATTTTTTTATGTTTGCGTGATTTTCGTAGCTCAATTCTGAAAAAGGACATTTGGAAGATTAAAAAATAATCGTTGCATTCCAACGATGCAAACTTCGATATAATTGAAATGATTGCGTGAAAGTTTTCATCAGTGGAATGCGATGAAAATTAATTTACTTGACCAATTTTTTTTGGCGCGTTCAGAATGCCAAAACTCGATAATTTTTTGAAATTACATCAGACTTGCCCAAACTAAATCTGCCAATATTTTTGACGATGATAAAAATATATTAACCAAAAAAATTTTCAAGTCGTAAATAAGATAAACGTGATTTTATGAGGTTGACGTTTGCATCGTTATAATTAAACGATTATTTCATTTATTTTGCATTAAATTATTTTCATCATCATCCACGGCATTTCTTTACAAATTAAGGTGATAAATGTCTAATAAAGACCTAAAAATGTTTAAGGGGTTACCCCCACTTGCAATTTTGAAAAAATCGATTTTTTTTATTGCATTTTTTTGAAGTATAAGTATCTGAGAATATGTCCTGAAAATTTCAAGTCGATCCGAACAAAATTGACTGAGATATGAGCGTTGAAAGAGAAGAATCCGCGTTGAAAGAGCGTTGAAAGAGAAACTTTAAACGCGTTTTTCTCAAAATGGCATTTCTGAAGTCGGTGACCACGATTACTCGAACACTAATGAACCGATCTTCTTGAAATTTTGCAGGCTTATTTAATACATAAAAATGTAGTCTTTAATCGTTCGATTTTTTTTTCGAAAAAAAATGGCCATTTTATACCCAAAAAAACGGCCGTTTTTTCGTTAAAATCGAACCATTAACTTTGACTGTCCGCCATTTTGTGAAAAATGAATATTTTTTGAAATCCTTCGATTGAAGACTAGTTTATACTTATATTTGACTAAATCGATCCGCATTTTTTTTTTCAGATGATCCACTTCGCCGCAATGTTGGTCACCGCAAACCGTGTATATAAAAACATTATTTCATTGACGGCCATTTGCCACTAAACAATGTAAAATTTTTCAATAAAAAAATTACTGAAAGTTCTTCAAGATGCGTTCTTTAAGATGGTATATTGATCGATTAAAAAAGTTTTGTAGTTTTCTTTTTAAAAAAATCATGAAAAAGGCCTTTTTTTGCGCTCCAAGTGGGGGTAACGCCTTAAGTGATTTTCACCCGTTGAAACGGCGAAATAAAATTTGAAAAAACAAAAAAGAATTAATTTCCGTTGCATTCCAATGATGTAAACTTAAACATCATACGAAGATTAATATTTCCGAATCTCTTTAATTTATTTCGGCAGATTTTGCTTACAAAAATTCTCCCGCCATTTTTTAAGATATTCATTTAGTGGTCTACAATATAAAAATGCAAAAAAGATCTATAATAATTAAAATATGGAAAATAAAATGTAGAAAAGAACTTCCGTTGCGTTCCAACGATGCAAACTTTAACGCCATGTGATTTTTCTCGTTTCTTCTTTATATGTGAAATCCCGAGTAGATTTATCATTCGAAAATGAACTGAAACGCCATGTAAAAAATCATTTCCGATTTTTGCTCACGCGCATAAGATAAATTTCAAGAAAATAAATTACGTATCGATTAGCCTACGAGAGCATAAAATTCCCATTTAAGCTAAAATTTGCGCAAAATTGAATGAAAAAGAAATCCGTGAAACGACGAAAGAAGACAAGCAATAACAAAGTTTAGTACGAAGAGGAGAATATTCCTTTTGGCTGGGGCGTGCTTTGCAAATATTTTGCTCAATCAAATCTGTAGTACGTGTGTCAACATGGGAGCATTTTGATTGTGTGCAATGAGAGGCAACGTTTGCATTATTAATAACGCTGTCGCGTCGTAGTCAACGACGACGACGACGACGACGACGACAAAGGACGACGACGAATAAGCCGAGCGCTACGCACGATTAATTATTAATATTTGTATAGTGAGCCGTGTTAATTTCTTTTTTTCGCTCACGGTGCTTCACGCGCATTGAATATTTCGGAGCGGATCAGCTGACAAGAGATCGCAGTGAAAAGAGAACCTCGGCAACTTCGACTCGGTTGCTCCACTCGCCCAATATCCCCATTTTCACGCGCGAAATACTGTTTGACGACAATCCAAATATTTGCGTTCCGAATCCAATCGCCGGTACAATTCTTTATACAGAATTTCGATGTACGTGTCAATTATCCATTTTCAATATCCGTAATTCATTTTACCGCGATAAGATAAATTTTTCACGCATTGTGATAAAGTTGGGAGAATTTTTTTATCTTTTCCAAATAATCGACGGTATTTTTTTTTTTTTTTCAACTCACCGAAAACGGGACTGAGGTCGGACCTGGCTGACGTCTTGGTTGTGTAGCTCCCACCGGCGAGGGATCCCTTCTCCTGAAACATATGCACAGCAACGTTATTTCTTCTTGTCCGACAACGTTTATGACGTTGAAGTTTGCATCGTTGGAATACAACAAAATATGTTTTTCTGACATTAACAAATTTTACTCAACAGATTGAAGCTTTAAAAATGTCGTGACCATTTTTTACGCTCGCGACATCTTTTAGACTTGCAACGAAATATTTTTTCACTGAATTTCCCTAATATTATTCAAGGCGGGAATTCACTGAATTTCCCTAATATTATTCAATATTATTCAATTCATTTATAACGATGAAAAAATCGATTTCTTTTTTTTTTCTTAAAATTGCCGTCACATAGAAACAATACATGTTCTAACTGAAAAAATTTTTGAACTTTTTGGCAAATCGAAGTCTGCGGGAAGCTAGACTGCACGCCGATTCGCAACTCCCGCGGCGACCTTGCTGTAACATTCTGCCACAGCTCCGTCATTTTTACGATGAATTAATGTTTAAAAAAATTGTTTTGTATACTTAAATATACTATCAAGATATGCCTAAAGTTTGATAATTGTAGAATAATTATTTCTTAGTTTAAAAAATCCCTCAACATTGCTTGTGTTTTTCCTGTCAAAATGTATATCCCGCCTTAATAGATTGAAGCTATAAAAATCCCGCGACCATCTTTTAGGCCCCTCATTTAGCGATCTACAACCCAAATCTGCAAAATATGATTTTCGATACCAATAGAAAGAAGAAAGTATATATATATATATATATATATATAGTTTTATTTGCATAACTTGGAATACAAGTTTTTTACAAACTATTTCCTTACATATTGTTCCTTATTTCTAACTTAAACCTACAATTCTATCCTGCACCTGCACTGAAAGAAGAAAGTAAAAAAACGTCGTTCCGACAATGCAAACTTCAAGCCCATCAACGTTTTTATACGACATTCAAGTTTGCATCGTTGAAATGCAACGATTTTTTTTAATTCCCTCATTTTTCCGATTATCGAAAGGCGCTTTTTTTTTAATGTGCGAATGTTCCAATAAGTTGTGAAAACTTTTGATTGATTTTCGTAGTCTAAACTGGTCAAGAAAATTTTTGCGTAACTAAAAAGCATATGATGTCGACGTTTGCATCGTTGAAATGCAACGAAAATTAATTCTATATAATTGTTCGATTTTTTTTGGCTGTGAATAACAGTCCAACATTTTTATGTATTGTTTGGGATGAAAAAGAAGGCTATGGATGAATATAAAAGTCGAGAAATGAAAAATTTACAAAAGAATCGTTGCTTCTAAACGATGCAATCTTCAATGGCGTATTTTCATTGAAACGTTTGCTTATTTTTATTTATTGTTTAGGTAGGGAAGTATCTTTTTTTATTTATTAGTATCTTGGTTACTGAAAGTGGTTGATGCTTCTGCAATGTTGTTGAAGTTTGCATCGTTCGTTTTTACATTTTCTTAGGCATCTTTTATCGTAGAATTTTTTTTTAATGCATTTATATTGTCGATCGCAAAATAAATAGCTTTAAAAATGGTTGACGGTTTTCTCCAGACAAAATCTGCAAAGAAAGATTGAAGTATTAATTTTCGTTGCACTCCAACTATGCAAACTTTAATCTCATGCTACTTCAAACGTTACATGAATTGAAATATATTAACATTTTAGGGTGTTCATTCAATTTATTTTTACCGAAATTATTCATTATCTTTTAGTATTACGGAAATGGATTTTCAAAGTAAAGTGAAGAATTCAAGTATTTATTCTTCGGTATTTTGTTATTCTTGTATGTTAAAAAAAACGATATATATATATATATATTAAATTGAGTTAAAATGATTTTTATTTTCCTTATTGCAAAATTATTCATCAAATTTATTATATATTTAAAAAGTCATTATTTTGATTAATATATCGATATGTTCAATTTTTAATGTTTCAGTCTTTGTATTGAAATGTTAAATTTAATTTTTTTTTTAGAAGTTACTTGCACGTGTCAACAAAATATTCCTAAAACCCAAACAAAATATTCAACAGAAAACTCAAATTTTCATATTAGTGAATCGTGCAAATTATTTTTTTAAACATTATTCGAATATTTTATTTCATTATTATACTTCAGTTTTCAATGTTTTGTTGGCAAGATATTTCGACAATGTTTTTTTCCCTATTTTTTTAAGTCTGTTTTTCTCAGCGCAAAACTTTCTTTTTCGTTCAATTCGATTTCCAGAATTTCGGGCATTCACCATTTTTCCCTCGAATATTATAACACTGTTAATCTCCATATTAATCGACAATCTTGAAGGGTGTCGTAAACCCCTTAAATTTTTGCAATGTCAAGATATTTTCCTCGACATTTCGTTTCTCCGCAAAAAATCGAAACGTCAAGTTCAGCAACGATTCAACCACTGCCTCGATAATTGTCCCTCCCCGTGTTTCGTTTCCCCTAAATCACGGCATTTGATTTCCCCGAAATAAAAATGTCCGCGACGTCTGTAAAATTCAAGATTCCGGTGACGATTCGGTACCTCGGATTCCGTGAGATCGATGAGCGAGCTCTTCTCCTCGGTGAGATTTTCCGAGGATCTCTTCTCGTCCTCGCCCTCATCCTTGAAAACCTTGACCTCGTCCTCGCTGCCGAGATCGTCGCCGCCGCCGCTGCTGCTCACGTGCGGCATTATTGTCGTGACGCTCGGCAAGAAGCGTCCGACGGTGAACGTATTGTCGTTTTTGCACGCGCCACACCGCCCTCGCGACGAATCCCCGAAACCGAAGACTTTACGCGGCACGAAACAAGAAAAAAACAACAAAAATTCGCCGGTAAGAAGCACTTTTCCTCAAATGCGTTTCTATCCCGCTCGTCGTCTCGTTCCGGCCGAGTTGGACGAGTTATTCGCTTCGCCGATGCACTCTTGGAATATTTCACACGAAATAAAAATACATATATATGTATCTATACATATATATATCAATTTACACTTGAAATCGCGACGTCACTGAACGACGCTCGTTTTGCACTTTAATTTCTATCACTGCTAATTTCACACGAAACCGGCGCCCCGTAACTGGCGTTAATACCGTGCCCAAAGATGGCGGGATTTTCTATCCGCGATTCCTCCTATATATTTGTGTTTATATATATCTTTATTATTCTCCCAAGTATCCAAAGTATGAGCTCAGAGTTATCAACGGACAATAAAGATTGTGAGCACGAAGGGTGCTCGAGGTAGATGGACCCGTACGTAAGATGCGTTGAACGAGGTTTGCAAAGTTAAAACGAAAGGAAAAGGAAGGAAAGAAAGAGCTAGAGAGAGAGAGGAGAAACGTAAAACTAAACGAAGGCGCAAAATGAGATAAAAGCGATCACAACGCCACCGCACACCGGTCGCCTGTTTTTCCGAATCGCTCGTTATTTTGGCCGTCGGTCCGCGCGTTCGTATTGGACCGCGTGGGTGAAGCTTCGCTCGCGATCATTCGCGTTTACGCGGCACTCGAGATCGAAACGAACCCAAACGAAAACACGACTTTTCTTTGTCGTTTTCCGAGAGAATCCCGCTGCCGATGCGTCGACGTGTCCGCGACGAGCTTTTGTACTTGAGACGGAAAAAAAACACGCATGCACGATCTTTCCTAGTTACGGCAATAACCACCGTAACGATAATTCCTTTCCGTAGAGATCGCAAGGTTTGTCCACCTTATTATCTCGAATTTAGTCTCTACTTTTTTTCTCTCTCCTGAATCTCGCACGCACAAACACACGCGCTCACACACTTGAGAGATTAGAACTCTCGACGTCGTGTCACACACGCGATAATGGAGGACGCGCTTACGAGAGAGCGCACCGGTCGCTCTCGACACTTCGCGATTTTTCTCTCACGGCTTTTCGTGGGCGAAAAGTAACGCGTTTTCGTAGCTATTGTGCCGTTACTATTATTTGTCTCACGAGCGACATTCAACTTTGGCTACGCCACGACACTGGGTGAATTATGAAACGCGGGCGCTCAATGAGAGCCCGGCATGCTCGCGCACTCATCACGATCACCGTATTCCCGGTTGGCTAGCCACAGAGATGAGACGAGAACGAATTTTTCAATTTTCGATGATGACAACGACGATGGAAACACGAGGAACAAACGTACGACCGCATTGTAATCGTTAACGCGACTAGGAGCGGCCATCGCGCGACCGTTGTTTTTCAGTTCTGTACGTCTTTCGTTTGTTTTTTTTTCTCTTTCTTTTTCTCTCCCGTCACCATAAAGCCACGAAAACTCTTACACGTGGGCGAGCTACGAGGGGCACTTTCAACGGTCTTTACTATCCTTCGACGTCATTCTACGCTTTTCTTTATCTCTAAACTATGGACAAATGTTTCGTGTCCCCAGCGGTATTTCGCTTAGCGACAGATTTATATATATATATACATTTGCGTTTTTATTCGTACAGATTTCAGTCCTTATCTGCCGCTGTGTGAGTGTCTTTTTTTTTCCTATTTTTCTCGTTCGAAACAACGTGAGCTTGTAGTTTGTTATATCGCGCCACCGTAAATACAGAGACTCGGTCTCTCTCTCTCCCCGAACTGCTCTACCTGGATGCTCGGCGCTGACTGCCGGCCGGATCGCTCGGGCGGGCGGCTCTCCCACGCTACGACCAATCACGGCGCCGCTCCGAACCCCCTCCCTTCGACTCGCCACCTGACGCCGCTACCGCGCAACACTTCGGCGGCTCCCCACCACCGATCCACGACACTGCCTACAGTGTGCGCGCGTGCATGTATGCCTCCGTTATATACAGTCCGAGAGACGACGACGCGCACGGCCAGTCATGGCAGACAGCGCCGGAACCGAACGAGCACGAACCCCCACGAGCAACCGACGATCCCGGCGTCGCTCGGAGAAAACCCAGGCTCTCCTGTATCCGTGAATTCTTGAGACCGTCGCGCATACAAGAGCCTCGGAATACAACGTCGAACGGCACGTCAGGCCTCGAGTCAATTGACACCTTGTATATACGTACATGATTTTCCGAACTATATTATAGATTTTTATTCAGTTTTAAGGTAATCCTATTCCTTCACACTACTCATACCACTGATCATAATTCAGACTTGTACAATTCATATTTTTAACATATGCGAAAAAATAATTTCTAATAACTGAAAATTTCCATGCGTAAACTGTTTAATGAATGTTCACATTTAATTAGAAAAATGAAAAAATAGTTATTCCAACGATTCGCGCAGTATTTCCAAGTTTGATGTTTGGCAACATTGGTTCCATCTCCGTCTCTTTTTACTCAACCAGGCGAGTTTAACCTCCATGCTTTTCAACGTCGATCTGTCAAAACAATGTCAGGTGCGGGAAATACAAAGCATTGTATTCGGGTCACGATTGGTAAGAAGCGTGGAAAATTAGTGTCGGCCAAGTATGTCGGTTAAAAATGAAATATGTGTGGAAATTCGAATGAGTGAGGTGAGGTTAGGACTACAGTCAGCTGTTGCCTTGCTGTCACGTCTCATTATCGTAGCAAGTGATGATAAATCCAGTACCGGAAGTTCAAATTAAACTTGACATTACACAAAAATTAGGTCAATAAGCGTAATTTTTTCCAAGAGCATTGGATTATTACAAGTGTTAAGGGGCCTGTCCAGTTTGGAGCCACGAAAAATAATCTATTTTCGCGATTTATTTTTTGAGGATTTTATGAAAGATTTGAATATAAAAGTTGTTGGGCTTGATAAATAAAGTCTTGGAATACATCAAAAAAAAATTTTATTCATTTTTAAGTACAAAAACTATAGTTTAACGTAACGCCTCAAAAATAGGTGGGCTAGGTAGCTCCATCACAACTCGGCAACGGCTTGTCTGAAACAATAAAATCAAAGTCCAATAGATTCAGTATGACACCAGCTACAAAGTGACCCTCGGATAAAGTTTTATCAAAAAATAAAAAAATGGCAGATGAAAAACGAAAAAAGTTTTTAAAACGCGTTGTTTCGCAGTTTTTCGCAAAAAAAGAGTAAAAATAAAAATTTAAAAACGATCGAGGGTCATCTTGTTGCGAATCATGTTTACAATATGTGGTTTAAATTTCAAGAGAATCGGTTTATTAGTTTTAGAGATCCGATGGAGCTAGATTTTGAAAACGTTTCGAGAAAAACGCGTTTGCAGTTTATACTATGAAAAAGTCTTATCTAAACTCAATCGGCAATTTCTGCACCGTACAAAATCCCTTCTGATTGCTCATCATCGTCGATTTCTTCAAGTCTTGCTTGCTTTCGATTTATTGAAATTTTCGAAGTGGGCTGGCCCCTTAAGTATGTAAATCTGATTATTTTGAAGAATTTGACAGATTCCCACTATTATATTCACCTTTGTAGCGACCGGAAGTTGGGTTTTTGCATGTCGTCTCGGAATTCCTTCACAGAAAAACGCAATTAATTTTTTTTCTCTGTAATTAGGTCGATGACCGACTCTGAAATTTTACAGAGACGATTATTAATATACTTAGTGAAGCTCAACAAAAAATTATAATCATATGGATTGAAGCCCGGCGATAGGATTACATTAACCCTCAATCCGTGAACCTGGGTCGTTTTCGTCCTGCCCAAAATCAATTTATTCGCAGGTTGCTTAAGGGGTAAAGCCACAGGAGAATTTTCAAAAAAAAATATTTTTTTTCTCGCTAAAACGGTGCTTTATCATCATAAGAATAGGTTACTATTCGATTTATAGCAAGAACATTTTTTTTTCACCGTCTGAGCGTATAATGTAAGCCCACCTCTGGCACGGCCATATAGTAGCTTAAACTTTAAACGCGTTTTTCTCGAAACAGCTTTTTTCAAATTGGCGTGACAAATAACTTCAACAATTTTCACTCCATTTACTCCAAATTTAAAAGTTATGTTCCTAATTGCATTTCGCAGAGAAGTACTTACGGAATTTCTGATTAATCGAAAACTTTTCATTTTATCAGCATTTTTACACGAATTTTTTCACTGAAAATTCATTCAAGTACCTACAACTCAGTTCAAATACCTACAACTTTTGAATAAAACAATATTTTTTAAATTCCCTACGTACATCTCTAGGTATTCTAATGTAGATTGACGAGAATTTTTGTTTTTTGTTCTAGGTGAAAAACTGTGTATGCTAAATGTCACGCCGCGGAGCGCCTAAAAAAAGATAACAAAAGAAAATATTAGTAATCGGCCATTTTGTACATCGAAAAAAAAAATATATATATATATATATTTTCTAACAGCTTGATATTCATACTAAATAGATGTGTAATTAATTTTATGAGTGAATCACTTTTTCATACGAAAAAAAATGGTTAAATTCGCAAATGATTTTATACCCGTTACTGTGGCCTAACCCCTTAATATGTAATTTAAAAAAAATAAGGAAGAAAAAAAACCCTATTTTCCCTTGAGAAGTACGGCCTAGAGATTGATCATGAATTTTCTAGATTATTTTCATTGACAATTGTTGGTTTGGTAGTGCAAAAACGAAAACAATCCAGATTCAAGGGATTGCGGTGCCTCAAATACCTTCACGGATTGAGGGTTAAATAGATTTGAAGACAAAAAAAGTTGCTATCGTTTTTAATCTCGATTTTCTCCGTGTCTAAATTCAAACAATCTGATTTTCTAAGAAACACAAACGTTCGATCAAAATTACATCCAAGAAGAGATTACACTACACAATAAACTTTTTGGCGAGATTTATAAACAAATACAACAAATCAAAATAGCATTATACTATCGGTTTGAGTTTATCTAAGTTGCTTTACATATAGTTTTATGTATCTGAATGGTTTCCGATATAAAGCAAAGTTTTTCAAACCACAAACACCAATAGCCTCCGAAAACAAGTTCCCTCGTTGTATTCACCAAACTCGTCACAGTATGAGGTAGTTCTTTTTTACCCCCGTGCTCCCGAATACACGATGAACTTGTGCGAAGTATTTATTTCAAATGTGTGCAATCGCATTATCGATGAAAATGTAATTTTGAAAAAATGTTAAAAAAGTAAAATAAAGTTTCGCAGTAGTAGTAGGAGTATGTAAAAAAAATTTTTTGTCATTGATTGACTGGGCGGAAAATTTTGACACATAAACCATAGCTCGATCTCCCTCGCATTGGAGGGTGAAAAGTTGCGCTAGCGCCCGCCTCTTGAGAGGTCATACTAGTAAGGGATGTCGAAACAGGGCGCCTTTTCTAAGTTCGAATCATACTTCAGGGTCTTTTGAAACGGTACAATATAACACCTCAAAATTGTTATTTCAGTTACTAAATATCATGAAACTCGAGATAAGGGGATGTAAAACTTTAGGGTCGTTTACCCGTGAAACAACGTTTTTCGGATATGGCCCTCAAGAATGCTGCACCTGTAGTTTTAAGGTATTCCTTTCGCGGAGGGCCGTATTTTGTCGGGGCATAAGGAGGGTCCTTCCGAATCATTGGTTAAATTAAGTGGCGCTTAATAAAAATAAGTCACAATCAATTATCATACCCAACGATAAACTGGAATAAAAAGTTTCGCGCAAATTTAATAGATTTAAACATTTTTACATTTTCTCTGAAAAGTCGCGGCTACGAAAATTCTTCTGCTAATCACATTTTTCTAAGTTTTATCATTAATATTTTCGTTAAACATCCGGTGACTGTTTTTATTGTCGCTACGGAAACTTTAGATTTTTTTACACGCGTGAGCAGTTTATATCAGGCGTCTAGAGTTATTTAGTGTATAAATTATTAGATAAAAATGTGGCCAGCGTGCAATCTCCATACACCGCCGTATAAATGCGACGATTTTTACAGACGTAATTTTTCGGTAAAAATTCGGTAAGTTAGATTGAAATTTTACCTGTATACTAGGATGTATTTTTTAATTCATTATAGACGAAAATCAGCTAATTGTTAAAAATTCGGGTTCGTGAAAGGAATACCTTGAAACGCTATCAAGCTGTAATTCCACGAATATAGCATGTTAACAAAATTGTGAAGGACTTATTTCTTTCTCGGTCTATGTTCAGGTGTGAATTAAAAAAAAAATATTCTGTCCACGGCAGAAATCATTTTATCGAAGTAGAACTTTGTCTTGTGATACCTTAAGGGGTTATATACAGTTAAAATGTTCGAAAAATCGATTTAAAAAAATCGTAATGTACATATATTTAAGTACACCCACAGAACATTTCTTGTTAATCTGGCAAATATTCTCGAAGTTAGATGCACATTTGTAATGACCTGTCAGAGCGTTCGAAAGTGCTTTTGAAACTGTAAACGCGTTTTTCTCAAAACTGTATGTTTTAAAGTCGGTGAGCAAGATTTCTCGGAAACGGCTGAATCGATCAGTCTCTAATTCTTACACAATCCTTTCAAGTATATTTTTTAGTAATTAATCGAACGTTTTTTCTCACCGATAAATAGTTTCCATTTTATAGACAATTTAAGGCCTAAATTTTTGTCAAAAATCGATTATTAATTTTGTGAGGCCGCCATTTTGTGAAAAATTATCATTTTGCTTATTCCTTCGATCAATTACAAGATTACCCATTATATTAACGAAATATTTTTTGTTTTTAGGTGATCCAGTCCAGAGATATTGTGCTCACCGCAAGACGCCTTTTTTTAGAGGTGCTCCCGTCATTTTGTGGCTATAGCAGCTATAGCAGCTTTCAAAATAATTATGTTTACAAAGAAAAATGTTAAAATACAGTTATAAGTCACCATAATATGTGTACAAATTTTTACGTTAATAGAATTAAAGGTCTTCTGAAGAAAAAATCTTGAAAAATAGACCTTTTTGTGCCTCCTGACTGTATATAACTCCTTAAGGGCTAAGGCCACAGTAGAATTTAAAAAAAAACCGATTTTTTCCCCGCTAAAACGGTGCTTTATCATCATAAGAATAATTTACTATTCCATTAATAGTAAGAAAGAATTTTTTTCACCGACTTTGAGCATATAACTTAAGCCCACCTCTGGCACGGCCAGAGGCATGTGTAAAACTTTAAACGCGTTTTTCTCGAAACAGCTTTTTCTCAATTGGCGTGACAAACAACTTCAACCATTTTCACTCGATTTACTTCAAAGTAAAAAGTTATGTTCCTAATTGCATTTCGCAGAGAAGTACGCACAGAATTTATGATTAATCGAAAACTTTTCATTTTATGAGCAGTTTTATACGAAATTTTTCACTGAAAAATCAAGTTCAATCCAAATTCAAGTTCAAATACCTACAGCTTTTGAATAAAACAATATTTTTTAAATTCCCAATGTACTTCTCTAGGTATTCTAATGTAGATTGACGAGAATTTTTGTTTTTTATTCTTGGTAAAAAATCGTGGATGCTAAATGTCACGCCGCGGAGCGACTAAAAAAAAGATAACAAAAGAAAATATTAGTAGCCGGCCATTTTGTACATCAAAAAAAAAATTCTAACAGCTTTATATTCATACTAAATAGATGTATAATTAATTTTACATCACTTTATTTATCACATCATATTTACATTATTATCAAAAATTATTATCACATCAATTTTCCCTTAATCACTTTTTCGTACGAAAAAAAATGGTTAAATTCGCACATGATTTTATACCCGTTAATGTGGCCTAACCCCTTAACGGGAAATCCCTCTCTGGATGCCCAATTTGAAGGGTCAGAATGATGAATTCTTTTGTAGTATCATATTGGTTGGAATACATTACTTTTTTTCAGCATGTTGTACACATGTTTGTGGTTACGATGTAATTTCTTCGGAAGAAAAATCTTTCAAAGTGTTCGTGGTGCTGCAGTTGGCGTTGCAGTCCTCCAGCAACGAGGCCCGAAACGGCGGGATCTCTACAAGGCTCAAATGTAATCTGAAACGAAAACAAACAAAAAAACTTTTTCAAATATATCCAACTGGCTGTGGCTTCACGATCCACTTGTCGAAATTTCGAAAAATACGTAAAATGACAGCTTCTCCGAAGAAAAACTCATTGTTCTGTTGAAGTCATTGTTATTAACAAATGGTTCAACCAATTAAAAAATACATTCGCGAACCAAAAATGACTACTGTTTGAATGCTAACTGTGCAAATTCAAGTCAATAGTGTGAAAGTTATTCGAGATATCAATCCCGCCGTGTCCTGATATGTAGTTTCGAGATGATCTCGTTCAAAATTTGGTACATATCTTACACGATCTTGTGAAATATTATCGTCTTACCGCTAATCAGCGATTCCGGCACCATATAAATGTCCTTCCTCATCGTCGAGATCGTGTTGCACACGTAATCGGTTCGGTTGGTCTTAAAATATTCTTGACAGTTCACGCTGTAACAATATGCAAAAAAAAACGATTTTTTAAGCTTCCATAGAGGGATACTCTCTTAATGAAGGTTTGAGAAAAAACGTAAATGAACTTTTATCCTCTCTTCAATCTTCAGATGCGGATTAAGTTGTTTTTCAACTTTGTCAAGTCACAAACCCACACCTGTGGCGCGGGAATCGAAGATGTAGAGGACTTTTCTCTTCCTCGTTCAAATGTCTCGGTGTGGAGAAAAAAGGAACATTACAGTTGTGGCGTTTCTTCAATCAGTAAATGTAAATTTAAAAACATCGCCTGTTGCACGATCATAAAGATATTTACGGAAGAACATTTTTACGTACTTACACATTCGCATATTTCTATTTTGACATATTTTTTCATTGCAATTCTTTATTTTTTTATGTTTCTCTGCTTCTCAGTCTTCAATGATTATTTCCTATGAAAGTGTTTGACAAAGCACCGTATTTCTTCTGCTATAAGGTCCGTATTTACATGCCAATTATCACAACTTGTGGATTCTTATTAATTCAGACACTTATGCTGCTAGCCCGAAGCACTTGGAGTGAAAAACACTTGCGCTTACGAGGCTCCAGCACCGTCGCTTTACGAGGCATTTTTTTTCTCAATGACTCCGTCTACTTTACCACCTGTACAATGAAGTTCTTTTAATTGATTTGATATTTACTTTTTTGTAAGCCTAATAAATTCTTAAAGAGGGGAAATCCCTTTAGACGCCCGAAAATGAGTCATTTTTCATGAATTTTTTTAAAAGTGACAAAATAATCGTTTCATTAAAAAATGTTGACATTGACTTATTACTACTTTCAAGTGTTGAAAAAAAAATTAACAAAACAAAATGGCCGCTTTGTGAGGTATTTCTTTAGGCGTCTTTTGAAAAACTGCCCACGTTATAGCTCAACAAGTTATTGATCGATCTGGCTGACATTTTGGGAGGTTTCTCACTGTAACACTATTGGAAGGCTATACCTAAAGTTTTCAAGGTCATCGTGTAAATAAATTACTTTTTCGGGGTGAAAATTGTCGAGATAATGGTCAAAAATATAAAAAAATTGATTACAAAGCCTACTTAATTTTAATGTTATACTTTTTAAATATTTTCATAGCCATATCCTTCCAATAATGTTATAGTGAGAAACCTCTCAAAATGTCAGCCAGATCAATCAATAACTTTTTGAGCTATAACATGAGCAGTTTTTTAAAAGACGCCTAAAGAATACCTTATGACGCCGCCATTTTGTTTTGTTTAAAAAAGAAAAAAATAGGACTTGAAAGTTGTAATAAGATGATGTCAAAATTTAAAAATGATACGATTATTGTATAACCTTAAAAAAATTCGTGAAAAATGATTAGTTTTCGGGCGTCTAACGGGATTTCCCCCCTTAAAGTCACACCCATTTTTAGGTCTCTGGTGTGGTGTTACTCCTTGAACAAAGCAAATTTATTCCCACAATTTCACGCACCGCGGTACATTGCTAAATCGTTTACTCTCGTACGAATTTCACGAATTTCTGTGTTTGCGGGCTACCGCTGTAACAAAATGACTCACGAGCACATCTGATAAATCAGTGATCCCGAGTTAGCGTTGCGGAGTTGGCACTGAGTAAGTCCTATGCTCGCAGACTAATCGCTGCCATTAGGGACAAATTTCTTACGAAACATTCGGTAACCGTCTTTTTTTCAATACCGTTTTAAGGGGGTTTTCTCACTTTAGACGCTAAAAAAGGCTACTTTTTTTATGGGTTTGTATTATAGATATTGATATAAAAGTTATTACACTTAATAAATACACTTTCGAAGTACATTTATTTAAATTATTTATTCATTTAAGGAAAAAATTACAAAATGGCGGATATTTTTCGAAAAAACATAAGAAACGTGATTTTTCACCGTTTTTGGCAAAAAAAAATAGTAAATATCAAATTTTAAAAAATCCTTGATATGCGCTATAGCTATAGCTGTAAAGAATATGTAGTTAAAATTTCATAAGGTTCGGTTCATTCGAAGATTTTATCAACAAGCCGTCGAAAAACGTTTTTTCGAGAAAAACGCGTTTAAAGTTTGGGTCACATAAATACATAAAAAAAACATTTGTTCGTGTATTTCCAAAGTGTATTTATTAAGTGGAACAACTTTTATATCAATATCTATAATATAAACCTATAAAGAAAATGAGTGAAAATAGCCTTTTTTAGCGTCTAAAGTGAGATGACCCCTTGATCCACGAAGTCCCTGGAAAACCTCGTTGTTGTTTATTCTACATTGATCTAGTTGCGAAATACAAATGTAATTAAACGAAGCAAGGATCAGGACGCCTTTTCCACAAGAGCACCACGCTAATTCCGCCAACTTTTGGTTTATCGATTAACCCTAAATAGCCGGTTAATTCGCATTTAAAAGTGCGTTCGCACGAAATTTGGTAAAATGTGAAGACGTAGAAGGCAGGACGGACTATGGAGAAAAATAAATGTGTCATTACGAGAACAAGTGAGCATTGGAATTCTTGAGAATCTGACAACTCGTGCGGCGAAACGTCATGATCATAGGCGTAGCCAGGAGGCGGCAAGGGTGGACCCCCCCCCCCAGAAATCCGGGTGCCCCCCAGAAAAAAGTCGTTCGAAAAAAAGTAAATTCGAATAATTAATCAACGGGATCATCCCATGTGACAGCTATCTATTCTCATTTTTTTTAAAGATTTTTTTAAGGCCCATCAAAACACACTATCTTTGAATTTTCACTGCACATTTATTAACATTATTACAGTCCCTCAGGATTGTATCAAATCAAAATAACGAGTTGAATCGAGTTTACACAGTTCGGAAGACACCCATGTGTAAAGAAAGTTGGTTGACGGCCGCCATGATTCCGGAGGTTTTGCCCGTCTGAAATAAAAAAATTCAACGACATTTTAATTTGTAGACCTGAGGCTATCGCCGGAACTAGAGTAAAGGAAAAATATCGAAAATTGAATTTTTGCACGGTTTTGAAAGATAAGTTCCAAGTTTCGTCATTTTTTTCGACTTTTTCAGCTCAAGGAGGTACACCAGCTTCATACAATGTTGCCATGCTAAACCATGGTAAAATTTCAAAATGGCGATAGATCAATAAAATTTGGTGAATATATTCTTTAGTATTATATATGTCAATACAATTTTTTTCAGATTTTTTCATTGTGCCGTTATCGAGTAATTGAACATTGAAGTTCACGTGTATAAGCATAGCGTTTTTATAGATATAGGTATATATTCCGGGTATAAGAATAAACGCTTGTGAATTATTTGTAAGAAAACGGCACAACCAAAAAATCTGAAGAAATTTGTATCTACATGAATAATACTAAAGAATATATTCACCAAATTTTATTGATCTATCACCATTTTGCTGAAGCTAGTGTACCTCCTTAAAAACAAACTATGGCAGATATCAGAAATATTCAAGTTCGGGTGAGATCTATTGATGTGCTGATTATACCATAAACATTTGAGCGAAACCCGGTCAATCGTTTTTGGAATATCATGGAAGCCAATTTGAAAAATACCGTTTTGAGAAAAACGCGTTTAAAAGTTCAAGTACGATTTACACATAGAAAATGTTGACTCACCATTAGTCTGCTATGCCGGGTCCATATAACATGCAAACATTTTTCGCAATGTGTATAAAGAAAAATGTTTCTGTAATTTGATTTGTTTCACTCAAACTAGCATAAAGAAATAATTTATTAAAAGTTGAACTATTTTTTTTTCGTCGTATTTTGTAACGTGTATAAAAACGAGCTTTTTCATTGCGTAAATGAAATAGATATTCAAATTTCACAATTGAGTTAACTCTGGGCAAAAGCAAAGCATTAGATGTGCCGGCCGATTTACAACCAGAAGAATACTGGAAGATCAACATTTACTACCAAGTGATAGATAATAGCATTGCCAATCTAAAACGTCGATTTGACAATCCACCGTTAGTTCATGCAGTTGATGTATTTTTTTTCTTATACAGGGTGTTCCTCTCATCTCCGCCACCCGAAATAACTCGGTAATTATTGACGTCACATGAAAATGTTTCAGAAAAAAGTTGTACGGTGTGAAGGGAGCCATCAAATGCGAACAGTGTTTTTTTTCGGTGGGGGCGCTGACGCACAGTGAACGTAACCTCAACTTTTTAAAGTAGAACGGTACATTTCTTCTTCAACCATCTTGTGGGGCACCTCAAGCCGCATCAAAATGAAACTCTTAATATAAATCTAAATATCTCTTAATATCGATGAATAAATCTAAATATCTCGGATCACTACCAAATATTTGGTAGTGATCCGAGATATTTAGACTTGTATTTCATTTTATTGGGTGACTTTGAATGACCTTGAACAACTATAAGCCGCATAACAACATTAGGGGGTCAAAGTCGTTCAAGGTCATTCAAGGTCACATATTAAAATGAAATACAAATCTAAATATCTCGGAACACTACCAAATATTTGCTAGTCATCCGAGATATTTAGACTTGTATTTCATTTCAATGGGTGACCTTGAATGACCTTGAACGACTTTGACCCCCTAATGTGTTTTGTGGGACTCGAGGTGCTCCGCAAGATGGTTGAAAAAAAAATTTACTATTCCATTTTAAAAAGAAGAGGTGACATTCACTGTGCGACAGCGGCTACACCGAAAGAAAAAAAAAGTTGATTGCATTTGATGGCCCCCTTCATACCGTACAACTTTTGTCTGGAACATTTTTTTGTAATGTCGATAATTACCGAGTTATTTCGGGTGGCAGAGATAAGAGGGACACCCTGTATATGAAAAATGAAGAGGATTTTATCAATAATTATTTGAAAAATCTTAATAATTGATACGTCAGTCTGAGAAGCTGAAGCGATGGTCATGAAAAAACACTTTCATTTGAAAATGATGACATAAATGCTGCAAATTTAATAAAGCATGTTGAAAATGAGCTCTGCCCTAACTTATATAAACTTTTCCAAGCAGCGATAATATTTCCCAGTGAGCTGAAAAAGGCTGAAAGCGAGTAACGGAGAAAGCAAGGAAGAAAGCAGCGGAGAGGGTGATGGGAATGGATAGTTTGGCGATAAAGGGAGAAAGTTATAAATATGTTGGGAAGGAAGATACAAAAAGGGATATGCGAGTATTTTAGGGAAATAGAGGAAGTGTGTAGAAATATGTGTAAGGAGGTTGGCGGAGGAGAAAGAGACGGAAGGGAGGATTAAACTAAGAAAAAGAGATAAATGTTAGATAGTGACAAAGGAAAGAGTATGCAGAGTGGTAAGTAAGTTAAGGTAGATGTAAGAGAAAAAATATAATTTTGTAAAAAACTTGTGAAAAAAGTTGTGCAAACAAAACTCGATTTGATTGATTTGATATTCTCAGTGAGCTCCGCCGGGTGTCAGAGGAGTTTTTCTGCCATGAGGAGGGTGAAAACGTGGCTTAGAAGCACAATGCTCCAGGAATGATTCTTTCACACGTCACTGCTGAACGCAGAGCATGACATTGATAAAAAGTCCAACAAACAAGATGTTGGGTCGATTTGCAGGAAAAAATAGAAAATGAAGCCTTATTTAATTAAGTACCTACTCAAAGTAAAGTTTAAGGAGTTACGTGGGCTTCGAAGCCGAGAAAGCATATTTTCTCCATTAAAAAAAAATATAATATATAAATTATTTTATTCAAAATGTTAAGCACATAAAAGTGCTTATTTCAACAATATTGAAAAAGATTTATCCAAAAATTTGGGATATTCAGCCGGCGGGACTCGGTTTCGGGAGACCCCTAAAAAAACTGTCCTCGTGGTGGTCAGGATAACTCATAATAGCGTAATCTGAAATTATAAATCCAATTTTTTTTCTGCTCGTAGATAAGTATAGATCGTGATTGAACCAAGGGTTAAAAAAAATTGTAATTTGAATTTTTGGCAGAGTTGTGTGCAAAATAGTTCAATTTTTGGTACAACGTACACTACGCATGGCCTTGTAAAATTAGGCGTAATTGAAAAAAAAACTCGTTCAATCACTAGTCAATGCTATTTTGAAGAAGTGTGCAAAACTTCAATAAGATCCGTGCATCAGTTTTTGAGAAATCGTGTCCACCCACTTAAAAAATAGACTTTTGAGAAAAATGCGATATACCTGCGTCGCTTCCGGCCGGTCTTTTCCAACGGGGGGAATTCCCAAAGGCTCTCTCCTAGACTTTTATTCCGATTGACCTAAGAGGTCACTTTAGACGCTAAAAAGGCTATTTTCATGAATTTTTATGATAGGTTTATATTACAGATATTAATATAAAAGTTGTTACACTTAATGAATACACTTTCGAAATACATTTAAAAACATTTTTTTTTTTCATCTCACTATTTACAGACGAAAATGGGAGTTAAAAAAATGTCCTAAAAAAATTGTAGGTCTGCGATGTTGAAATCTCTGAGATGGATCATCCGAAACAAAAAAATTAAACGGTTTTAGATTCATTATGTTAATGGCTGTAGCGCATATCATACGATTTTTGATATATGCAAAAATAAAAAAATGGCGGATATTTTCCGAAAAAAACAACAAAAAAAACGTTTTTTTTTCATCGTTTTTGGCAAAAAAATAGTAAATATAAGAATTTAAAAAAATAGTTGCCATGCGCTACAGCTATAGTTGTAAAGAATATGTGGTTAAAATTTCATGAGGATCGGTTCAGTAGTTTCGAAGATTTTATCAAGAAGCCGTCGAACAACGTTGTTACGAGAAAAACGCGTTTAAAGTTTGTTTGGGTTACATAAATACATTAGAATAAAGAAAATGTTTTTATTAAGTATAACAACTTTTATGTCAATATCTATAATGTAAACCTACCAAAAAGATTATGAAGATAGCCTTTTTTAGTGTCTAAAGTGAGAAGACCCCTTAAAACTTTGGGAGAATATTCTTGACATTCTAGAATCTATTAGATAATACATTTTTTTAATGGATATTTTGATATGGTTAAAACCCATATGGTTAAACCCACGGTAAAGGCTGGTAACTGGATTAAATAATAATAAAAAATTAGTTGATAATTTTTTTAGGGATTGCAAGAGTTTGATATTACTGTTAACATAAAGTGTGATTAAAGCTTTATATTTTATGTCTGTTACGTGATTATCGACTATTGTGTAAATTTTATTTAGAACGAAGATTATTGTGAATGAAACCAATTTTTTGTCAGGCCGCCCAGGAAAAAAAAATGCTGGCTAGGCCAATCGTCACGATCACAAATTGAAGTACTACAGCCGTCGAATTGACTTCCCAAGTGCGAGTTAATTGTGTCAGCTGCTCGTTGCCGTAGTGCAATGGAGTTCAGATAATATCGTTATCCTCGGCGTTATATTACGCGCTTAGGAGCTAAATGCCATCCAATTTTGGGATTCCATTAGAGCACACGCGTGAGATACCTCCGATGGGGAACACAACCTCTCCGTAGCATAAATTTGCATCTGCAATACGTCTGCAATCAACTGGCTAAATAAATTATGCGCTTTACGTCTATATGGACAGGTATATACGTACTGAAATGTTTGCACGGGATTCGATAAATCTCAATTCCAAATACGTTGCGACTAAGCGCCAAGATTGGTAAATACAAATTGTTGATGGGCACAAAGCCCGCAGCAATAGTCCAGTGCGCTCTGCACGACAGGTGGGGCGACATTCACGGCAGTCGCCTTTTCTCTCTGGCAATCACTGAGAGACTTTACTGAATACTTTTGCCCAAGCCATGCCCATTGGCTCGAGCGAATGGTACACTCATCGAGAGAAATTGTTCGTTCGAATCAAATAATTTTTTTTAACCTTGGGCTTATACTGTTTATTAATATTCATTGAAATGATATATTTAGGCCAATTAATGTTTCAATCGATTACATCCGATTCTGAGAAAAACCGTATGGTTCACTCTGATGAAATGCAATTTAGTTGGAAAACTTTTAATACGCTGCAATGGAATTGTATATTTACTTTGAATAAATATCTTACGTCGTCGAAGAGGATACTCGTTCACTCCGTCAACAAATATATTTGCTTTTGGTGTGCTCGTCATTTCGGATTGCCATTTCGGATCCGTTATTTTATGTTAAGGCCATGTGCCACATGCCTCCGACCGCATCGAAATTTTGAAATGGGAATTCTCCCGAACGGCTCAACCAATTGGAATGAAATTTGTTGTGTGCATGCAGGGCGCTTGCTCCGAGAGCATGATTCGCGAAATTTTCCAAAATTTCGAAAAAAATTTTGCAGTTTGTAGTTACCATGCGAAAAACTGTGAATTATTAACCATTGCATCGCATTTCCGTTAATTTGGCGCGAATCATGCTCTCGACAGTGAAAAAGCACACATTTTGAGCTTTGTTTCACCTGTTTTCATGAACAAATGGCGGAGAAAAAGCATTTTGAAATTTTTACATAAATTCAGCAAAAATGTACCAACAAAGCTCAAAATATCAGGTACTGTAGCGAGCGTTCAGTTCATCCGTTTTCTCACTGGCGGCGCGCAGCTCGCTTCGTCTTGTTTTTACCGACTGCGCTCGCCTCCTTCCGGAACAAATTTATTTTTTGACAGGTCGAAAGCCGGAGCCATAACCTCCGGCCATAACCTCGAACATTCGTTCGGAATATATTTTATACGGTGTGTCATAGAATTTAAATAGTGTGTGGGATCGAGTGAAGTTTGTTTTCGTCGCGTTTTGGTGAGTTTTTTTTGCTGTGAAGAACGCATCAGGACGCCGGCACACCACCGACGACAAAAACCGACAATGAAATAATCGACGAGAAAACAGCCGCAGCCGATTACATGAAGAAGATCGAGGAACATAGGGACAGCAAGAAGGCGAAGAAGAAAACACCGGAATTCAAGGTACGTACATGCTATAACCTCAATTTACGTACTATGTAATTTGCCACGATCGTCCCTCGCATTGCTTTCTCGCTCGCCGATGTGTCAAACAGCCAACGGCTCCGGTGCAAAAAACTCAAGCTTATTTGCTCTTAGCAGAAATACCTCGGTATTTATTTGTGAAAAAATCGCAGATAGCATATTTTCCGATGATCCGTAGCCACTTCCATTACCCCTCGAAATCGTCGATTTCCTGATCAGTGTGCGACCAAAATGGTGCACGAAAGTTCAACACCTTTTGCCTACGAACGCAAAACTGTCACGTCTCAAACACGGTTGATTTGTGGACCGGTGGCGATATCTCTATAGCTTCACCCTGATGACCGAGAGAACTATTGGTATGGCGTACAAAGATGGAAGACCCTTGGTATACCTGTACGGTAGTACACCGCTACACGCAAGTGTGCGTGTTACTAGTATGGTACTGGTATACTCTGCAATAGTAAAATATACTGGTTCCGTATCCTCACCATACTAATACTCGTACTGATAGCGTACGCATACACATGCTAGGTATGGTAACTGGACTAGCATGTAGAAACCAGAACTAATGTAGCGTCGGATTTACCATCTAGATGGACCAACGGATTTATCAAGGGCAGCAAGAAGGCACTGCCGAGGATGAGAAACCTTGTAACGCGTCGCGGCCACTGTATAGCCTCCCAGTGTCGGCAAGGATATCACCGCTGTCTTCAATCTCTCCGAGAGCACCAGCGAGGCTGACCTCGAGGAACTCGTTGAACTCTTCGGCTTCGCCCAGAAACAATATCTCACCATGGATCGCACCACCAATCTGTGCAAGGACTTTCGCTTACGTATGTACATCTTAAAACAAAGGGCGAGGACCATTGCATCTCAATGGTTACGGCTACCATCATCTCATACTCAGAGTCGACGGGGCCAAACCTTCAGACCAACAGAATTGAATGGTCAATGGTTGAACGCGTTAAGGTAGAACAAGCGTGCGCTTTTGATTTTTATAGATTTTGTTTAAATTTTAACCAGACATTGTTCGTATCATTATGCATGTTTCAGTGAAATGTCACATCAGTCGACTATTTAGATTCGGAGATTGATTTTAAAATTGCAACTTTTAACACTGTGGGGTCTGCATTGAAATTTAGACAGAGTAATTTTCCGTGAAAAATATTTGTCCTCTTTAAAAAGACACAAGGTAATAACATAAACAATATAAAATATTAATGTTTATAACGCAAATCTTTTTCTTCACGTTAAAATTGTTTAACGTTAGGAGCACAATAATTAACTTTTTTCTCACAATATTGAACAACGCTGTTCTGCGGTGTTGCATAATGTCTTCTTATTACAGGGGATAAATATTTCTAACCGAGAGTTATTCTGTCGTTACTAAACGTCTTTGGCAAAACTGAATAGTAAAGACCATTCAAACTTTTTCACTCGTCCCCTAACTGGTTTACTATCTAATCATATTTTTTTTTCAAAATCCATAAACACAATAGAATGGTACGCCGAATTAAGTGACCTGACTTTCGGCCAATGCAGACCCTGCAGTGTTAAAAGTTGCTATTCAAAAATCCATTATCTCCCAATGTAAATAGTCAACTGTTCTGAAATTTCACTTAAACTTGCATAATAGTATGAACAATGTCTGGTTAAAATTTGAAAAAAATCGATATAAATCAAGAGCGCACGCTCGTTTTACCATAAGGGCTTACACCACTGTAAACGTCCAAAATTGAGTGATATTTCGCGATTTTTTTTTTGTAGAAGGACAAATAAGAGAATATTAATATTCAAGGATGTTATTAGTCATATCTTTAAGTGAACAAAATGAAATTTATATTGAAAAATTATGCCAAAAGGTGACGCTGGAGCCATTCTGGGGAGGCATGTTAAATTTGAGACGCTCTGCGGCACGCAGTATAGCTGACGCAAATTTGATTGTAGAATAAAATTTAAAAAATTCTATTTATTTTCACGAGTATAGCTAGAGAAATACGTAGAGAATTGTGACAATGTTATTTTTTGTGTAATTGGCAAGCATTAAACCAAAAACTTAATTTTCGACAAAAAAAGCACAATCATTTGGTAATAACTAATGTTATAACTAACTCATAGAAAATCCCGTACTTATTGCTCTTCGGAATGTTATTTGAAACATGTACCCAAAATTGGGAGTGAAAATGATGAAAATTGTTGGAGTTATGCTGCATGCCGTTTTGAAAAATTGTGTTTTGAGAAAAACGGTCGATGTCTCGCACACGGGCCAGCCACTGCCACCGCAGACCCATGCTGGCCTGCGGCCCTTTTTTTTACAGGTACCAACCTTTTTTCTCCTTATTATAGATGGTTGAAAGCATCTTTTAAGTAAAGTAAAAAAAAAACAATTTTTTTTAATTCCACAGTGTGACCCCTTAGATCGGAGTACACGGTGACGATTGTTGGTCGTGTCTCTTTGAACGACACGCGACCAACAATCTTGAAAAATGTTTGGAGGATTATTGTAAGCAAAGGTTGCCGAAATATAAAAAAGGACTTCACAAATTTTTATTTTTTTGCGTTCCAACGTTGCAAACTTCAACCTCATACCCTCTCCGTGGAACGCAGTAGAACTATCGTAAATTTAATCGTGGAACTAAGAGTAAAGTATTTTCGTTTATTACGTTCGTTTTAGCAGTCAAATGAGGGGAAACTTCAAAATAATTAAAGAAAAGAGACGAGTTAAAAAAAGGTCGTGTTTTGAACCAAATTTTTTATATACGACTCCGAAAATGACAAGAACAAAATTTCTACATTTTCTAGCGTTTTTTAAAGCGCTGTGTCTATGTGAAAAATTGTCGCATCGAGATGAAAAACGCTTTTTGAAGCTTCAAGATGATAGTTTCGAGATCTGTTGGCAAAAAATTGTGATCTACGGCTATCGCGCAATCATAAGAAATACCGGCAGAAAAAAATTCAAAATTTGTTTTTATTTTTCAGGGGTCATCGGACTAAGGAATTTTGTTTCAGTTAACTGAATGTATGGGTTAGTTAGCTTGTTTATTCAGCTTTAATTAGCTTTTTATCTCTGTACGTCAAATTTTCTGCTGAGATATCCGACTTCGAATGAAAAAAGATCCTTTTGTCTTTGATTATCGATCTCTCAGCAACCAATTATCGTAACGGGAATTAGAGGGCAGCTTTGAAAAGTCGAATAAATTTCCCGCCAGCCCCTCCCGTTGATTTTTGTGATTTTTTTCTTCACCCTTAACCGTTATTTGGTGAAGGACAAAAAATTACTTTTTCTGGATTTTCGGTAAATCTACCACTACGTTACAAATATTGATGCAAAGACTAATGTTGCCGCTTTTTTTTCAGCTCGAATTACTCCCAATACCCCTGTTAGTCTGCAAATTGATTCATCGAACCGTTTTCTATCAAGGGTTAATCGAAGTTTGACAAAACAATTACAGGAACAAGTGTATTATACCTAAACATCTTGTAATCATCATCAAAATAAAAATACTAACTTTCTTCGACTTTTTTCACAACTTGGCACTAGTTGCTTGTTAAATATAAGAAAAAATTCGAGAGATTAACATTTTTTTTTGTAAAATGTTTAAGGAAACAATACTGACTCATTTTTTTACACCATTCGGCCTTTGCGCACTTTAATTTCACTCATCTGTAATTGCATCAATTAAAGTTGATACTCCCAAGCTGTATTAATAGTCGATCTGAGAACATTTATGCAATTAATTCTCAATATTTTCTACGAAGGTTATTAGGGTTATGGAAAACAATCTTTTTTTCAAAACTAGGCATGATCAAAAATTGAAAAAAATGAGAGTTTACAAAAACAAGAGATTCATTTTTTTTATCAAAACGTAGAAAAAAATTACCAAAAAAAGATTAGTTTTCGAAAGAAATTGTTCATTGGTTTTTTCTTTCAAGCAAGAGATCATTTTTGAAAAAAGTGTTTTTTGTATCCCTGATAACCTTCGCAGAAAATATCTACAGTTAATGGCATACAAGTTCTCAGATCGACTAGTCAATACTGCTTGGGGGTATCAACTTTTAATCAATGCAATTGATGAGTGAAATTATGGTGCGCAAAAGCCGAAGCGTGGCAACAACGAGTCACCATTGTTTCCTGAAAAAATTTACAAATTTAAACAGATTACAATTTTTTTTAATATCTCATTTTTTTTTCTTAAATTTAACAAGCAACTACTGCAAAGTTCTAAAAATAGTCGAAGAAAATGGGTGTTTTCATTTTGATCATGATTACACGATGTTTAGGAACACTTGTTCCTTTAATTCGTTTGTAAAACTTGGATCGATCGGTCCGGAAAAACGGGTCGATGGATCAATTTGAAAATACGTGGCGACATTAGTCTTTCTACCAATATTTGTAATGGAGTAGTAGATTTACTGAGAAACCATAAAATGTCATGTTTTGTCCTATTTTTCAAACTACTGTTAATGGTGAAAACATGATTTTTTTCTCAAAAATCAACGAAAAGGTCTTGTACGAAATTGATTCAAGTTTTTCAAGCTGCGCAATAATTTCCTGTGCGATCATTGGTTGCTGTGATATCATTGATCAAACACAAAAGGAACATTTTTTATTATAAGTCGGATATCCCAGCAAAAAGTTGACATAGAGAGACCACAAAAAAACCAAATTGGAACTGAATAAACAAGCTAACGGACCTATGCATTGATTTATCTGTGAAAAATCCCTTGAAAAAATAAAATTGGAAAAATAATTTTCTCGCTATCTCTTATGATTGCGCGATAACCATAGCTCAAAAAATTATTTTGCCAAAAGATCTCAACCTAGAAACTTGAAGCTTAATAATGTTTTTCTTTTTCATCGTGATACGACTATTTTTGACATTGATACAGCTTTTCAAAAACACTTTAAAAAATGAAGAAATTTTCTGTTTCTTTAATTTTTTGGGGTTGGGTATAAAAAGTGATATATTTTTTTTACAATTTTCAGTCAATCGAAAAAAAAGAGCTCGTCCTTGACTGTTAAAGCAATCTAAGAAACTACATTTAAAATTTCAAGTCGATTGGGCGAACATTGTTTGAGTGTTGCTCCGTCCCGATATCGAAAACATGATTTTGAAAAAAACGTGTTTGAAGTCAACGGTTTCAAAGAAGCTACAGCTGAACAAGTTTTTTTTCCCGTAATCGAATGCCACCTATTGGTCGAAAATAAAACTATTTTTAGTCGGTGACTTTGTCCCCACAATAGGCTTACAAGAGTTGAGAACTGCGCCTACCGGCATGAGACATCGCCAAAGACGATTTTCAGCGGCGGAGACTTCCTTTAAAAATAGCTCGAAAACCACATTATAATGGGTTTTTTCAGCTACAAAGGAATATGCATCATATTTTTTAAGGTTCCAAGGATTTCTTAAAAGTGTTTCAAACAAAATGATTTTCCGAAAATTTTACACCGACGACCTCTAAACAATTTGCGATAGTAAAATTTTACGGCTCTTCTGTAGAACGAGACTTCACCGATCGTCATTGCTAGAAAATTTAATCTTTGGAGAAACCTGCCGAAGATGAATTCCGGCAGAGAGAAAAAATGCCAAACGATTTTTTTTTAGCGTAATTAATAATAATTTAGTAATAATAAAATTTTACCACTCTTTCGCAGAGTGAGACCCGGTCGATCTCGTTCGCTCGCGAATTTGGTCGGCCGCAGGCAGCCTGTCGAAGATAAGCCATGGGAGAGAAAAAAATGCCGATCGCAATTGTTTAAACAAAGAGCATTGTAATTTTTTTTTAACTTTTCAACGATTTTTTGAAAGTGTTTCCAACAAAACGATTTTTCGAAAATTTTACACCGATGACCTCTAAACAATTCGCGATAGTAAAATTTTACCGCTCTTCTGTAGAGCGAGACTTCTCCGATCGTCATTGCTAGAAAATTCGATCCTTGGAGAAACCTGCCGAAGATGAATTCCGGCAGAGAGAAAAAATGCTAAACGTATTTTTTTTTAGCATAATTAGTAATAATATAGTAATAAAAAAAATTTTACCACTCTTTCGCAGAGTGAGACTCGGTCGATCTCGTTCGCTCGCGAATTTGGTCGGCCGCAGACAACCTGCCGCAGATAAGCCATGGCAGAGAAAAAAATACCGATCACAATTGTTTAAACAAAGAGCATTGGATTTTTTTTTAAGTTTCCAAGGATTTTTTTAAAGTGCTTCCAACAAAACGATTTTTCGAAAATTTTACACCGATGACCTCTAAACAATTCGCGATAGTAAAATTTTACCGCTCTTCTGTAGAGCGAGACTTCTCCGATCGTCATTGCTAGAAAATTCGATCCTTGGAGAAACCTGCCGAAGATGAATTCCGGCAGAGAGAAAAAATGCTAAACGTATTTTTTTAGCATAATTAGTAATAATTTAGTAATAATAAAATGTTACCACTCTTTCGCAGAGTGAGACCCGGTCGATCTCGTTCGCTCGCGAATTTGGTCGGCCGCAGACAACCTGCCGCAGATAAGCCATGGCAGAGAAAAAAATACCGATCGCAATTGTTTAAACAAAGGGCATTGTACATTTTTTTAAGTTTCCAAGGATTTTTTAAAAGTGCTTCCAACAAAACGATTTTTCGAAAATTTTACACCGATGACCTCTAAACAATTCGCGATAGTAAAATTTTACCGCTATTCTGTAGAGCGAGACTTCTCCGATCGTCATTGCTAGAAAATTCGATCCTTGGAGAAACCTGCCCAAGATGAATTTCGGCAGAGAGAAAAAATGCTAAACGTATTTTTTTAGCATAATTAGTAATAATTTAGTAATAATAAAATGTTACCACTCTTTCGCAGAGTGAGACCCGGTCGATCTCGTTCGCTCGCGAATTTGGTCGGCCGCAGACAACCTGCCGCAGATAAGCCATGGCAGAGAAAAAAATACCGATCGCAATTGTTTAAACAAAGGGCATTGTACATTTTTTTAAGTTTCCAAGGATTTTTTAAAAGTGCTTCCAACAAAACGATTTTTCGAAAATTTTACACCGATGACCTCTAAACAATTCGCGATAGTAAAATTTTACCGCTATTCTGTAGAGCGAGACTTCTCCGATCGTCATTGCTAGAAAATTCGATCCTTGGAGAAACCTGCCCAAGATGAATTCCGGCAGAGAGAAAAAATGCTGAACGTATTTTTTTTTGCAGTAACAATAAAATTTTACCACTCTTTCGCAGAGTGAGACCCGGTCGATTTCGTTCGTTCACGAATTTGGTCGGCCGCAGACAACCTGCCGAACATAAGCCATGGCAGAGAAAAAATGCTGATCGCAATTGTTTAAACAAAGAACATTGTAAAATTTTACAACTCTTTTGTGGAGTGAGTCTCGAACGATCTAAAATTTTACAACTCTTTTGTAGAATGAGTCTCGAACGATCTCGGTCGTGACTCGAGATTTTAGCAGAGATCGAACTCGTCGATGATGAGCGACATCGAGATGCCAAATAGTCTTCGAGCTTATTTGTTTAAATTAATTAAAAAAGAGTGGAGAAATGCTAGCACCCTTCCACCATACGAGTCTCTAGCAAACCCTGTTTGCTAGAAAGTTCAACCATAAAGAAATTTCCACCGATGACCGCCGTCAACAAAAAAATCGATTCGAGGGCATTTGTTTAAACAATGCGCGATCGCAAAATTTCACCGCTCTTCCGTAGAGCGAGGCTAGCGATCTTGATTGTTCGAGAAGCTGACCAGCAAAAATGCTGCCAAATATGAACCCTGGCAGAGATAAAATGCTGAACGCATTTTATTGAATAATGAGCATTGCAAAATTTTACCTCTTTTTTTGTAGAGTGAGTTTCGAGCAATTTCGGTCGCTCGAAATTTTGGCAGGGATCGCAATCGTTAACGTTAAGCGGCATCGATGTTACAAATTGAGCTCGAGCCTATTTGTTTAAATGAATTTAAAAAGTATGGGGAAATGCCCGAGTCTTTTGGTTGTGGCCGTCGTCGAAAAAAAATCGATTTGATGGCTGCATATACAATGTAAAATGCAACAAAGTTTCACCGCTCTCCTGCCGAGCGAGCGCATGCTTCCAATACAAGCGTACCGTGGTCGCTACGCATAGTTGTGTGAATTGTGTGACACGCACATAGATGTAAGGTGCTTGCGTACGCCGAACGGCGGCGAGAACGGATTCGTTCTTTCTGCAACGCGGTCGGCGTAGCAAAAACACACACACACACACACACACACACACACACACGCGCGCGCTCAGCGATCGTCGTCTATTTGGCTTCGAGACTCTTCGTCCCAGTGCGAAGCATCGAGACCGAATTCGCGATCGCTGCGCTGTCCGTCGGTAGCGACTCGTAGTTAAAAACTACGAGATCTGCGCTACCGACGTAACGAGAGGCCGCGTCGAAATTTTCTGGCGTGTGGCACATGGCCTTAAGAAGGTCTGAGATTCTCAGACCTTCTTAACTCCAAATTTAAAATCCAAATAAGATAATAGGGAGTCTTGTAAAAAAATCATTTATTAACTTGTCGTGCGAAGGACGAAGATTTTTCGGTTATTCGTAATACGATACGTAAATACTACATTTATTATTTATTAGGGGTGTGCGGGTCGGGTCGGGTACCCGACGTTACGTTTTTGCATTTCCCGCCACTATCGGGTACCCGAAATTGGCCGTCGGGTACGCTCTTATTTTGGGTACTCGTAAACGTCGAGTACTCTTGAGGGGTTAGGCCACAGTAACGGGTATGAAACCATGTGCGAATGAAAAAAAAATTCGTATGAAAAATCGATTCACTCTTAAAATTAATTACACACCTATTTAGTATGAATATCAAGCTGTTAGAAAATATATTTTTTTTTCGGTGTACAAAATGGCCGACTTCTAATTTTTCCTTTTGTTATCTTTTTTTTAGGCGCTTCGTCGCGTGACATTCAGCATCTACAATTTTGACCTAGAACAAAAAACAAAAATTCTCGTCAATCTACATTAGAATATCTAGAGAAGTACGTATGGAATGAAAAAAAATATCGCTTTATTCAAAAGTTATAGGTATTTGAATTAAGTTGTAGGTATTTGAATAAATTTTAGTGAAAAATTTCATATAAAACTGCTCATAAAATGAAAAGTTTTCGAGTAATCAGAAATTCCATGCGTACTTCTCTGCGAAATGCAATTAGGAACATAACTTTTAAATTTGAAGTAAATCGAGTGAAAATTGTTGAAGTTATTTGTCACGCCAATTGGAAAAAAGCTGTTTCCAGAAAAACGCGTTTAAAGTTTTAGGTATTCTATGGCCGTGCCAGAGGCGGGCTTACGTTATACGCTCAAAGTTGGTGAAAAAAATGTCTTGCTATAAATCGAATAGTAACTTATTCTTATGATGATGAAGCACCGGTTTAGCGAGAGAAAAAAAAATCGATTTTTTGAAAATTCTACCGTGGCCTTACCTTAAACTTCGGGTATTCGTAAACTTCGAATATTCGTGAAAGACTCGGAGATCCGTATCTATTATTTCCGTTTATATTTATTTTTTTATCTAGGTGTATCGATCAAATAATGGGAGAAAACGAAAACTCGAAGAAGGCGATAAAACTAATAATAATCCTGTAAAAATCTTTTTTCGTCTCACTTTTCTATTCTGTGTGTGTGTGTGTGTGTGTGTGTGTGTGTGTGCGTGCGCGTGCGTGCGTGTGCGTGTGCGTGTGTGTGTGTGCGTGCGTGCGTGCGTGCGTGCGTGCGTGCGTGTGTGTGTGTGTGTGTGTGTGTGTGTGTGTGTTGGGGCGGAGTGAAAAACGGTCAATTTTGGCGGATCGTATCGTAATAGCGCGAGAAAGCTGCGTTTTGGCATCACTAAAAAATGTGCGAAAGGAAAAAATGTACAATAAATATCTTCTGTTCCGGCAAACGTATTAAAGTTTTGAATTTTTCAACGTGGGTTTTAAATGGAGAAAAAAAACCCAAAAAGGCCAAGATTCAACGCCCTGCGTTTATTCGAAGCGAGAATAATGTATCTTCCATTTGACGTTTTAAAATTGAAAGTACCTTGATTAGTTTCCGAGATATAAGCGTTTGAAGAACAAGTTTTTTCTGGGAAAAAATTAAAAAATGACAAACATTAAATTAAGCAGAATGAATCGCCCAAATTACGACTTAGCACTAGACAGAATGAATGAACATTCGACGAAGAATCTTGCTTTTATTCAGTTTTTCGACATTCAAATATCTCGATATTTCCTAAAATGCGAGTGTCTTAAAAGAAGTTTCCCGGAAAAAATGGTAAATATACAATAACAAAAATACTAAAATTATAAAATCAATTATTTGTATTTCTTATGAACTCCAACCTATCGGCGAAGGGTAGAGAACATAAAGCTGGAGTCTATTTCGTCCGTTTTGGCACGTTTTCGTGGCGCTATCTACTATCTATCGAAATTTGAAATTCGAAATTTTGTTCCGGCAACACGGCTTATCGAGTACCCGATGCGAGACAAGTACTCGAAAAACTTGGGTACTCGATAAAGTTCGAGTATACCCTCCGATCAGATTCGGGTACCTGAAAAATTCAGGTACTCGATCCAAATCATAGTCTAATTACCCGACCCGACCCGACCCAACCAATTCCGCCACCCGCATCACCCCTATTATTTACACTAAATTACTCATTTATTTTGAATAAATTATTTCCTCGACGTTAACAGGAAATAAAAAGTTTATTTGACATGCCAGGAATGCTTCTCATGCAATCATCTTCCTAAGTACAATAAATATTTTAGGCGAAGCTACAACAAAAATATTTAATTGTATCAAAACGAAAAGTCAAGTCCATGTCCTCAGTGAACCGACCGAACCACCACAGCTGCAAGAACAACTATTTTGGAAATACGCGTGTAGAAACAACGAAATATTTTTTCGAAACCCTAAACTGTTAAAAATGTTTATTTTGTTTTTAGGATTTTGTTTGGTTATATCATTTTTTCGTTCCCTCATAATCTACTCCGATTGTATTTGTTTTAAATATATACTATATTTATTCCGAGCATTCCTTGATGGAGACAATTTTATAAGAACATATGCGATCGAAATGCATTGTTGATTATCCGAAGTAATTGGGACCGGGCGCTTTTTTGGACAATCGAAAATTCGGATAACTGAACAGCAATGTTCCGTGGGTGAAAAAAACGTTGATTCTTTGAATATGATAAAATATATATATTTAAAAATACAATAAATATTAATTTGTTAATAATACAAGTACATTTTTGGTTAATTTCAAATAACCATCGTATCATTTAATGATATAGAACGAAGTTAAATATGTATTTTAAAATAATCAACATTTGTACATCTTTGAGTTCTTATCTATTTATTTTTGAAAAAGTCGACGATGTTTTTCTGTTTGACAACGGAAGCTCGTTTCTTTGCTGCCAAATCTCGACTGCTAGCGGAAAGCAAAGTGCGTGCGAGCGCAGACCGAGAAAGTGGAGGGGACGTACAACAATGTATACACCGTGCAATAATATATAGGGCATAATCGTTCGAATAATTGAGCATTCGGACGACCAAAATTATTGTTTAGATAATTGACGTTTAGGATAACTGACGTTCGGATAATCGACGCTCTATTGTATTTTGTTTTGTAACCAACCAAAATGTACCATACTTTTTCGCATAATAATACCTGTTTATCCGCGTTGTTAAGGGGTTACCCCCACTTGCGATTTAAAAAAAATCGATTTTTTTAATTGCATTTTTTTGAAGTATGAGTATCTGAGAATATGTCTTGAAAATTTCAAGTCAATCTGAACAAAATTGACTGAGATATGAGCGTTGAAAGAGAAGAATCCGCGTTCAAAGAGCGTTGAAAGAGAAACTTTAAACGCGTTTTTCTCAAAATGGCATTTCTGAAGTCGGTGACCAAGATTACTCGAACACTAATGAACCGATCTTCTTGAAATTTTGCAGGCTTATTTAATACATAAAAATGTAGTCTTTAATCGTTCGATTTTTTTTTCGACAAAAAATGGCCATTTTATACCCAAAAAACGGCCGTTTTTTCGTTAAAATCGAACCATTAACTTTGACTGTCCGCCATTTTGTGAAAAATGAATATTTTTTAAAATCCTTCGATTAAAAACTAGTTTATACTTATATTTGACTAAATCCATCCGCATTTTTTTCAGATGATCCACTTCGCCGCAATGTTGGTCACCGCAAACCGTGTATATAAAAACATTATTTCATTGACGGCCATTTGCCACTAAACAATGTAATATTTTTCAATGAAAAAATTACTGAAAGTTCTTCAAGATGTGTTCTTTAAGATGGTATATTGATCGATTAAAAAAGTTTTGTAGTTTTCTTTAAAAAAATTCATGAAGAAGGCCTTTTCTTTGCGCTACAAGTGGGGGTAACGCCTTAACAATCCTCATCGGTGAACAGTGTTGCCAGATGGTTCTGGCGGGTTCCCCCTAGACCATCGCTAGTTCCTCCTAAAAATCTCCCAAATAGCCCCCACCGAGCCACTGGCCTGACCAGTGCTGTAAATGAAGGGTAATTTTCGCGATCGGTCATATGTCGTCAAATAGCTGTTATTTAAAATGCATTTCCTACTTGTGTATTGAGTATTTTGTTTTGAAACTGGATTGCTGCGATCTGTGCGAATGATAGATGCAGATGAATACTTTTTTATATGGAAATAATTGTTATAATGAAACGTACGGTCGGTAAAAACATTTATGGTGGTATGGTAATCTGTCTTGGAGGGGATGTATTTATTTTTGAATTCGCATATTACAAGAATTCCGCTTTTATATTTGTTTATTATTACAATTTTTTACTTATTAGTCGTATTTTACGTATTTTTGCCCCGTGAATACAAATTCACTATCAATTCCCCCGAAACACTCAATTTTTAATGAAAACGTGTGGAAAAATCTCATAAAATCAACGGTCCCTCTTTAAAATGTTGCCAAAAATTGAAAAATACCCGTAGCACGGTGGACGAAACGGCATTTTAAAGTGAAAACGATAACGGACAGAATAAGCACATAGTGGATTCCCCATCGCTTGATACTTATTGCAATGAAGAATTCACTGATGCATAAATAGCTAAATTTCGGCCCTTACTGTCAGGAAATATATCGAGGGTTCGAACATCGCTGTCATTTATATTATTATAAATATTCTCAGAGCTGAAACGCTCCAACATACTAGCCCTCGGCTTAAGGGGAGATATACACCTGGGAGCCGGAAAAAAGGTAATTTTTGTGAATTTTTTCAAGGAATACTATTTGAAATTTCGGATTGGGGTATTTATTATCTAAAAGTATATACATAAAAAAACATGTTTAATTTGCTTTATTTAAAAATATCAAAAATATACAAGGATATTGTGTGATCCTTGGAGCGACGGAAAACAATCTGCGTGTACGGTACCCACTGGTGTATCTTCAAAAATCATCTGAAAAAAAAACCAAAAAGATTGTTAAATTATATACTATAATCTAGTAATTGTCATCGCCGATTTTAAAAATATCGATTTATGACAAAATGGCGGAGGTTTGAACATAAATAGGGATTTTTGGGCCACAAAAAACCTCAAGGCAATCGGTTCATTGGTTTCCGAGAAATTTTGGGTACCGATTTGAAAAACGCGGTCTTGAGAAAAACGCGTTTGAAAATTTGGGAATGAATAAATCATGAAATTTGTCAACTTACATGGAATCATCGATACCGGGCCCATAGTGTAGGTCTTTCACGGTCGACGGAATGTTCATAGCTTCTCAATCCTCGACCTCGACCATCTAGGTGTGTATCTCTCCTTAAAGGCACAGCAATCAACGCTGAGCGTGAGTCGAACGTTCATTATAGCCTCGACCATTGCGACTAACATTTTGTTTCGCAGCTTGTATTGGTCACTGCCGTCGAATATCCATAAGTGAATATCCATAAGTCGAATATCCATAAGTACGAATATCCATAAGTACGAATATCCATAAGGGCGAATATCCATTAGTCGAATATCCATAAGTATGAATATACTTATGGATATTCGGTTATGGAAATTCGACTTATGAATATTCTACCCCAATCGTATCAGTTGTGTTTGAATGATTTCGTTTGTTTGGGCTTACTAGTTTGCTTGCGATCACTCGCAATTGATGCACTTGTGGTTGTGTTTTTTTAAAACTTGTTTTGAGAAAAAAAACCATGGAAATTTATAATCCCCTAAAAATACCCTCGCGCTTCGGAATTCTCCTAAAAAATCTCCTACACATTTTTTCCCCCTATTTCTCTCTTAACTCAGGTAAAATACCGCTAAATCTACTAGAAAATCTCCTAACCTGGCAACACTGATGGTGAAAAGTCATAATTTATTTCCACCATTTCGATATATACGAGAGGATGTTCCTCTTGCGTGGGCACCGCGGAATATGAAATTCCCGCGTCTTTCGGAATACACTTGGTTGACCATGAGCGACATCGCGCAAAATTTGTGGGGCGCCCATAAGTTTAGCGGACTCGGTTATATGCTCGCTTAGAGCGCAAACGGCTTGAGAGAGAAACCTCAAGCCCTGCGCTACATTCCGGTCACAGAGCGTACTGCTACTTCTATTAATTTGCTAGTTGAGGGCACCCACAAGGTGAACATAACCTCACAAATTTTCCAACTCAGTTTTCTCATAGATGGTTAAGTGTTTTTAGGAAAAAAAAAACAAAGCATCATCCTCTGGAGAATTTTCTCGGGCAGAGCTTGACGATCTTCTTTTGCCCGAAACATTATTCACCTTTGAGAAATCTCTCTTCGAACATTTTAGCTATCTCTCTCGCACTCATATGTCACGTGGTACATCCTCCACTTCTTCTTAATTCGAATAAAAAATCTAAATAGAGCCATTTAGTCTATACAACTTAATATACGTTTTGAAGAATAATATCAAATACCAAGAATGCTAGAAGCATATACATTTTTTATTACTCAACCATGCTAGATACATCCTATGTAATTTTTCTAAGGGGTTACACCTGGTTGGAATTTTGAAAAATCGATTTTTCGTTTTCGACGGATTCTTATAATATAAACTTTCAAAAATATTCGCCGAAAATTTCAAGTCGGTCCGTTGAAAATTGTGGGAGTTATGAGCGTTTACAGGTAGGTCCGCTTACCGCTTTACCGTTACAGGTAAAAACTTCAAACTCGTTGTACTCGGAATGACTTTTTCAGAATCGGTGACCAAAATATCTCAAAAACAACTAAACCCATCTGCTTCAAATTTCACAGACATTCTTTATATATCAAGAGGCAGTCCTTAATCGAAGGATTTTTTTCGATGCATACTTTGTTTTTATATCAAGCAAAATAGTGTTTTTTTCACCGAAATTTCGACGATGATTTTCTATCGGCGACCAATTTTTCAAAAATGATTATTTTATTGAATCCTTCGATTGAAGACCAGATAATACGGTACAAAAACTAAATTCATTTGGTTTTTTTTTATTTCAGATGATTTGTTCCCGAGCAGGAGTGGTCCCCGCGAAGGACCTTTTTTGCACAGCGGTCTGTGAAATGTACTGTATCTCCGTCGTTTATAAATATTTCTCAATAAAAACATTGTCAAAGATACTTCAAATGATACCCTTTACTATGAAAGAAAGTTAAAAACCTGCACCCATTGCCAAAAAAAAAAAATCACGAAAACACCTTTTTTTCGGCCGCGAACTCGGTGGAACCCCTTAATATATTCGAAATAAATCTCCGGAATAGTGAAATCAAATTTAAAAAAAATTGGTTTTGCAAAAGTTTTCGTTAATTCAAATAAAAAAGGACCAACTAAACGCACCAAATTGATTTCTATAAATCCTTTCTTATCAGTGCGATGCATCATTAAAAGCCATACATTACGGTAACACGGAATCGGCATTCGTCACGTGAAATACAGCATGCAAACCTGTGACGACCCGTAAATCGGCGTTATTGGAAAAAGATATTTTTCATCGTATAAGAAAGATGATTAAAAAATCGTTTGGATCTTTATTTGTATGCACATTAACACAGTTGTGTACCTAATTTCATTGAAAAATAATAATAATTCAAGAAGATATAAACAATTTCGTGGAGGACCTTTGAATGTGAAGGACGTACTTGATTTCGGTTGCCCGGTTCATCTGAAACATCAAGAAATGGTTTTTTTTAAATTGATACCATTGGCTAGGACTGGACCAAGTTTTTCTTTCTTTCATGTTGCATCATAAAAAAAAGTAGAACTTTTTTTCGATTTTTCAAGGAAAAATAAGATTGTTACTGTTAATAACGAATGGAAAAAAATATCTTGCGAAGAATAATGTTGGTCAATAGTGAACTACTATTACACTGAATAAGTGTACTAAATTTGAAGTCAATCCGATCATTAGATACCGAGAAATCGTGTACACCGTTATGAAAAGCATAATTTCGAGAAAAAACGCGTTTCAAGTTTTACTAGCTAGTTCTACTGGTGTAACCATGAGTCTTTACCTTCAATCTGTCATCCCTGCACCATATGCTGGATCCTCCTTTTCAATTTGAGTTGCCTCAGGCGACTAACGAGAGGTTTGAAATTTTGACAATGGCCTTGACCCAATTATCGTGTATTGAATTCGCCCGATTTCAATTTCTACAGAAAATAACTAAATTGAAGATTTCCCCATATCATCGGTTGCTAATGAACCACTCATCCGAGCCATTTTAGATATGCCAAGTGTCTATACGACCGCAATTGCCTGGAAAATCGCTAAGTTTTAGCGACCTCGGTAAGCGCCTCATTTGAGCGCAAACCTAGCAAGACAAACTTGCGAAAACTTGCCAAGCATCCATAGGAAACGCACCTCGTGCCCAACGATAGATCGATTCGTTCCAGGCCTTAGGCCACAGTCACGGGTATAAAATCATGTGTGAATTTAACAATTTTTTTCGTATGAAAAAGGGATTCACTCATAACATCAATTACACATCTATTTAGGATGAATATCAAGCTGTTAGAAAATATAGATTTTTTTTTCGATGTACAAAATGGGCGACTACTAATAGTTTCTTTTGTTGTCTTTTTTTAGGCGCTCCGCGACGTGACATTTAGCATCCACAATTTTTTACCCAGAACAAAAAACAAAAATTCTCGTCAATCTACATTAGAATACCTAGAGAAGTACGTATGGAATTTAAAAAATATTGTTTTATTCAAAAGTTGTAGGTATTTGAACTTAAGAAATGAATTTTCAGTGGAAAATTTCGTTATAACTGCTCATAAACTGCTTATAAAATGAAAAGTTTTCGATTAATCAGAAATTCCGTACGTACTTCTCTGCGAAATGCAATTAGGAACATAACTTTTAAATTTGAAGTAAATCGAGTGAAAATTGTTCAAGTTATTAGCCAATTGGAAAAAAGCTGTTTCGAGAAGTTTCGAGTAGTCGGCCATTTTGTACATTGAAAAAAATATATATTTTTTCTAACAGATTGATTTTCATACTAAGTAGACATGTAATTCATTTTAAGAGTGAATCACTTTTTTATGCGAAAAAAATTGTTAAATTCGCACATCATTTTATACCCGTTACTGTGGCCTAAGGCCTTCAACTAGCAACGCGACCGCGGTGAATAGCCGAAGATGAGACAATGGAGTGGGGTGTTGAATAAGTTCTCGCTGTTTTTCCATGAAAATTCATGCTTTAGTTTAAATATTATGCCTAATGCTTTCAATCGTTTCGAAACTGTTGTGTGATCAACTCCTAATGAATCTGCTAGTTCAGCTAGCGTCTGACATGAGTCTGCATGAGTCTCCAATTTAACACATCAAAATCATTATTTTTAAAACGTCTAAACCAATCTCTGCATGTTGTTTCCGACAGAGCATGGTCACCGTAAGTCTCAACAAGAATTTTGTGAGCTGCAGATTTTTTCTGAATAAAGCAATGCAGTTAAATTTCCTGCAAATACTCTTTATTGGGACAAAATTTGACATGTTTAACACTATGAAAAATAAAGTTTCTTACACTTCGGCGAAATTACATAGGGGAAACTGCTGCACCTTGACACCCTGTGTACCTTGAGCCACTCAACTTTTGTAAATGTTTCCGCCCTTTTTACGGATGTTTGTCTATGGTGCGGTGATGTTTTGAGAAGGCAAATCAACATAAAGTCAGTTGCAGGCAGTCACTCCTTGGCGTTTGGACGTGAGGCGGTTTTGAAATTTTTGGTGCCGAAAAAAGACTTTTTTTTTGCCTTCTTCACAACTTTCCTTATTAGCCACATAATTATTCATAACTTGCTGTTTAAGGGAGGTACTTTATTAGCGTTTAACACGTAGTAGGCTGATTTTACCTAAACACTACCTCAATAGTTGAATGTGTGAGTAAACATCAACAGATGTGGGTGTTGTACCTTGCTCCTGGCAAACCCGTTGTACCTTGATCGTGGTCAAGGTACAGCACGTATCTTTGGAGATGATGTTTTTGATCGGCATTGTAGAGATATTTGGGATTTCGTGATAATGCTTTAGTGTTTGCACGAAATGAGGGAAACCTTAACGTTCAATTGCTTCCTTCAGCTCCGGAATGGTCTTTGGATCATTGGATTCCCTTTTCCTTTCAGAAAACCCCGAAGAAAGAAGTTCAAAGGCGTCAAATGGCACGATCTCGGTGGCCAATTCATATCGCCGTGGCGCGAGATAAACGACCATGAAACTTTGGCTGCAATAACTATGCAGTAACAATGCAGCAAATAACAATGTCTATATATGACATATATGACGTATGACATATATGAGTCAGTCAACTTTAATTATTTTTAAAACTAATCAACATTTATTAATCTTTTAATTTCGTAAGCAAAAAAATCAGTCTTTCTGATTTGTATCATACAATATATATTTTTCATTAAACCTTTATTTTTCCCATCTTACGCGGTATGCGAGGCAAAATAAAACAGCGCTGAGATAATGATGGGACACGAATTATTGGCATCTTTCGCATATAAGAGTGGTTTCATTCTCAATACCATCAATTTGATAAGCCAATTGTCTAAATTATGTAGGATGAGTCCGAGTAATCTTGCTTCCATATCATTTTGATCATTTGTTAGTTCTTTATCTTCCCCTGGTAGAGAGACCGGTTGAAGAGGAACCAAATGCTTTACTAGTTCCAGTTCACCCTTTCTAACGTAAATAGTGGTACGTTGTAAAATATTTCGGGTTTGCGATAGCTTGTATTCATCTTGCCCCATTGGACGGTTAGCGAATTAACGGAAAATCACGCAATAACCTTGAACATTTCTGACACACTGTTCTTATTATATTAACAATTAGTACTTTCATTGTGTTTACCTACATGTCTCTAATCAATATTACCAATTCAAATAAACTGAAAAGTTGCTAAACTTTACGAAAAATTACATCGTTTTGTCAGAAAATTGATATTCTGTTCAGTGACTAGGCTTATGATTCATCTTACCCCGCGTATTCGTCTTGCCCCGAGTTCCCCTACTCTATGTTCGCCACAAAAAAATGGCAATTTAAAAATGTCAGGTCATTTTGAGACGCTCTTTAGTCCTTTATAAATGCGTTACCATCTTGAACTACACGCACGCAGGCCTGGTAACGCCATCTGTTGGAAAACAGCGAGAACTTATTCAACGTCCTAATAATAATCCAACGATCACTCGTGTATGATCGCTCGTATACGATTCGCTTCGACACAACCAAACACTCGTAAATTGCACTCGTGCAGGGGAAAAGGGCGAGGGCGGTGGTGGCGGACAGCCGGAGGGTGACGAAGGACTCTGAAGGGGCATGTAAGATATGGGTGAGTGTAGTGAACTTTGAGGTTACGAACGTCGACGTCGTTTTCTCAACGGCGCGCGCGCGCGGTATAAACGCGAATGAGGGCCTTTCCATACGGTCAATTTAAATCTGCCAGCGCTGTCGCTACTAGATATTTCAACGAGGTATATTCTCGCCTCTCGTGAGCGACCTTAATGCTCGCGGCACGCGCGCTCATACGACGCTCCGCATATGTGTGTGTGCGTAAATAAGATCGCTCGAGTGTGCGTGTCTACATGCATGTGCTAATCTGTAAAACTGTTAGGAACGAAAAGGACTTGACTCATACGTGTATATATGCAGAGGGAATCCCATTTATCTTGAGACATTGAAACAACTCAAGAACGGCGAAGTCAATCGAAAAATCCCGTGGCACGTATCGACTAGATTCGAACGAGGAGCAAAATGGCAATATAACTTTTTCATTTAGTGAACGCTTTCACGATGACTCGAAGGTGAGATTTAAAAAATGGAAACGTGGGTTTTTTATGAAGGCATTCTACGTGAAAATAAGAACAGGAAACTCATTTCCGAAAAGTTATTTATTTGGCTATTTTTTGATTACCTGAATTGTTCAAAATAATGGCCATCCACTTCTGAATATAAATCAAAACGGAGACAAAGATTTCGAACAGTAGCCCATCGTGTTTCTTGTCAAATACTGTCAAAAGTAGCCCACGTCGTTATGCACAAAATTGCTTCTTATTTGTTGAAGAAAAAACGGTAAAAAAATGTCTGAAAATAATGACAAAATAATAAAAGTAACAGACGTAACCTATTTGTTTTGGGTACAATGAAATGCGGCTGAGAAAAATATAGTTTTCTATTAAAAAAAAAAACAGAAAACTCTACTTTGAAATCACTGTGAAAACGTCCACCAAATAAAAACGTCATCTTTATCCGTTTATCACTATCCTTTAACGTTATCGTTATCTCAAAACCTGTGAAAAGTGGTCCACGTCCTTATGTACAACATTTCTTTATGCGTAAGGGGAAAAAAGTAAAAGGAAAAAAGCAACGGAAGTAACCTATTTTTTTTACGTGGAATAAAGTACTACTATAGAAAATTTAGTTTTTCAATTCAAGAAAAGAAAAGTTCGCCTTGAAGTCAGCTTGAAAACGGTCCCCAAATTAAAACTTATCTTCATCCTTCAACGTTATCTCAAATATTGTGAAAACTGGCCCACTTCGTTACGTAAAAATTGCTCTTTTTTTATGGAAAAAAAAAATCTTAAAAAAATGATGAAATAAAAAAAAACGCAACAGAAAGACCTATCTGTTTTACGAAGAATGAGATCCTGCTATAAAAAAGATAATCTTTTATTAAGAAAATTAAAGTGGACCTTGAAATCACCTTGAAAACGTCCGCTAAATAAAAAAGTAACACCATTAATGTATTCACTTTACCTAGAATAAGATTCCGCTACAAAAAATATAGTTTTTTATTTTTAAAAAGAAAAGAAAGAAATGTCTCAAAATACATATCCACTCTGTGTATATATATATATATATATATATATATATATATATATATATATATGATCCCTGTACAAGTGGTCATTTTAAGCCCGTCCTATCTAGGTAACGAATGCTATCACCACGTTCGGCTGTTTTGAGGAGCTGACCCAGTTTCTGCTAATGTTTATGTCGAGTTCGGCATGGTCCTAGAAATTACCTTTATACAAATATGCATACATGTATTCGAAGCTGATTGTGATAACATTGGGACTTCCATAATCATAAGTATGATGAACATTGGCTACTATGAGGACGTACCTTGAAGTCGAATTGAAGGAAGAACTGGAAGTCCTCAACATTACCTTTTCTTCTCCGTGTGTGTGTGTGTGTGTGTGTGTGTGTATGCCTATTTATATGTAAGCAAGTGCAAGTGTATAAAGCAGAAAAAGAACGAGGGCGTACTGAATAAAACACGCACGACAGTTTGTCGCTTCTTACGAATACGAGCAAAACGAGCATATACGAAACTAACATACGAGGGCGAATTCTTGCACTTTCGTTAAACTGTCCAACGCCTCGTCCATTTCAATGGTACATTATTTTTAGGAAAAATTGTTTTATTTTAGTTTTTGCCTCAACTTTTAATTTTGAAATTTGTCACGGCGTCTTCGGATCCAATCGCATCCTCATAGTTCAGTAAAAGAGACGAAAACCCAGCATTTTTTAGTGCAGAATCTGAATTTTTTACTGAAGGTAGATGGTTGCATACTGAAATTTACCCCGATAAAATGTTGCCCCTCAACTCGCTCCAACCCTAAGAAATAGGGGTTGAAAACTTAAAAATCGCCGTATCTCGATAATTAATAGCCCGATGAAAAAATGTTTCAAACAAAAGTTATTTGGAATAATAAAATACGTATAAAGTTATCTCACGTCCAATCGCCTATGTGCAAGAATAGCGGCGAATTGTCAAATCGTTGTTGTGCGCCTATTTTTAAAGATAGGGGGTTGGATGATGGATAACTTTATACGAATTTTATTATTCCAAACAACTTTTGTTTGAAACCTTTTTTGAGCGGGCTATTAATTATTGAGATACAGCAATTTTTAAGTTTTCAACCCCTATTTCTTAGGGTTGGGCGAGTTGAGGGGCAACATTTTATTGGGGTTACTTTCAGTATGCATCCATCTACCTCCAGTCAAAAATTCATATTCTACGCTAAAACGTGCTGGGTTTTCGTGTCTTTTACTGGACTATTATGAGGATCCCACTCTTTTCCGATTGACGTCGTAAAGGCATTTTTTATTCGATGTTCTCAACCAGAATTTGTTGGAACCCCCAAAAAAAAATATATCTTGGGCGCCGTCCATTAATTCCGCCATTTTTAAATGGGACGGGGGGTCTAGTCGTTAGATGACGGTAACAATAATTGGATTATGACGATAGGAAAGGTAGGATGATTTCGAGGGGGGGGGGGGGGGGGGGGCAGCAAAAATCGATGACGTAATATGTCGACGGCCCCTGGACGTGATCTCGTGCACAAATTTGTTTGGGAGTCCTAAGATGCATCCACATCTAAATAGGGATTTGTTAGGGACTCCTCATTGGGATCCAATTGGATTCTGCGTTGTTCCCCGATAAATCCCGTGTGAGAATTCTTACCACGATCGAATCGAAAATATGTGAAAAGTAACGAAAAAAAGCTCGGCGTGTAGAAACATAACCTGGACATGGGCGTGTACGTGTATAGTGATATTATGTGTCAAAATGCAGTGAAATAAATAACAAACAATAGTTACGGTGGGTTTTCAGTGACGAGACTCAAATCGATTTTTAAGATATACTTTTTAAGCAAATAAAATTTTTTTAAAGATAAGATTTCTACTTTTTTAAGATCCATTCATTGTATATCCATATGTTGTTTATCTATATATTTTGTTTAGAAAATTCAACGTACAGGATGCAATGGGTTCCATCAAGAATCGTAAAAGATTCTGTTCGACAATGTGGGAATTGGTTGGGATTCAAATTGGATTGCCGATAAGAATCCAATGTACGAGCGCGACGTTTTGGTATAGGGATCCAATGCGATGACTCATTGAATCCCTATCAGCAAGTAGAGACAAGTATGGAAATCCGAATGGATCCCTGCGACAATGTCTGCACTGGAATAATGATAAAGTTGAAAAGAGTAAACCCGAATCCAGGAACAATGAGGAGAAGGAATACTTTATCTCGGAATTGAACGAATTGGCGATTATTTTTTGGTGGTTGCGTGGATAAACAATACTCTGTTCGAATTTCTGTTAAAGCCGGAGCAAATTAATTCGCTATGATACGGAAAATAGGCTGAATTTCGTGACTGAATGATGAGAATTCTACCGCATATTTACGATTATTGAGGCGATTTATCTCAGAATTCAACGAGTTGTAGTAGAAATTCAATGACTTTAGACTTTTAAGGGATCTCCTCACTTTGGACGCTAAAAAAAGCTTTCATGCATTTTTTAAATAGGTTTATATTATAGATATTGATATAAAAGTTGTTACACTTAATAAATACACTTTCGAAATACATTTTTTTAAATTTGGTGTATTTATGTAACCAAAACAAACTTTAAACGTGTTTTTTTCGAAACAATGTTTTTCGACGGCTTGTTCATGAAATATTCGAAACTATTGAACCGACCCTTATGAAATTTTAACCACATATTTTTTACAACTATAGCTATAGCGCATATCAAGGATTTTTTTAAAGTTTGATATTTACTATTTTTTTGCCAAAAACGGTGAAAAACACGTTTTTTGTTGTTGTTTTTTCGAAAAAGTCCGCTACTTTGTTATTTTTTGCATATATAAAAAATCGTATGATATGCGCTATAGCCATTAACATACTGAATCTGAAACAGTTTGTTTTTTTGTTTCGGATAATTCATCTCCGAGATTTCATCAACAGCGCAGACCTACAATTTTTTTAGGACATTTTTTTAACTACCATTTTTGTATATAAATAGTGACTTAAAGAATTTTTTTTAAATGTATTTCGAAAGTTCATTTATTAAGTGTAACACCTTTCATATTAATATCTATAATATAAATCTATCAAAAAAAAACATGAAAATAGCCTTTTTTAGCTTTTAAAGTGAGAAGACCCCTTAATGCATTACAGAATAAACGCTTCACGAATGTGGATGATATTCGTTTCCGATATCAGTTCACGGATTTTAAATGCAGGGTTTGCGTAGCCTTGAATGACCGCGCCATCTACAGAGAGCTATGAGTAACTACGTCGATTGTGAGGGAAGTCTTCTTATCGACAGCCGTGAAGGTAAAGCGCCGAAGGAAAACAGATATCGTACGAGCAGGAGAATAATTTCTGCGGGTAAGTGGAATGTCTGTAGATTTGTTAAAGTCGGTTTCTGCAACATAATTACGGGAAACGTGGTACTATAAAGTCAAAATATTAGATGTAAATCCCCGTCGATAAGAAAGCAACTAAATCTTAAGGGATCATCACAGTGTAGCGGGTCGAAAAATAGCTGATTTTCGAGTTTTTTTTCATTGGTTAAGATACGCTTATCAGTCTAATTTTTTTATGTCAAATCAAAGCACTCATGAAGAACAGAAAATCAATTTTTACACGATCATTTTAATTTTTTAACTTTTTTTAACGGTTGAAAATGTCTTCGAAAAAAGGGGTCCTCATGGTGTACACGGTTGTGTCCGTAAATATTATCTGAAACAAAATTTCTAAAAAAATTATTAATCAGTATGAAAGCCGCTATCTTGGTATGGAGGGTTTTTAAAAATCAACATTGACGAAAGGGCGGCGTTTAAAAAAAAATCGAATTAAGCCTATTTATCGACGGTTTTTCGTTAAAAAAAATATAAAGATGTAAAAAAAAGCTTCTATAGCAAGATAAAGAATGGCGCCAAGAATGTTGTGTCAAAATTTGAGGCGGATAGCTTGAAAACTTTTCCTCCAAGGGTCTACACCCTTTTGAGAAACGGCATTTCGCCCCAAAAATTAAACAGCATTTTTATAACCGACTACAGTATCGGATTATGCCAAAAAATCGATTTTTTTCAATTTTACACTGTGATGATCCCTTAAAATGCGATTCGCCGAACTAAAGATAAAAATCGATGTGGGTAAAATCATTATTAAAATAAGTATAGAAATTGTACAGTTTATTGTTTGAGTTCGTTCGAACATAAACTGCTTACGGGGAATTAGGAACGGAGGAAATCGTAGTTTATATCGTACCTCTAGTTTTTTCTCTTTTTATTCGCCTCTTTGTGTTTCTCTCTCACTCTCGCGTGATATCCAGACGTCTCCATTTTTTTTTGGAATCAGCGCATTTAAAATTCTTCATAATGATTCCATAATCTATCTATCGGAACTTCTCATCCCATCACCACTCTCTCTGCGTCCTGAGCGTTATCCTTCCAACAGCGTGTTCCACATACCTAATCACCGAACGATGACGTATCGCAACTCTTTCTATTTGGCATCAATTGATTTCTGGCACTCCCTACCACTTGAAATGACCTGCTGACCTACTCTGGCAATGTTCACGACGCATTTATTCACATACCTGTTCGAGAAAGACATCTCTTGTTTTAAAGTTGCGACTCTTGCGCTTGTGTGGCATTTGCTGGCTAATGGAATGGTATACATTTAAATTGCTCTGTATGGCATCAAAGATACACTATATAATACATATGAGGTTATGCCACTGTGACGACCCGAAAATCAGAGTTATTTAAGGCCTTGTATACGCGATTTCGCCGATTTTCGAAGGTACTTTTCTAGACGTGGTTAAAAAAAATGACGCATATATAGACAACATTTTTTTACAGATCATTTATGCACATGGTTAAGTATATGTAAAAAGAAATAAAAAATTTAACAAATAGCGGAGATATAACATAATAAAGCAATGTATTTTTTTTGCGCGCGCGTTGATATTGGAAGTTCTCGGCATCGATGTGGGTGATTGAAAAAAAAATTAACATATTTATAATTGCATAATGAATGTATCTTCAGTATGAACCAACAATATTATTTTAAAAAATTATTATAATAATAATTCGAAACTAAAATTGTTTTTACTCAATTTTCTGACGGTATTTTTTATTATTTTTTTTTTGTGTCATTGAATGTTTTGTTTCTGTGCTTCACACGATAGGTGATAATACTAAGAATATGTTGTAAACATTTCAAAGCGATCTGAACCTTCGTTCAAGAGTTAGAACTTTCACAAGGTTCAAAAAAGTGCATCGTTGAAAAACGGCTTTGAACTTGGCGGTCGGGCGCGCCGCGCGGTATCTATTATAAATGCAATCTTACCTTATTTTTAGAATTTTTCAATTCTATAAAGCTTAAAATATTCCTAACCGTTCAGGCTAATGGAATCAAAAATAGAAAAACAAATGAAAAATTTTGATATTTTTCGCGTATATAAGGCCTTAAAATAATTAATTTTCAAGTAATAAGTAAGATAATTTTAAAATCGTGTAAACATTTATGTGTATCTGCATTAAGGTTTTTATGGGGTTTAGCCGTCGGGGCTGAAGTACGAGGGGAGCGCCCTATGCTTATGCACGGAGCCGATTGACTGTTACCAACTGTTGCTTTCAAATAATCGTCATATTAAACGTACGTTTTCGAACTATTTTTCTATATCTATTTGTAAAAATATGCATTTTTGTACATTCGCTGATTACATTAAGTTATTTCATTACTTTGTATAATTATTTTCTATAACTTTTTCTTGCTCAATAAACGCGAAACGAATTGGCAATGTCGTAAATCGTGGTTTATCATAATGCCCAGGTTGGCAGAAGTGTCGCGAAGTTAGAAATATATGCGCCCTCGTAACCTCAATATCAGCCCAGGGAGCTGTCAAAAATGAATATCGGTCCGAGTAAAAAAAAAATTCCGCCGGAAAGAAAAAGTGTGTACTAAAGGTGTCTAGAAATCTCGAAGAAATCAAAAACTTTAATCATTTTCCGATAGTTATCAAATTAATATTACGTAATTATTACTAATTAAGAGAATAAGTACCAATAATATTCGTTGTTAATTATCCTGACCGAGTAGTTTGAGGTTTCCGGGCATAATTACCGAATACCGATAACATAGGTAGTAGCCGATAACATACATTTGTACCGTCTACGACGTTTCCCTGATTGGACAGTCTAATATTTTGTGTGCTTGATTTTCACACAAATTCGCTATCAAAACATTAATAATTTTATAACGGTACTGTAAATCCTCATTTCCACAGTACTAAGGGTTATTCCGATAATTGGTCGAACCGTAACTATTTTTTCAGCTCCGCGGTAACATTCTCTTAGCAGATATTAATAATGTACTGAAAAATGATCAGGAGTTTTTCATAAGCGTAATGTAATTAGCCCACGAAATACGTCGAGTTGCCGATGTTTTCTAACAAACGGTACAGTAGATCGTATTCAAACTGCACAGGATGATCAGCAAAGAGGTTATGAAGGTCCAGAAAGTGTCCAGAAAGTGACATGTCGAGTTAACCCCATAACAACTTTAACAGAGTTGTGGATCAAATTCCATACAAAAATGTTGATAATCAAAGAAGTTGTGAACAATCTCGCGAAGGACCTTTGAACGTAAAGGGCTCTACGGTGTACTTGATTTTGACCATCCGGTTGGTCTGAAACAAGAAAAACGAGTTTTTTTTTAAATATATAATATTGGGTAAGACTTGACCGAACTTTTTTTTTTATTATCGTGTTGCGATCACGAAAAAAAATGTTTGAATGTGTTATGGTTTTTTAAGCAAAAATAACATGATTATTGTTGCTAAATAATGAAAAACTACGAAGAAAACGTCAGTCAAGACTAAACTACTGCTACACTGAATAAGTGTACGAAATTTCAAGTCAATTCGTGAATACAATGTCGAGAAATCATGTACACCATTTTGAAAAACATCGTTTCGAGAAAAACGCTTTTAAACTTTTACTATCGTAGTACTATCGATGTAATCCTAAGTTTCCCTTCAATCTGCGATTCCTGCACCATCTGTTGGAACTTCAATTTCCGTTCAATTTGAGTTTGTTTGATTTTTTGAAATTTTGACACCAACCTAACCCCTCAGTCCCTCATAACTCAACAACGCAAACATTTTGAAATAGTTTATTTTATAGTAAGGTTTAATCAATTTAAAGAACACGTATTATTTATTTTTTGAAAAATTCAATCCGGAGGCTAGTTATAAAGAAATAAAGGGAGTATGACAGACATGTTACATTGTCTCGTAACATTCCTTTATGATGTATGGAATGCTTTGAAGCAGTTGTTTTGCTCATTGCAGCACAAAATCACGCCACATTTTTCACACACCTGTTGTGGTTTTTATATTTTTTTCGATTTCCGCTAACTCAACGCACACTCGAATCTTGCAATCTCGTGAACTTTGAACAAATATTGATCCAAGTAACGATATCTAGTTTGTCTGAATTGCACTAAAAACCATAGAACGGTTCGTAGCCGTCGTGTGACATTGATTTAAAAAAGCATTCAATGTCAATGTGGGATTTTGTGAGGATTTCGGTGGTTTGTTACAGAACTGTTACACAGTGATACAAAGGTTTAATTTATTTTTATTTTTATTATGATTACTATTCTTATCATTATTCACCTTGCACTTCAAATGACGTAATCGTATGGTGACATTGTTCTTACCACAATTCAGATTGCGATGAATCCATTTTCGATCGTTATTCTCTGTACTTGTTTCAATTTCTGTTTAATTTGTGGTTATTCGTCTGCCTTTTATTTGTTTACTTTTCTTTCCGCTGTTATGTACACAACGTTGATACTTTTCTGTTGTTAATTTGCCTCAGGTATAACCATGGCATAAATAAATTCAATCAATCAATCATGTCCTCTCTCATTTATATAATTTCAAGGGTTAATTCGATAACTCTTTAGTCTAATTGCTTCAATTTTTTTTCAATTTAATTGCTTCACGTTTAAATAGTCCGCCAACCTGTGGTATTTGGTTATTTTTGAGCTTTTTGTCCTCTTTGTCTTCCTTCTTTTGCTATTTTATAAGTTTACTTGGATTCAAGTGATAAGAAGAATCTGCCTGCATTTCTCGCTCTTCTTTCAGCACCACTACTACACTGAGAAAAAAGATTTATTATGTTCTAATAAATTGGCATATTGGAACATAATTTATTAGAAATTAATTAATGTTTACTCGTATGGAAACAGTGTTTATGTGATTGTAACTACAGCATTTATTCAGCATCACTAAATATGTTTTTTTACGTGCCGATTTTTCTTATAAATTAAAAGCGATATTTAAAATAGAAAATTTTAATAAATATTTCCTCAAATCAAATAAATACTACTTTCCAATCACGAAAACCTCTTATTTCGCGACTATGATACTAATGCGCGCGTGCGTACTTTGCCCTTCAACGTGATGGGCCCGACAGCAGGCCGCTCGTCAGATGTAGCTCACGCATACTTACATAGGAGATACATGAGCTACATGAGCTTCTTCCTATGCCAATGCTTTTGGCACAAGTGTCAGTGTTGCGTTTCGGAAGTGAGAAACTCGAAGGTGAGGAATTATTTAAGTGTAAGTAAGAATATAAAGTGAGAAAAAAACGTTCAAGTGAGAAAATAATGACGGACGAAATTACACAATTCCTCGAAAAAAAACCAGCTGGGGGATTATGAAGAATCCTATTAAATGTTAAGAAAAACTCTATTTGTCGAATATAAAACACCTATTTCTTCTAACTTATATAACCTATTAAATGTTAAGAAAAATTCTTAGTCAATCTTAAACATAAACTTTAATAAAAAATGTTCTTAGCTGTTAATACAATCATAGTAGGCCGACATACGAATAAGAAAACTTATTTGTCGGGAGACAAACGTCTTTGTCCTTAATAAATCTTTTTTCTGAGTGTATCTCCGCGTCTGCACTGATTTCCGTTTCACAACACAAGTTGAGACGGCACTCGTTCGGTGGATCACCCAATCTATAATCAATTTTTTTCAAAGGTGTTCGAGTTTTTGAGGAATGGCCAAGTTCCGTACCCCGGAAAAAATCATTCACTTCTCCAAATGGTCGTATTTAAGATTTGAAGTCGGGGAAAAAGTGTAAATGGGACATGACGCGAAGTTAATTTTATTTTGTTATTTTTGTTAGACTAATTCCCGGGGAGTTGGCCATAAGGGAGAGATGGCCAATAGAAGAGTTTCAGAGAAGCGCACACTATAGATTTCACCAGTTACTGCTTAATTTGCTTCGCGTCGTGCGCAGGTATAAGTGTACGAGCAAAAGTTTGGCAAAAAAATGTTAAGCAAGTAAAATCCTTTTTAATTATTCTGTCTACTGCCATTTTTTTAAAATTTCATGTTTTACAGTGTGGTGATGTTATTTTGAAGAAGTAACGGTTACTTTTGTATTTCTTGAATAGTTCACGAACTGTGCTTTGTTATAACCTCAAGATCTCGCATAGATTGTTTCTACTTGTTTACATTTTAGATGTGGCCATCTCTCCCGGGAGATTAGGAGAGATGGCCACATCTAAAATGTAAACAAGTAGAAACAATCCATGCGAAATCTTGAGGTTATAACGAGGCACTGTTCGTGAACTATTCAAGAAATACAAAAGTAACCATTACTTCTACAAAATAACATCACCACAATGTATTAGTTGTGATGTGTTCAAATCATTAATTTTTTCTACATTTGTTTTAGATGCCCAATAAGTACAAGTGAAAAGCTATGGCTCTACGAGAGAACTCGACTCAAGAATCATTAAAAGCAGCTATTAGTGCTGTAAAAATGATGAATTGTCGGTCCTGCGGCAGCTAGGACCTCCGAAATACCTAGGAAGACCTTGGAAAAACGATATGAGAACAATGACAAAAAATGTTGCGGATAAAATTATTATGAAACTCGTCTCATCGGGGCCTCGCTTCAGTGGATAGTGTGCCAACTTTTGGTACGCATAAATTATACTGATTTTGATTACACGTGTTCTAGATGTGGCCGAAAGAAAAACAAATTAAGAACAAAACATAAAACCAAAGATAAAACCGAGAGCATGATGCTGGGTAACTGGCCATCTCATCTCTACTTCTGTGGTCATCACACCCGGATACTCCGGGAGAGATAGCCAATCGTGATTTAACAAAAATAGTCATTTTTAGGTTGACCTGATAGAAGGTTGTTTTAATTTCGTAAATTATCTTAAAGTTAAATGTTCAAAGTGTAATTACAAATGAAGATGAGTTAAGGTCTTAGGCCACAGTAACGGGTATAAAATCATGTGCGCCTTGAACAATTTTTTTTCGTATCACAAAGTGATTCACTCATAAAATTAATTACACATCTATTTAGTATGAATATCAAGCGGTTGGAATTTTTTTTTTCGATGTACAAAATGGCCGACTACTAATATTTTCTTTTCTTATATTTTTTTAGGCGCTCCGCGGCGTGACATTTAGCATCCACAATTTTGTACCTGGAACAAAAAACAAAAACTCTCGTCAATCTACATTAGAATACTTAGAGAAGTACGTACGGAATTTAAAAAATATTGTTTTATTCAAAAGTTGTAGGTATTTGAACTAAAGAAATGAATTTTCAGTAAAAAATTTCCGTTATAACTGCACATAAACTGCTCATAAAAAGAAAAATTTCGATTAATCAGAAATTCCGTACGTACTTCTTTGCGAAATGCAATTAGGAATATAACTTTTAAATTTGAAGTAAATCGAGTGAAAATTGTTGAAGTTATTTGTCACGTCAATTGGATAAAAGATGTTTCGAGAAATTTCGAGTAGTCGGCCATTTTGTACATCGAAAAAAGAAAAATAATATACTCTAACCGATGTGTAATTAATTTTATGAGTGAATCACTTTTTCATACGAAAAAAATGGTTAAATTCGCACATGATTTTATACCCGTTACTGTGGCCTAAGACCTTAAGAAACATCGGTACTTTTATTTTGACGGATCCTTGAAAAAACTGTGGCCAACTACCCCGGACTTACCCTATATATTTGGGTGTTGCTTAGACGTATTTTCCAAACGATAAATTCATCAAGGCTTTTTTTAAATTCAATCAATCAATCTTTTACTCTGTCACTAGAAAACGCGGATCCACGAAGGAATTTCGAACTTTCTTTATTTTCTCCGTGTGTCTATCCACTTTTCATCTCTAATTTATAAATTTGTATGCATCGGACTCTCAGACATTCGCACTCGCCAATCTTCTCGCTACTTTTCGTTTGACAAAAGATCGCCCAAAACTCGACGGCACTTGGTAACGATCGTTGTCCCCATTTTGCAATCGACGCACCAGGCGTTCGAGATTCGATAGGATGACCGATAAATTCTTATCGTCCATCTTAGAGCCGATATCGTGGTACAAGAAATTTTTCGACGTCAAAGAGAAAATCGCGTCCAGCAATTCCGGCGAAATATCCAGCGACTGGCGAGAATATTTCTCGATTTGACCGATCGTGATTCTTGTGACGATACTTCGTCTCGAATCGACCAATGTCCGCAAACGCGAATGGAGCCACTTGCTGCGAAATATACGGTGGGACATGACTCTTTCCAGGTGAGCCACGAATTCCGCTTGTTTGAGCAATCTTCGAATGTGACCCTGCGAAAATTGCAATGATTTGGGGTTGAAAAAGCGCCCGGACTTCCGAACGAGTCGAAGAGTCAGTTGTCGTCTCAAAAATTTTCGTTATATTTGATATGGGTTTTCAAAGCCATGGCGCCGAATTTGGGCATTGGGGCCTACGAGATTAAGGAATCATCAGAGTGTAGGATTTTTCAAAAAATCGATCTTTTTTGCATTACCCGACGGTATACACGGTTATAAACGTTCTGTCCAATTTTTAGATCGAAATTCGAATTATTTCGGTCGCTACAGCCTTTCTTAGAAAAAGTTAAGCCTTTTTCAGAACTTTAAACACGTTTTTCTCGGAATGGTGTTTTTCAAAAGGGTGGCCTACTCTCAAAGGAAGAGTTTTCAAGCTATCCGTTTGAAATTTTAACAGAACATTCTTCGCGTCATTTCTTATGTTGCTATTTTTTTTAAATCTTCCTATTTTTTTTACGAAAAACTGTCGAAAGAAAGGCTGAATTTGATACTTTTTGTTCAAACCGCCGCCATTTTTTCGAATTTCACTTTTAAAAAAACCTCCATAGGAACATAGCGGCTTTCCTATAGATAAATCATCATTTTGAAATGTTTGTTTCAAATGAAATTTGCGGCCGCAATCCCGGCCACCATGGGACACTATTTTTTTCACGCAATTTTCCGCAAATAACAACTATGTTAAACAAGATGTAAAGAAATATAAAAAATTGTATTCTTTATCGGTGCTTCAATTTGTAAAAAAAAATTAGACCGATTGACTTGTCCTATCCACCTTAAAAAATCGCGGAAATCGGCTATTTTTCGGGCGGTCACACTGTGATGGTTCCTTAACTCCGAACGAATGTTAAGAGGCATATTTTTAATTAGAAAGGGTGCACGTGAGGTGCTGTCGTCGATTGGAAAAATATCGTAAAGTTTATGGACGCGTTTAGTCGCTATTATTTTCAGAGGACTCATCGTGGATTCGGAAATAAATTTTGGATCGTGAAAAGCTGACGTATTGGGGTAGAACGAGCGCGCGCTCTTGATTTCCATGGATTTTGTTCATATGTTAACCAGATATTGTTCATATCATTATGCATGTTTAAGTGAAATTTCATAACAGTCGACTATTTAGATTGGGAGATTATTGGATTTAAAATTGCGACTTTTAACACTGCGGGGTCTGCATTGACCGAAAGTCAGATCACATAATGCGTCGAACCATTTTATTGTGTTTATAAATATTGAAAAAAAAATGTTTAGATAGCAAACTGGTCAGGGAAAGAGTGAAAGAAGTTTGGATTGCCTTTACTATTCAGTTTTGCTGAAAACGTTCAGTAAAGACAGACTAATTCTCCGTAAAAAAGATTTGTCCCCTATAATAAGGAGACATATGGCAACACCGCAGAACAGTATTGTTCAATATTTCGAGAAAAAAATAATAACTATCGTGTTCCCAAAGTTAAAAACTTTTATCATAAAAAAATTGCGTTATAAATATTAATATTTTATATTGTTTATGTTATCGTCATTAACAAATAAAAGTGTTGGTTAATTCATAACTAATTGAAAACTTTGTTTGATTAAAAATTACTTCCACATAAAAATTTGTGTTGTGGTATTATTTTAAATATGCCGCGCAAACTTACGTCATTGGATACGTGGGACGACGCGATGTTACCATATGTCTTCGTATTATAGGGGACACATATTTTGTAAGGAAAATTATTCTGTCTAAATTTCAATGCGGACCCTGCAGTGTTAAAAGTTACAATTTTAAAACCTATTATCTCCCGATCTAAATAGTCCACTGTTCTGAAATTTCACTGAAACATGCATAATGATATGAACAAAAACTGCTGTATCGTTCTTTCTGAAATTTTGAGGACTTCTTCTGGATGTAAAAATATAGCACTTGATCGGAGGATTTTTTCTTCCGATGTATACTTTTGATTTAACGATCGGAAAATGCAGTTTTTTTTCTCGCAAAAATCAAAACTCACTTTGAAGGCGCACCATTTTAAAATTTTTTGATATTTCGTAAATTCCTTCCATTAGTCATAGAATTAACTAATATACTAGAAAAATCTGTTTGATTTTTTTAAATTTTAGATAATGATATACATTTTCACAACAAAATTACAAAGTGTTCGTCAGATGATACTTTTTCAAATACCTAATTTTTGTAGAAATTTATCATCACGATTTTCGAGAAATTTTTTTTAAATGAGCTGTTTTCGACTGTTGCAACTAGGCATAACATTGAAAGTTATTTTTTCATCGCGCGCCTACCATATCTATAGCTGACGGGCGCGCCTACCAGATCTATAGCTGACGGAGTTGGTTTTGAGAAACCCCCTCCCCAACGTTTCCACAGCCGGCGCGCTTATGATGTTAAACACCATACAGCGAATTCTCATTTTTACGGATACGTTGTACTGGTGCCTGCGCTCGAGACTCCAACTTTTGCTTTATGATACGGATGATACGATTGAAAATTATAAAATAACGAAAAAAAAAATCGAAAAAATGAAAGAAAAAAACCGAAAACAAAATCAAATACATTTGTTTTTTAGACGAAAAAAGAATCGAATAACAAAACCGAAAACAATAAACGAAAAATGAAAAACAAAGAGGAAGGGGTGCTCTGAGGCTACCGCAGGTTTGTTTGTTTGGGTTTGTTGTGCACCCCGCGATTCCACGCACCCATGCGAGGTGCCCTGCGCCCACCCAAGTGTTCTACGCACCCGACGATTCCAGATATCCGAGTGTAGGTTCGTTTGGGTACCAATAAATTCTCCATCAAACGTGAATACAGAAAACCAGCATTGCATGAAAAACGACAGTGTGGCTGGATTTGGCGGCGGCGCGGGGAGGGGGGGGGGGTACACCAGACGAAGATCCGCACAAAGCGGAGAGCGCGATAAGATACATAGGTATAGCCATAGCTGAGCCCGTCAGCTAAAGATATAGCAGGCGCGCGATGAAAAAAATTGTTTCAAAAATTGATATCTCGAAAACTATAGCGTGTCGCCAAAAATCCTTTTCGGGGATATCGTATAACATTATAAGCAAGGTGTATGCCAAATTTCAGGTCGAAATTCGGTTTCCGCTTTTCAGAAGTTTATCCAAACATATTTTTTTATCTAAAATTCAAAATAGCCACGTCAAGTAGGCCAACATGTTTTTTTTAAATACGGGATCTTCATTTTTTTCCATGATCCCATACTCCCAAATCCCAAATTCATGATCCCATACAAAAAACATGTCGGCCATCTTAACGTCGCCATTTTGAATTTTGGACCAAAAAGGATTTTTCTAACGTCCCCTTTTGAACCTTAAAGTTTTGTTATACTCAATACTTGATCGGAGCAGTATTTTTCGAGATGAATCAGGTGTAAGATTAAAATGGGGCACCCGGTATAACTGCAGCGAATTTTGTGAAATGGTCCAGAACTTGGATCGTTTCTATTATTCCGAAACCAAACGCGGCAAAGAAAGGCCGATTGTACGACGAACGTCAAAAAATGTTTGTTGATGCCTTCATGTTTTTAAAGCATTGATACTAAAATGTCGTTATGAAGAGAAAAGGTAAAATGTTTGTTTGACAAAGTCACAAGTTAGGTTTCTGGGTTAAAAAAAAAGTATTATAAAAAAGGAATTCCCCTAGTACAAAGATCATGAAGGAATCTTTCATGCTTAAAAACAACCAGATTGCCATGTGAATCCTGACAAATCTTCGTTACTCGTCAATCTTGATAAAAAAAACCATGCACCTACACATTTTTCTGTGACCAAATTATTTAAAAAATAGGGAACCGAAAAGAGGGTCTCTCTCGATCCTCCGTGTTCATACCTATGAATGGTTTTTCGACCACACTGAGCCAAATTGTGGCGTACAACACTGAAATGATTGTGGTACAAATGATAGATATTCATCTAATTGGGGGTAAAAATGATGATACCTATTTTTAAATTGTTGAATATATTATAGAAGAACCGAATGGTGTTGACGTTTGGATGGATGGAATGCAACGATTTGTTTTAAATATTTGTATTTGCTTATTTCTATTGCTTTACCAACCATTCTTCAACAGATTTCGACTGTGGACCTTGAGATAAGCGTCGTAAAAAATGCTTGAGGTATTCTTATAACTGAAATCTACGAAAAGAAATTTGAGCAACTCGAAAAGATGAACTTTCAGTGCACTCCAACTATGCAAACTTCAATCGTATAGAACCGAATAAACTGAAGAAATCCAAAGACAGCATGTTCCCAAAAATCATGAGGGTCTGAATTCCCAGAAAATCAATTTCTGCATATCGACATTGATTCTTTTCAAGTACTTCGGGGAAACATTGTTCCAAAGTACAATGTTTAAAAAAACTACATTTTCGTTATCATCATCATTATTATTTATTTATTGAATTTATTGTTGCTGTTGTTGCTTAGCCAATTCATTTTAATCGTTGGAAAGAATCATCAAGGCATACAGGTCCAATGCTCGAGCGCGGATTAAGGGGTAAGGTCACTGTAGAAATTTCAAAAAATCGAATTTTTTTCTTCTCGAAACTACATTTTCCAAGTCGGCCGGACTCATAACTCGAACAAATCTTAACCGATTGACTTGAAATTTTAACTGTATATTCACAATTACATTCTGCATAGAAGTACGTAGGATTTTCTCGATATATTATATAGTTTTTTTTATAAAAAATTTTCGGACGATGTTGTTATGAGAATTTTGAACTTTTATTAAAAAACGCGCTGTTTTTGCAAAAATCGATATATCAAAAAAATCCTACGTACTTCTGTAGGTATTCACATGTATAATCGAAAAAAAAAATTTCATTCACTGTAAACTAAAAATTGCAGGTACCGTTGGTCCGGCCGCGCGCCTATGAAAAAAAGGCTTGGTCGAAGAAAAGCTGTGCAGCCGCCATTTTGTATTATATAACTTTGAAAAAAATAGTTCATACAGTTTATGATATATACAATAAAGGACCTTTTTCAGAATTTTGATTTATTGCATTGTTCCGCTAAAAAAATTCCCGAAATATACTTATTTTTTTCCCCGCTACAGTGGCCTTACCCCTTAAGGCGGGAGCCTCAATTAGAAGGTCCGAAAAATCGTTTTTTTTTTATTTCTCAAATCGATAGATAAACTATCCACGAATGTATTTACAAAGTTACAGAGGCCAATTGTAAATATTATCGAAGTTACAAGGCCAAAAGCAGAGAAGCGATTGATATTTGATATTGATATTTCCTCCTATTGAAAACTTTGAAGCGCGTTTTCTCCAGTTTTCATTTTCACACTTTGTCCAAATTGACGGGCGTGATAGCAAAAAAAACTAAACGACCTATTGGATCAAACCAAAGTTTATTTTCTTCAGTATGAAAATCTCTTCAAAGTGAATTAAAAAAGTCGTTGAAAAAGTCGTTTCAAATAATGTTTATAGCACGTTAAAGTGTTTTTTTCAACCCTGAGAAAAGTTATGATTTTACGATTTGATCGGCTTTTTTTTAATTCACCCAGAAGAAAAATATATGACAATTGAACATTTTTTGGTTTATTTGGTTCAGTCAAGAATCACGATCTGCACCTTTCCCGCCTATCGGAGACTGCAGTGGTAAGACGCGCATGGAATAGGCTCATAAATCTGCAGTCATTTATTGTTTCATGTTGAAGTTTTTTTTTATACATTTCAAATATACATAAAAACATACCTCAATATTTACTGGGCTCACTTGTTTTTTTTTCCCTTCTAAAAAAATTCCCAAAAAACCCTTTTTTTGGACCTTCTAATTCAGGCTCCCGCCTTAATTTGTGCGTCTAGTGACCATGGAGCGTTCATTACGAAACACTCGAACCCTCGTCAGCAAAGTGGTTTGGAGATTTGAAGACTTGTATGTCCCGCTTCTTAACATCCTTTCGCTACTCACCTCTTTCTCGAGCCCCTGAATATCGTTGACAGCCAGACCGATCATCAAATTCATGAGAACTATGCTCGCGAGCACGATAAAACTCAGAAACACTATTCTGCTGGTTACGTGAATATAATAGTCGGTGCTCTTCAACTTTATGGAATTGGCGTTCCCCTCGTACGAAGGATGATCATTTTTGAACAAAGCACTGTAGTCGTACTCGCCCATCATCATCACCACTGTCTTCACGAGAGCTCTCCAAAAGTTGGAGAATTGCGCTTTCCGGTGGAACAAAACGAAGAAGCTCAATGCGAATCCGACAATGAGACAAAGGTAGGCGAGCAGAACCTAAAAATGAGAAGAAAACAAAAATTGCCTCTCTACCTACTCGTGCAGCGAATCCCATAGGGAAAAAGTAGGGCCACATAATGGACCATTTATTGTAAATGCAAGCGTAGGACATCGCTGCAAAACAGAAAAATGAGTAAAACGTTTATCAAGGAAGCATCGACTGGTAATTGACCGACAGTGGTGGATGGGTGGTCGGGGTTCGGCTCCGGCGGTTTATCAAGTTAAGCAATGCTGTGCATGACCAATCCTCGGCCAGTTGAGCGGAAGGCCAATACTTCTGAGATCTTGGGTGTAGATACGTGGGCAAAAGTCTGTGGACCAAAGAATCAGTAGAAGATGGGCCCGTCTGTAGGGGAGGCTGGGGTCGATAGAAACATGGGTCAAATGAAACAAATTGAATATCTCGACGATGGTTATTGATAGCAGTGGAGCCCCAAGGGGGGAAGGAACTGCTTTGCGTACCAGAACCTGTCGCTTAGTTCACGCCGCCGCTCCGAGAAGGTAGGACATTTTATGTGGGTGCATCGCTTTTTCGACACAAAAAGTAAGTTTTTTTATTACTATTATTTTGCGTATTGCTACAAAACTATTGTTCCTTCCGCAGCATTGTTTACAATCATCATTACTATGAATACCCTAGTGAGTTTATTGTGGTCAGTACGTACCTACAACATTTAGGTTGTAGGTACATATTATAGATACACTTAAGGCCTTACCCATGTAGGGTGATCGGTAGTGGCCAACGATTGGCCGATGCGCGACGCCGAGCCTGCCAACATTGGCACTCGAGCTTGGCCCGATCATCGACCGAGCCTCGGATGATAAGAGCGGCCCGATATTCGCAATCAATATTGGCCCTAGAATGGCTTATGAGAATCGGCCGAGCATCGCGTAGGAGTTCATTCGAGAATCGGCCAACAATCAGTCCCCGTCAAGATTGCCATCATTGGCACTCGAGCTTGGCCCGATTATCGACCGAGTCGTGGCGGATAATTGTGACCCGTTATAGATCACCAAAATTGGTCCTACACTGCCAAAAAAAAAATTGATTCTTTTTGTATTGTAATTTGTCATTACCTGGTCTTTCGAAACGATTAGTTCGAAGAAAATATTTCACCTATATGGGACTCGAACCTTGAACCTACCTACTCATAGCCAAGCACGCTGCCCCTATGCTACCGAGTGCTCGTAACATTTGAATCGCAGATATGCCATAAGAGACCAAATGGATTCTCATCATTATTAGTATCGCATAAACTATATCAATTAGTTAATATCATCGTGATAATTAGAGAGTGTTATCGACTGACATGTTGGAGAATTTCCAAACCTAACCTATATATATATATATATATAATTCCTCTCGCTCCACCCTCTCTACCCCCACAACCCTTTAATATGTGTGTTCCAATAAAGACAGACCATTTGTTCATTAGTTCAAGTTTAATTTGAATAAATAAACATATTCAAAATGAATAATTCCAATAATGGAATGCAATAGGAAAAATTTGATTTCACAAAAAATCTGGTTAATTCAAATAAAGAATAAATAAATAGACGCGGTTAGTTAATATTAATAGAATTTTTCTGTCAGTGTAGGATGGTTCATAAAAATGGGCAGAGTATCGCGTATGAGCTCGTTCGAGAATCAGCCAACAATGAGTGCATTGATTTGGTAGTATGGTTGTTAAGAATAATGTCCAATGGACTCGTAAAAAGTATTCATCTCGTCTCTCAATGACTTCGATGCGAAACAATGAATCGTCAATATACGAATTGCGGTTTGATCATGCGTTACTCGGCCGAACATTGGCCTCGTATCGGCAAAAACATGATTGGCGAGTCTATACTTCGCCAAACATCGACCTCGTATCGATAAGCCAATGATTAGAGAGCCTATATTTGGCCGAACATTGGCCTCGTATCGGCAAACCAATGATTGGCGAGTCTATACTTCGTCAAACATCGGCCTCATATCGATTACCCAATAATAAACGAGTCTATACTTGGCCGAACATTGGCCTCGTATTGGCAAACCAATGATTGGCCAGTCTATACTTCGTCAAACATCGGCTTCGTATCGACAAGCCAATGATTAGCAAGTCTATGTTTGGCCGAACATTGGCCGCGTATCGGCAACCCAATGATTGGCGAGTCTATACTTCGCCAAACATCGGCCTCGTATCGACAAGCCAATGATTAGCGAGTCTATATTTGGCCGAACATTGGCCTCGTATTGGCAAACCAATGTTGGCTAGTCAATACTCAGCCGAGCATTGGCGTACAATTGGGTAATCGATCATCGCCCCGCCAACATTGGTCCAAGTATTGGCCGTTACGGTTCGATTGGCGAAACCTACATGGGTAGGCCGCAGTAACAGGTATAAAATCATGTGCGAAATTAACAATGTTTTTTCGTATGAAAAAGTGATTCACTCATAAAATTGATTACACATCTATTTAGTATGAATATCAAGCTGTTGGAATTTTTTTTTTCGATGTACAAAATGGCGGACTACTCGAAACTTCTCGAAACAGCTTTTCTGCAATTAGCGTGACAAATAACTTCAACAATTTTCACTCGATTTACTTCAAATTTGAAAGTTATGTTCCTAATTGCATTCCGCAGAGAAGTACGTACGGAATTTTTGATTAGTCGAAAACTTTTCATTCTATGAGCAGTTATAACGAAATTTTTCACCGAAAATTCATTTCTTAAGTTCAAATACCTACAACTTTGGAATGAAACAATATTTCTTAAATTCCATACGTACTTCTCTAGGTATTCTAATGTAGATTAACGAGAATTTTTGTTTTTTGTTCTAGGCAAAAGATTGTGGATGCTAAATGTCACGCCGCGGAGCGCCTAAAACAAAGATAACTAAAGACAATATTAGTAGTCGGCCATTTTGCGCATCGAAAAAAATATATATATATATTTTCTAACAGCTTGATATCCATACTAAATAGATGTGTAATTAATTTTATGAGTGAATCACTTTTTCATACGAAAAAAATTGTTAACTTCGCACATGATTTTATACCCGTTACTGTGGCCTAAGGCCTTAATAAATACACTTTCGAAATAAATTAACATTTAAAAAAATGTATTTATGTAACCGAAACAAACTTCAACGACACCTTGTTGATAAAATCTTCGAAACTACTGAATCGATCCTTACGAAATTTTAACCACATATTCTTTACAACTATAGCTACAGCGCATATCAAGAATTTTTTTAAACGTTGATATTTACAATTTTATTGTCAAAAACGGCGGAAAAAAAACGTTGTTTATCGTTTTTTCGAAAAATATCCGCCATTTTGTTATTTTTGCATAAATAAAAAATTGTATGCTATGCGCTGTAGCCATTCACATACTGGATCTAAAACCGTTTGATTTTTTTGTTTCGGATGATCCATCTCCGAGATTTCATCCACAGCGCAGACCTATAGTTTAATAGGACATTTTTTTAACTACCATTTTCGTCTATAAATGGTGCCTTAAATAAATAATTTTTTTTTAAATGTATTTCGAAAGTGTATTTATTAAGTGTAACAACTGTTATATCATTATCTATAATATAAACCTACAAAAAAAATCATGAAAATAGCTTTTTTTAGCGTCCAAATTGAGAAGACCCCTTAATTGAGCCCTATATATATATATATATATATATATATATATATATATATATATGAAGGTAAGAAAACTGGTAATGTACAACAATTGACTATCAGTCACCATAGCGATGAAAAAAAAGTTCACATTGATATGATATGTTTGTTACCTTGAGTATGTTTTTAAGCACGGTGGAGAACATGAGGGCGTAATAGCCGTAGCTTGGAAAACGTCCGACGAGCAACATCATTTGTATCCAAGCGAACAATATGGCGATGCTGATCGCGTGAAATGTCCATTGGGGGTACACCATTCGTATCTTATTGCTGGCAGTGCTTCCTCCGACGTTGCCATCAATCCGACTGACAGCCAGGGTCGAAGTAATGAGAGCAATAATGGCGCAAGTCAACGACGACCAAGTCTCGAACTGCCTCAAATAATATCTGAAACGAGCGGTCGAAATAGTAATCGAAAAGTTTAAAGATCCATTCGGGAACGCTAGGCGCGTTATTTCCGCTCATTGTAAAACTTGCCTCGGTACCATGAAAACCTGAATCGTATTGTGGGTGAGTAGTATCAAGGAGCACAGCGTCAGGACGTGCTTTGGCAGCGTGAAGTCTTCGTTCTGGCGAACGAGCACGATGGCGTAGCCGGAAAGCGAGAGTACAAAAGCGATGTGAACAAGCACGAGAAGGAAAAAGAAACCTCGAAGTCTGGACCACTTTAGACTGAGAAACGACTCGACCAGGGGATGCTGAAGAATCCCCAATTGTTCCATGCTCGAAGCTGCGTCGATCAACCCGGAGATTACGGCCATTTGTAACTGACCTTTAGGGGCTAACACGCCAAAGTCGATATTGACCTTCGATCAAGACAGAAAGAAAAGATGAGAACTTCACACAAGCTTTAGTGGTACATTTTAGTGTCAAAGGAACATTCTTCTTTAGATATCGATATGTCCAATCGAAATTCAACTTGAAAGTTTTTATAAACTTAAGGGCTATGCATAACCTTGAAGTTAATAAAACCGATCGATTTTCAATATTTTTTCCTCTCACGTATTGAGATAACGTCGATCTTTCGCATACAGATAGTACATAGTCTTGACATGTCACCGTTTTTTTATTGCAAAATATATATAAACAACGTAATCATTGTCGTTAAATCTCAGGACTGTAGCCGGTTCGGTCGCGTACATGATTCCGCTAACTAGATTCATCTAAAGTAAAAAATTGAAAAATATACTTTTAGTACAATGGTGAAGCTCCAAACCCACCGGATACTTTTTCGAAATTTTAAAATTTGCATGAATTGCACTGTTTTGAAAAAAATGTCGATTTTCAACAAAAAATAACGTCTTTAAGGTAGTACGAGCGCGCAATCTTGATTTCTATAGATTTTGTTCAAATTTTGACCAGACATTGTTCATATGATTATGCATGTTTGAGTAAAATTTCAGAACAGTCGACTATTTAGATTGCGAGATAATTTTAAAATTGCAACTTTTGACACTGCAGGATCTGCATTGAAATTTAGACGGAATAATTTTTCGTAAAAAATATTTGTCCCCTATAATAAGAAGACACATGGTGATATCGCATCGTTTCACGTTTCTAATGACGTGAGTTTGCGCGGCATATTTAAAATAATACTGCAACACAAATTTTTATTTGGAAGTAATTTTTAATCGAACAAAGTTTTCAATTAGTTATGAATGAACCAACACTTCTACTTGTTAAGGAAGATAACATATACAATATAAAATATTAATATTTATAATGCAAATATCTTTTTAAAACAACATTTTTAACTAAAGGCACATGATAATTACTTTTTTTTCTCGAAATGTTGAACAACACTATTCTGCGATGTTGTCATACGTTCTTATTATAGGGGGCAAATATTTTTTGCCCCCTATAAGCAAAGTATACCCTTGCAAAGTATACTTTTGAGATAAACGCAAGAGAAGAAAACGTACTAAATCGACTTTTTCCGTATACAATTTTCGTATAAATGTTTGGGTCTGCTCAATATCTTCGGTGGTTCTCTATGGTTTCGGGTACGGGCAATACGAATATGACATTTATTTTGTCCTAAAATCTTTTCTTTTTAATTCCACGGTTATGCACACCCCTTAACCGCCTAAATAGAACATCAGGAATTGAAGTGGCATTTTGATGCCAATGTCCACAGTTTATTGGCCCCAAAAGATAATAAGATAGTATGAGCACGTAGTTGGCTATCAAGTCGCTCTACACTTTGTTGCATGATACAGATCGTGCAGCTTTAGGATAGGTTCTTACGGATCGGCGTTATGACCGCACTGCCGTTGAATTTTATTTGTATTTGGCAATCAAATCCATATGGAAAGAAGCAACGTATTACATTCTGGCAATTTCGAAGATTAAAATAATAATAGAATAAATTTTCGTCACTGAATGTTTCAACAAGAAACATACAGAATGATTCAATCGCAAAAATGCAGAAATTCGTAAAACTCGTGCGAGAATAAACCATGTGCAAGTTTATAGTTTTTGGTAAAATTTAGCAAGATTGTAGCTGTGATCAAATTTTTCTCGCACTCAATCAACGCGCATCAAAATTGGCTCGATCTCCATATTTTGTAGATTGTAAACCATGGAACCGAATTTAGTACAGTCGTGCTATATATTGCAATCGGAAAAAATTAGAAGAAGGCTAGTTTTTTGGCAGGTGGTTTGTAGATGCCGCGGGTGCTAAATCCAAGTTTGCCTAAAAATCAGGGGGTAGGTTTTTTTAGGGGGTTTAAGGGGGATGGGGGTGGATTAATGCCAAAGTACAATCCCTACGAGGTCGGTGCCGGGAGACAAAATGTTCAGAAAAATCCAGGCCATATTTTTGTCCATAGCGCCGAAGTCGTGGAATTTCATTTTGGGGTTGAAAAAGTAGGGTGAAATGTTGAAAAATCAGTTTTAATTCGATAACTCTTTAGGAAAAATGCTGCAATTTTTATTTGAATGGGAACATTGTAGCCTTTAAAGAGACGCGTCGATCGAGTATTTTATCATCCCTGCGATCAACATTGCTCCGATAATATCTTCATCCTCCAAAAAATGATTGAAATATCAAAAAAATTGTTTATTGAACAACTCAAAAACAAGCGATTTTTCCGGGATGGTTTAAATGTACGAAATGTAGAGCACCATTTTCTCTATATTTTCGTTTCCATGGACCACCCTTGAATCTTGCTTTTTCCAACCCCTCTCGGGGGTTGAAAATTGAAAATGGAATTCTGGGAAAACTGTTGACCGAAAATAAAGAAATACAAGTTTGACGCTGTGGACAAAAATGTAGCTGAGGGTTCAGACTACAAACTATTCCACGGCGGCGAATTCGGGCGGGCAATAGGTTTCCCAGAATTTCATTTTTAATTTTCAACCCCCGAGAGGGGTTGGACAAAGCAAAATTCAAGGGTGGTCCATAGAAACGAAAATATAGAGCAAATTATTCTCTACATTTTGTACATTTAAACCGTACCCGAAAAAACGATTGTTTTTTAGTTATTCAATAAACAATTTTTTTTGGTATTTCAACTATTTTTTGGGGGATGAAGATATTATTGGCAAGTGACGACAAAACAGTCGATCGATGCGTCTTTTCAAGGGCTACAACGTTTCCATTTGAACAAAAAGTATACGAATTTATCCTAAAGAGTTATTGAACTAAAACCGATTTTTCAATATTTCACCCCACTTTTTCACTCCCAAAATGAAGTGCCACGACTTTGGCACTGTGAACAAAACTAAAGCCTGGATTTTTCTGAACATTTTATCTTATGGCTCCGACCTCGCAAGGGTTGCAGTTTGGCATCAATCCACCCCCATTTCCCTTCATCCCCTAAAAAAACTCTGCGCCCCAATTTTTAGACAAACTTGGATTTAGCATTCGCGGCCCCTCCATAATCACCTGTTAAAAACTACCCATGTAGAGGTTGCCATGAGTTGCCCAATGTTACGATTAGGCCAATATTGGGACTATCGTATAAGCCAACAAAAGAGAAATAATATTGGCCCATTACTGTTCCGCTCCAAACTGAAAACTGGCACAATATCGGCCCATCCCAAAAGCCTATCCTGGCCCATCTTTAAAAACTAATAAATAGCCGTGATAGTTAAACTAAATTTGCCAATTTAAAAACTAGGGATACTAAAATACTGATAATTCCATTGGCCCAATATTGTTCCGTTATAAATTGAAAACCAGCACAATATCGGCCCATCGTTTAAAACCAATAAATAGCGGTGATGGTTGAACTATATTTGCCAATTTAAAAACTGGTAATGCTAAAATACAAGCAATTACATTGGCCCATTATTGTCCCGTCATAAATTGAGAACCGGCACAATATCGGCCCATTACTAAAGATTATCGTGGCCCATCTTTTAAAACCAATAAACAGCCGTGATAGTTCATCGAAATTTGCCAATTTTCAAACTGGCAATGCTAAAATACTAGAAATTACATTTAATTAATCTAAGCCCTTTATTGGCTAAGTGGGTCAGACCATACCTGCTTTTATTTTATTTAAGCCTTGGGTTATTCACTATCTGTATATTGTGCCAGAATAGGCAAATAGCTGGCACGTCATATATTAATCGTCTATATTTTGTAGTTCAGTTTTTGTAATCAAGTCTTGGCCTATTATTGGCATTTATGAATAACCAACATAAGTAAGTAAAATATGCCAATTTCGAAACCTGTCATATACGCAAATCACAATTTATTTCAAGGTTATTCCATGAAATATGTATCCATATGGACCAAACTCGGGCCAATCTTGGCCCGATATAGGTTGAATATTTATCCCGCACTCAAACAAACCCAAACAAACTCACGGCCCAATATTCTAGATAGACCAACTGTGAAGGCCCATCATAGAGCCAGTGGTCAATTTCTACATAGGCCCTTTAAGAGGGCCCACATAGGGCCAAGTGCAATCACCAACATTGGCGCTACAATGAATTAAATCATTAGCCCAATAATTGTTGGCTCTGTTGGCCGATATCGGGCCGTTCTTATCATTTCTACAAAGGCACCTCATTAGTAAATACTCACGGCCCAATATTCTAGAAAGGCTAACTGTGAAGGCCCGTCCCAGGGCCAACGGTCAATCTCTACATAGGTAGTCTTATTCTATTTTTTCCGATTACGGAATTTTCAGCCACAGCACGACTGTATTAATAGTCTCATGCATATTTAAAATCATCCTTCATCATGTTGGCATTTATTCGAAACTGAAGTAAGGGTATTTGAACATCTGCATATTGCAACCCGCATTTCTCTAGCCACTGTGCCCATACTAACTTCAATTACAGCTTACTCGCGTTTTTTTTTAAAACGAGTTGTGCTAAACAGCTTCGATTTTTGTTTTCTTTTCCCTCCCGACCAATATAGTGAAGTACACGTGAAACGTAATTTTCCCCAATCCTATGTATTCATTTTTATGTATTCCTACATAAGGAGATTTTTCCGCGGCGGAATTCCTAGCCGGACGGATTCTAGCGTCGAGTATATCCTTGACGAAGTTGAGAGGCCGGGGCACCCGGGCAAAAATGGCGGTGATTGCGCTCACACCGGTTTTCGTTGTGGCAGCGAGATTTCCGCCGTAATTGACGATCAATTCGATGCACTCCTCATGTCCCTGATAGGCTGCTCTGTGAAGAGGCGTGCGGCCTATCTTTTGTGCGGTCGAACGTTTAGTTTCAACGGTAATCAGCGTAAGATGAATACAAATCAGATCACTTGGTACAGTGGAGTCTCGCGTGGCTAAAATTCGAACAGCTTCATTGGGCAGTGGTGGGGGAGCGTTTGGGAACTCTCATTTGCTCGAGGTTGCGAGAAGAGTGGGTGGGCTGACTCGCCGATTGGCGTTTCGTGCGAGTTGCGTAATCTTGCTGGTAGCACCGACTTTACGCACACGATCTTCCATACAGTCTCTCCAGTGTGCATATGACAAGAGAAAATTTTTTTTTAACATAATAATCTCATAAATTGTTTTTGTTGTGAAATACAAAAATTTGGCTGGTTAGACTTTAACATTATACTGCAGGAATCTTCTTGGATTTTTTAAGGTTGTTATGGGCCTAGTCAACATGTTACCATCAAGCTGAACATTTTCTGGACGTTTATAACCTCTTTGCTGATGATCCTGTGCAGTTTGAATACGATCCACAGTACCGTTTTTTTTAGAAAAAAAAAATCGGCAACTCGACATATTTCGGGGGCTAATTACATTTCGCTTGTGAAAAACTCCCGATAATTTTTCAGTACATTATTCATTTCTGCTGAGTGAATGTTACGACGGAGCTGAAAAAATAGGTACAGTTCGACTAATTATCGGACGAACCCTTAGTACCGTGAAAATGAGGATTCACAGTATCGTTATAAAATTATTAATGTTTTTCACAGCGAATTTGTGCGAAAATCAAGCACACGAAATATTAGACTGTGCAATCATGGCAATGTCGTAGATGGCACAAATGCTATCTATCTTATCGGTATTCGTTAATTATGCCGGGGAACCTCAAACTACTCGGTCAGGATAATTAACAACGAATATTATTGGTACTTATTCTCTTAATTAGTAATAATTACTTAATATTAATTGGATAACTACGTTCAGAAATTATACATTTCTAGACATTTCTACACTGAGAAAAGAAAATCGTTGAATGTGCAAAATGCATTTTGTTGTCTCGAAATTTTGTTGTTTTAACAGTTGCTCAGACATGCTAAAGAAGCTACAGTTCACACCACTAAAACTATCAGTTAGATTGACAAAACGTGTTTTATGCCAATCAAAAATCAAGTTGAACGTATTTAAAGATACATTTTGTTAAACCAACTGAATTTTGGATGGATAAACGAATTTTTTTTTCAGTGTAGGCAAAGACAAAAAACGCGGATTTTTGTTTCATACATCATTTTATTTCAATATCGTAAAATTATCAACGCTTCTGATTTTTTCGAGATTATAGACAGCTTTAGTACACACTTTTCCATTCCAGCGGAATTATTTTTACCCGGACCGATATTCATTCTTGACAGCTCCTTGGGCCGATATTGAGGTTACGAACGAGGCGCAAACGTTTCTAACTTTGCGACACTTCTGCCAACCTGGGCATTCTGATATGCCACGTTTTACGACGTTGCCAATTTGTTTCGCGTTAATTGAGGGAGAAAAAGTTATACAAAGTAATGAAAATACTTAATGATCGCAGAATGATCGAAAATGCATATTTTTACAAATAGATGTAGAAGAATAGTTCAAAAACGTACGTTTGATATGACGATTATTTGAAAGCTAACAGTTGGTAATAGTAAATCGGCTCCGTGCATAAGGGCGCTCCTCTCGTACTTCACCCCCGACGGCTAAACCCCATAACAACCTTAAATTCATCACGCGGCAGTAATCATCGATGCACATGGAAGTTAATAATTTATTATTAAATAAATGTTTGAAAAAATCATGTAGTCGACGTACCAATAAATAATGGATGATTGATATTTCTACAAAGTTTTTCACGATTCACAGACGATTTTTTTTTAACGCCGATTTTCACTTTCGCTGGAGGCACAAAACCCTGTAAAATCGTCAAGCATTGGGCAACGTCCCCCACCAACACAATCACCCTGAATTCCCAAATCTATATGTAAGACCATTACGAGACTCCGCTGTGACGATTCCAAGCATAATTGATCGAGTTTCTTATCGAATTATTCACTTTATCCTCAATATTGATGTTGCTCGGATCCACGGCATTCAGAAGAACGACAAGTGCATCGAAATTTCCCGCAGCAGCGGCTATGTGCAAAGCTGTACTTCCTGTGCTGCTGCATTGAAACAGAGGCGATGCACGACCCTCGAGCAGCCTTCGCGTTGCCCTGGCACTCCCGAGAATTGCTGCGTGGTGCAATGCCGACGAGCCTTTTGTTTTGTCCAACATTCAGCGGTAGAAAGTTGTCTCGATTAGTTGAGAAAAATCACGGAACAGCCGGTAAAATAAATGTGTTGAGATGTTTGAAAAGGAGAGTACTTCGCGAGCCCACAGCTTCATGTACGAGAAAGATATTCCGATCGAAGTAAAAAAAGCTACGTTGAGAAGAACGGTTTCTTTTAAGTTGTACACGGAACACCGGATCAAATTGAAAACATGAGATTGTTCAGCGAACGGATCAGATGCTTTCTTATTTCACTCGAGCGAATTTAAAAAATATATAAATGTGGTAAATAAATATGCTTGATAAAAATGTTTTATAATATATAAAACTATTTAATTTATATCACTTTATAATATAAAACACATATACAGGGTGAGGCAACACCTATTAGCAGTACAAATATTTTCTAGCCGATCAGACTTAGGAAAAAATTTTCTTACAGAAGTTGCATGGTTTTGAAAGGATCATCGAGTGGAGGCTACGAGGTTCATCCGGGTGGAGGCACTTGGGAAATTTAAATGTCACCTTTTTTTAATGTCACCACTATTCGTTTCCAGAATTTTATCGAGGAACTAAAAATAAGTTCTCGCACCAAGTTCCAAGATGATTGAACAATATTTAGTATAAAAATTCCATCAAAAAAGAATTTCTATGTTCTTAGCCTATAGTAGATTTAAAAAACGGTGCAAACACTTAATCCTATAAAGGGTGCTCAAAGTGATAGCCACCTAACCGCTCAGCATACACAATTGCCGCTTGCGTTGCATTTTTGTGGCATTCTTCGTAAAGTAAGATCATATCAACTTGCTCATGAGGAAACATTTTGCGGAAAGCTTTATTCTGTACTGACAAAAGGAAATATCATCGTAGTACGTTCCGTTAAGGGTCTGCCTTGTTCGGCCAAAAAATGTTTGATTATTGACCAATTTTTCATGCGAAAAGTATTAAATATAGAATGTTGATGTTGGATATATTGGCTAAGCGGTCTTTATTGAACATCAAAATATTTTTTAAAGTTTGAAAAAACATGATGGTGGGAGTGGGAGGAGCCACGTATGTCGGTGCGCGGGCGATGACATTCTTCGCTTGTGGAAGTCGTAAGTCCCGGACAGCTAATTTGGAGCAAAAATCATCAAATATATTTTTACTTTGTATAATATTGTGTAAAAGTTGACCAACAATCAAGAAGAAAAATTGAAAAATAAATAAAAAGTGAGCGATCGCAAGGAAGTTTGTTTTTTTTCCCAAAAATTTTCGCATTTTTTTGCTCACTATTTTTTTAATTTTTCGATTTTTCTTCTTGATTCTAGGTCAACTTATACACAATATTGTACAAAGTAAAAACATGTTTGATTTTTTTGCTTCAGATCACCTATTCTGGACTTACGACTTCCGCAAGCGAAGAATGTCATCGCCCGCGCACCGACATACGTGGCTCCTCCCACTCCCACCACCATGTTTTGTCAAACTTTAAAAAATATTTTGATGTTCAATGAAGACCGCCTAGTCAACATACCAAATATCAACATTCTATATTTAATACTTTTCGCATAAAAATTGGTGAAAAATCGAACATTTTTTGGCCCAACAAGGCAGAACCTTCCCTTAAGGAGGTTGGAGCGATTCAGTTGAGTCAAATGACGGTTGATTCATTTTTTTTTAATGAACGTCAAAAAAATGCATACGAGGTACAGATTTATTCTGTATATGCTATTTTTTTAAATATATAATTAAAGGGCAAAATTATGCATTTTAATATTTTTATTACGTAAATTAGAAAAACTTTTGTGTTACTAACAACTTGAAAAAGTATGACATTAACGATGATTATTATTAAAAAAAAGTACATTAACGAATGTTTTATACAATTCACAATGAAATTTTAAGTAATTTATAATTATGCCTATTCATATTTACGCCACGAGATTATTGGCCCATGGCTTACGATGGGCAAGATGAAGATTTTTTTGTCAATGTTTACAAAAGCTTAGTTTGCGTTAATCCGCTGTTAGAAATCGTTTATCTCGGTGCTAAATAACAAAAAATAACATAACCTTTAGTCTGAAAGTCTTGCCCATCTAACCGCTTGTTAAATTACACACATTAAACTATTTTCTATCTCTGGTGTTTGGCAGAGAAAAAATTTAAAAAAAAATCGTAAAGACTCAGCATAGTCTAAAAAATAACATGTATTTTTTTAATTAAATTTAACCTTGGATTGTGGCTAACGCTCCAACCTTCTTGAAGAGAACGTACATGTATGATGGAAATCACAAACTTCTCACTGCTTTCCATAAAAAGTTGATAAGATACTTAGTCGCGAACTATGTAAACAGAACCGTACTACTTACCTGGATTTTGCTTAGTATTAAACTATTTCAACCCCAATTATGGCCTGTTCGTTAATGCAGACTGACGTGATGAATAAGGCAATTCTATCAATGTGAATCAGATTGCAAGCGCGCATCGAAAGTGGTGGCTATCACCAAGAGCGTACCCAGGATCTGAGCTGAGGGGGGGGGGGGGGGTAGCTCATATTAGTGCCGCAGGAAAAAGGGGAGGAGGCACAGATAATAGACTTAAGGGACAACACCACTGTGACGGCTTCAAAAAATCGATTTTTTGAAAACCATCTAGAAAAATTAAAAATACATTTAAGATTAAGATGCCGTTGGACCCAGGTCGAAAAAAAAATTATTTTCGGAGATATTGAATATTTTGTGGAGCGGTGCAGCGCTCCGTGACGCTCGGGGTCCCGCGCAGCTGCGCGCCTCATGGTCGGCAGGTATACCGGGCCTTTCCCAGGTCCTGCGGGTCTTTCCCAGGTATTCTTTTGTCTCCCTTCACAAAAACCGGCTATTGTTATAAATATAGTTTCGAAAAAAAGCCATAGGTGGCGATAATTGAAACATTTTCAAGGCAGGTATAGGGATAGCGTCATAGCGTCAGTTTGCGAATAGAAGCGACGCTACTCGTGTCTAAACGTTCCGAATCGTTTCGTTTATAAATATCGAACGCTCAGAATTATTCTTTGCACATCGAAATGGATAATCCGAAAGTGTACGCGGGGAAAAAGGGATCAAAACGGAGCTATGTGACGAGGAGTCGAACGAAAATTTCGAATCGAAAACCTCCGAACCGTTACAACTCCGAAAATAGTTCTGCAGAGTATGTGAGCACGTCGGCAAAAAAGTTAAAATCGTCGGACGATTTAGAGGTCGGTGTTACTAACGATTTCGGTTATCGTATAGTACACCTCGTCAATGCATTGAACATTATATCGACGTTAGTGAAGTGCAAAGTGTGTGATCGCGATATAAAGTTTACTGAAAAAAGTTTGCGCTGACTCGGATTCAAAATCGAGGTCGATCGCGGCCATTGTGAAAAAGTGCAAATCAATTCGTGTCCTATGATTGACAATGCATACGAAATAAATCGTCGGATCGTATTCAGTCTTTCTACGATCGAATCTTAAATTCGATTTCGATTGCTACTAAAGCTGTGAGCATAGTGAGCAAACAAAAGGCTGCACTTGAGGAGGAGACAATTTCGTTGGAAAATGGGGTGGAGGACGGAATTATCGTTTCAGGCGACGGATCGTGGCGTAAGCGCGGTTTCAGCTCGCTTTTCGGCATAACATCGCTAATCGGCTGGTACACTAAAAAAATGATCGACGTTATGGTGAAATCGAAATATTGCAAAGCTTGCGAGCATTGGGAAAAAAAGAAAGCACCGCGGAGTACTGGGAATGGAAAAGTACCCACGACGATGCGTGCCAGGCGAACCATAGCGGCTCCTCCGGAAAAATGGAAGTCGACTCAGCTGTCGAAATGTTTCAACGGTCTGAAGAGCTCTATGGCATAAAATATAAATATTATATTGGTGACGGCGATTCTAAAACGTTTGTGGGCATATCGAATAGCGATCCATACGACGGTTTCGAGATAAAAAAAAAAGAGTGCATCGATCATGTCCAAAAACGTATGGGGACGCGCCTCCGAGAAATCGTGAAAAAACAAAAAGGATTGTCTGGCAGAGAAAAGCTCACCGGAAAATTGATTGACGAGTTGAGCACATATTACGGCTTGGCTATTCGGAGGAACAGCGATGATGTTGAAAAAATGAGGAAGGCAATTTGGGCAACTATCAAACATAAAATATCCACAGATACCCATGTAGGTTTCGCCAATCGAACCGTAACGGCCAATACTTGGACCAATGTTGGCGGGGCGATAATCGATTACCCAATCGTACGCCAATGCTCGGCTGAGTATTGACTAGGCAACATTGGTTTGCCGATACGAGGCCAATGTTCGGCCAAATATGGACTCGCTAATCATTGGCTTGTCGATACGAGGCCGATGATTGGCGAAGTATAGACTGGCCAATCATTGGTTTGCCAATACGAGGCCAATGTTCGGCCAAGTATAGACTCGTCCATTATTGGTTTATCGATACGAGGTCGATGTTTCGCGAAGTATAGACTCGCCAATCATGTTTTTGCCGATACGAGGCCAATGTTCGGCAAAATATAGACTCGATAATGATTGGCGTGTCGATACGAGGCCGATGTTTGGTGAAGTATAGACTCGCCAACGTTGGTTCGCCGATACGAGGCCAATGTTCGGCCGAGTAACGCATGATCGAACCGCAATTCGTATATTGACGATTCATTGTTTCGCATCGAAGTCATTGAGAGACGAGATAAACACTTTTTACGGGTCCATTGGACATTACTCTTAACAAATATACTACCAAATCAACGCATTTATTGTTGGCCGACTCTCGAACGAGGTCATAAGCGATACTCTGCCGATTTTTATGAATCATCCTACACTGACAGAACAATTCTATTGATATTGACTAACCGCGTCTATTTGCTTATTTTTTATTTGAATTAACTAGATTTTTCGTGAAATCAAATTTTTCCCATTGCATTCCATTATTGGAATTATTCATTTTAAATATATTTATTTATTCACATTAAACTTGAACTAATGAACTAATGGTAAATGGACTAATGGTCTTTATTGCAACACACATATTAAAGGGTTGTGGGGGTAGAGGCGGTGGAGGGAGAGGAATTATATATATATATATATATATATATATATATATATATATATATATATATATATATAGGTTATGTTTGAAAATTCTAGAACATGTCATTCGATAAAACTCTCTAATTATCACAATGATATTAAGTAATTGATATAGTTTATGTGATACCAATAATGATGAGAATCCATTTGGTCTCTTATGCCACATCTGCGATTCAGATGTTACAAGCACTCGGTAGCATAGGGACAGCGTGCTTAGATATGAGTAGGCAGGTTCAAGGTTCGAGTTCCATATAGGTGAAATATTTTCTTCAAACTAATCGTTTCGAAAGACCAGGTAATGCCGAATTACAATACGAAAAAATAATTAATTTTTTTTTTGGCATTGCAGGACCAATTTTGGTGATCTATATCGGGTCACAATTATCCGCCAAGACTCGGTCGAAGATCGGGCGAAGCTCGAGTGCCAATGATGGCAATCTTGACGGGGACTTATTGTTGGCCGATGCTCGAATGAACTCCTACGCGATGCTCGGCCGATTCTCGTAAGCCATTCTAGGGCCAATATTGATTGCGAATATTGGGCCGCTCTTATCATCCAAGGCTCGGTCGATGATCGGGCCAAACTCGAGTGCCAATGTTGGCAAGCTCGGCTTCGAGCATCGGCCAATCTTTGGCCACTACCGATCACCCTACATGGGTAGTGAGCCACAACATGACGATTGCCCAGAGGAGCCGAGTCGTGGTGTTCGTGGCAGCGAGCGGTTGCAAGCGGTAATATTTCTGAATATCGCCATAAGCCACCTCTTCCTGAGGAAGTATTGGAGGCAATTACGCCAGTCTTCGAAAATTTGAGCAGAGACGATTTGCTGCGGCGTTGTTTGGGCGGCTTCACGCAAAACAACAACGAAAGCTACAACAAATCAGTTTGGGCAATAGCCCCCAAGTGTCAGTCTGGGAGCAAAAAAATCGCCGATATTGCAGCTGATATCATGGTATTATTATTCAATGATGGTCTGAGAAGCCTCATGAAAGATTTGGAGACGTTGGGGATAACTATCGGCCCAAATTGTTTCAATTTTTGCGTTGAAACCGACGCAGCGCGGATCAAGCTGGCTCGCTCGCTCACAGACGCTGCAAAAGAGGCAAGAAGAGCGTCTACAAGTTCGAGAAAAGATGCTAGGGACAATGATTTGCTTCTTGAAGGCCAGCTATATGGTGCCGGCATCGCTGATTAAAGGTAAAAATTTTTTTTCCAATTTATCGCATAAATTAACAAACCTAAAACTTTGAACGCGTTTTTCTCAAAACCACTTTTTTGAGTGCGGCACGCAGCAGAACTCGAGCAATTTTTATCCGATCGACTTCAAATTTGGACTGCATCAATAAAACTAGATTATCTAAAGAAGTACATAGGATTTTTTCGATATCTCAATAATAAAAAAAGTTATAGCCTATTTCGACGAGAAATTTTGCTCCAAAATCGTCCTTTAATTTCAAAAACGTGCCTATTTTTTAAAAATCAATATTTTTTCATATCCCTGTGTACTTCTCTTCAAAATATCATATTATTAACGAAAACACTCGGTATTTTTTTTCAGATCGACTTTGAAGAGAGTTCTGCTGCGTGCCGCGAACCACTGCAGAGGCAACAGTACCTGACGCGGGAGCTTCCCCAGCGTCACCATGGGGCGTGAAAAATTAAAAAAAAAAAATTTCGAATATCTCTTTGTTTTCCCACAAAAAAAGAATTCTTGAAAAATGGCAAAAAAACAGGGGGTCACAGTGGTGTTCTGCCTTAATATCTTCTTTTAGCGAGGGGCCATATCTTCTTCTAGCCCTTATCTTCTTCTAGCCCTTGGCCATCACTTTGAGCACCTTTTATAGGAGTAAGTGCTTACACCGTTTTTTCAGTCGATTCTAGGCTAAAAACTAGGGGTGTGCGGATACTCGATTCACTCGGGTACCCAAGGTTCGGGTCGGGTCGGGTAGCCGACGGGTTACGTTTTTGCATTACCCGCCACTATCGGGTACCTGAATTTGGTAATCGGGTACTCTTAAATTTTGGGTACTCGTAACCGTCGAGTACTCTTAAACTTCGCGTATTCATAAATTTAGCATATTCGTAAACGACTCGGATATCGGAATATGAGAAAACGAAAACTCGAAGAAGGCGATAAAACGAATAAATGATAATACTGTACAAATCTTTTTTCGCCTTACTTTTCTATTCTGTGTGTGTGTACGTACGTGCGTTTGTGTGTGTGTCTGTTAGGACGGAGTGAAAAACGATATTTTTTGGCGGATCGTAACGTAATAGCGCGGGAAAGTTGCGTTATGGCATCACTACAAAGTGTGCAAAAGGAAAAAATTTACAATAATTATCTTCTGTTCCGGCAAACGTTTTGAATTTTTAACGTGGGTTTTAAATGGAGAAAAAAAACTCAAAAAGACCAAGATTCAACGCTCTGCGTTTATTCGACGCGAGAAGAATGTAATTTCCATCTGACGTTTCAGAATTGAAAATATCTTGATTAGTTTCAGAGATATAAGCGTTTGAAGAACAAGTTTTTGCTGGGACGAAAATTAAAAATGACAAAAAAATGAATTCAGAAGAATGAATCGCCGAAACTATCGATTCATTCGATTGTTCAGATCGATTATCTCGATATTTCCTGAAATGCGAGTGTCTTATAGAAGTTTGCCGGAAAAAATGGTAAATATACACATAACAAAAATACTAAAATTATTAAATCAATTATTTGTATTTCTTATGAACTCCAACCTATCGGCGAAGGATAGAGAACATAAAGCTGGAGTCTATTTCGTCCGTTTTGGTACGTTTCCGTGGCGCTATCGACTATGAAACGAAATTTGAAATTTTGTTCCGGCAACACGGATTATCGAGTACCCGATGTGAGACGAGAACTCGAAAAACTCGGGTACTCGATAAAATTCGAGTATACCCGTCCGAAAAATTCGGGTACTCGATCCGAATTATAGGCCAATTAGGGGCTGTACGCAAATTACGTAACGCAATCGGGGGAGGGGGGGGGGGGTCAAGGTTTGCGTTACGTCACGATTTTAAAACCGCGGCAAATAGCAAAATTTCTGCATGTTCAAGTTTTTAATTGAAACCTCGCGTGCAATTTTACCGTGGACAGCTCACAGCTTTCTATACGCAATGTCAGTTAAGGGGGCTACTATGAAAGAATTTACACAGTAGCTTTCTCACATCCCCCAAGCAAAATTTGACGGATTTTTTTCTTCATAATTCTTGAAAGTACATGTATTGGAAATATGTTGGCAACATTTTTATTCACAAGTCCGAAAATTGACGGAGTTATAGTCACTTTAGTGAGAACAGGTAGCGGGACCGGTTCGTGCCCCCAGTCCCTACGGGTGTGGCATCATTTACAATACATAAAGCACAGGCTCTTATTATTTTGTGAACTATCATGAAGATGAAGAACCGTCCTATTACCCGCGACTGGATACGTCAATGTAAGTATAAATATTCTAGAAAAAACAGAACTTTATATCAAGAAACACGGAACGAAAACTTTGACCGCGTTTTTCTCGAAACTAGTTTTTTCGACCTTGTCCGAGCAAATACTTTAAAACTTATCAACCGATTTTCAATATTTTCAAAAACATTTTTGTAATCGCAGTGACTAAGGTTGTACGTATCGGCGTTTTTAACATTTGATAATTACTATTTTTAAAGGCTGCTTGAATATAGAAAAAGGGCCTTGAAAATAGAAAAAAATGCCCAAACTGTCGGCATTTTGTAAAAAAAAAAACCAACATAAAAAAACGGCCACGCATAACGATATAGCTACATTTGTATAGAGATCGATAATTTACACATAACCTTTCTTAAAGATATCGATGGGACAATGAAGGAAAATTTTTTATTTTCATCGTCAAATCAAAGCATATTTCTCGGTTAATTTTCAAGATTTTGTCATAAAAATTGGTATAAAACTAGATGAATATATACGTCATAAAATGAGTTTAAATCCGATCCTTTCATAATTAGTTACGTCTATGAAAAAATCGCAGTTATTGATGACGAAGCACCCGTTACGTAACGGAATAGGGGGGGGGGGGGGGGGGGGGGGTAAAAATTGCGGAATTTTGCATTACGTAATTTGTGTACGCCCCCTTACCCGAGCCGACCCGACCCGACTAATTCTACTACGCGTACACCCCTATCCAGAACTAATTTTTATACCGATGTATACCGAAATTGGTAATATGTCTCTGAATGTGGGGGTGTAATGACACTTGCATTGTCTTCTTTCATTGACAATAGGAATGTGTCAGGTAATCTCGCGTAAAATAGTTTTAAAGAAAAAACATTTTGAAAAGAAACGAATGGCCGAAAATAACCGACCCGTCTCGATGGGATTCATCCCTGATCGTTTATTTGTGAGACATTTCTCACGATTGACATACCTTGAAACTGATGCGGATGCACGTTACTTTTGCACGTATATTCAATGACTCAACGGCTGTCATTAACCACGTTAATTTTGCAACTGTACCTCTGGCGAGTAACGAATGAGAACGCATTAGGACATATAGAAAATGCCACTCACCGGTATCCGGATGAACGACATTGGTAGAAACGTTCGCCGATACCAAAATATCGACGATGTCAGCAAATTTTTCGAACTCTCCAGAATTGTCGCTCTCGATGTTTGAGCCTGCCAAAAGCAGAGGTGTCACACCGCGCTCATCTTTCGCATCGACTCGAGCTCCCGCTGTTACTAAAATTCTCACGATGTCCGGATGATTGTTTCTCACCGCTTGATGAAGCGGTGTTCGACCCCAACATTCTGGCAGTGGCAACTGAAACAATTTGCACGATTTGGAGTCGCGATGAATTATTGTGTCTGCCTAGACTGCCCTCGCAGAGATTTAATGGGCTACATCTACCTAGGTGGGTCAAAAAATTGCATTTTCCAAAAATTTACAGGTGATACGGTGAGAAACATTCAAAAATCGTTGTTGATCTCACTTTTTCAAAGTTGATCTTTCTCTTTTAATAGTTACGTAAAAATTACGACTATTTTCATAGACCTTGTATGCTCGAGATTCACTACGTCGCCACGTTGTTAAAAAAAAATATTTAAAAAATCGACGATCGTCAACGACTCGTATTTATTGTCAACTTGAATAACCCGCTTAGTTTGTAGATTTTGGATTGACCGTTTAAGCTGAAGAGTGTCCCCCGTCAAACGCCGCGAAAAACTTTCATCATTGCCAGCGGTCATGATTTTGATATTTTCCTGTATTTTTTGGTGATTTTTTTTAAGACGCTCAACATATGTACCTTCGTGTTGAAAAAATGCGTTTCTTTTTCACCAACCGTTTTCCAGACAAAAAATCGGAATTTGGTCATTTTTTCGGGCCTCTAGGTAGATGTGGCCCCTTAAATCTAAAAGTGCAAATCGTATAGGAACGAACTGGGTAGGTGCCAGAAGACAGTTGTCAATGATTTTACTGATGTATCTAAAATTCAACAAAATCATCGTTCATTTTTGTTGTTGTAGCAACGTTAATAATGAATTAACTTTCAGATTTATCTGGGTTTGAAGACTTTTACGGGTTGGCAAAAATCGTTCATTATGATCAATGTACACAAACATCCACGTTTTTTTAATTTTGCCGATGGTACCTTCGGTTTACATGATGCAATTGCAAAGAACTTGCAATGCCTTCCCCACCAATACGATATATTAATAAAATGTGTATTCGAAACTTTTCACCCAATGCAGATTTTTTAACAGAATTGTATGAAAAAAATTACAATCTTATCAAGATTTTCGAATCAATTTATATCCCTGAGACAAAAATGGCAGAGTGCCGATTAAGTATTTAGTTGAAACATCGAAAGTCTGGTAACTACAAGAAACATTTCGTACTTAGGATCGAACGACGAATCTTGAAGCAACCAACATTTTTGACGTTTCGAGTGAGTATTTCATGGGCACTCCGCAATGACAAATCTACTAGATTCAACAACGCCGAGACAAATGATTTGTTTGAATCAACTGAGGGAGGTGGATGGAATGCATTTGTGTTTGAAGCAAGTATATCTTTATTTACTTCTACCAAAATATGTATTAGCCTGAAATGGTTATGTTTAAAGTATACTTGTAATTTAAAATCGGGTATTTATTCATCTAAAATTAATTGGATTCGAATAATTGTGTATTAGTTGGAACAAGCGCTGTGCATTAAATTTTGAGCATGTGTTTTATAGACATCGTATTATTAATAGCCCCCAAACGTAACCTTCTTATTTTTTTTATAAATACAAATCCAGTTACTCATTTGAATCTTGAGAAAACATTATAAATATAAGGTAAGTAAAAAATGTATAAAAACTAATATAAACAACGATAAAGTGATCAGTCTTGAATAAATTACTATTATAATCAAACATGATTTCTATCAGCAGCTTATTTTCTTTACCAATAAAAATCCAGTTGCTGATTTGAATTTTGAGAAAATATAAATATAAGGTAAGTAGAAAAGTTATAAAAACCGAATATAAACAATGATAAAGTCATCAGCCTTGAATAAATTACTATCATAATCAAACATGATTTCTATCAGCAGCAGTATGCCTTTATGACAAGATAAAATATTTGTATAAGTTATTAAATAATTTCACTGACGTGCATAAAAAATATATTAAATTTAGAGTATACGCATCAAGTATACGTTGTCCTTCGTGCCAATCGCAGTACTGACAACAAAACTTTATTTGATTTACACAACCCATACATCGCGTTGGTTTGGAACAAGGCAATCTTAAAAAACAAAGATTTTCTCAAGTAAAGAAGAGAAAAAAGCGTAGCCACATTTTTGCCTATAACGAGATGGGTGCTGTGATTTTCGTCGGACGTCGCTCGAAAAAAGTCCCTCGTGCAAGAATTAATTGCGACAGCGTTGTCGAGACTCGCGCCGTGTCGAACGAGCCACTCCGTGACTTCGGCGTTGCCCTGATGAGCTGCGTAATGAAGTGGACATCGACCGAGCTTGTCGGATCCGTTGACGTCGGCCCCGCGCTCGGTCAGTGCGACTAACAGGTCGGTGCAACCACGCCAAGCTGCGAATTGAAGTGCGGTGGCTTGCAGTGGACCGACAGGTGACGACAGATCAACGTCGACACGATTGATCACTTCCGATAATACTTTCCGAACTTCGGCCGGCTCGTCTCGTTCGATCGCCTGAATCAACCTGACAGAGTACGATATCGACGCGGACATTATGCATTCGCTACTGATTCAATTCAGTATCTGGCACGACGTACACTCTCGTACGGAAATCTCCAAATTTAATCAACCGACGCGAGGATGTGGTTTCCTCAGGAAATGTCACACTAATGTTTTTTTTTCGATAGTAGCCGACGAATGTGTTTTCGCTCTCGGGCTCGTTAAGGGTGACGTGCCTTTATCGGGAGGAAGGAGAGTTTTATTTAGATTTCTTAAGTAAAGATCCTAAAACTGAGTATAAACGAGCGATAATAATGGTGTCTGTAATTACTATTTCCCCAAATTAAATGCGGTTAATGGAGATAAGTTAATCAAATTTATTAAACATTTAAAAAGTTAAACACCCCAACCTTTTTTCATAGTCACATATACGTGGCTTGGGAAAATAAATATTTTCTACTTTTTGTAACATTAAATGAAAGCTTGTTTATTAAAAATATTTTTTTTGTCTATCGATGATCCGGTAACTCCGACGATCGCGATGCATGAATTGCCTGGCCATAATTTGCACTCGCGATATTTATGGGGTCTTTTCACTTTAAACGCTAAAAAAGGCTATTTTCACCAATTTTTTGATTAGTTTATATTATAGATATTAATATAAAAGTTAGTACACTTAATAAATGCACTTTCGAAATACATAGAACAATTTTTTATGTATTTATCTAACCCAAACAAACTTTAAACGCGTTTTTCTCGAAACAACGTTTTTCGACGGCTTGTTGATAAAATTTTCGAAACTACTGAACCGATCCTTATAAAATTTTAACCACATATTCTTTACAACTATAGCTATAGCGAATATCAACGATTTAATTTTTTTTTGATAATTACAATTTTTGCTGCCAAAAACAGTGAAAAAACACGGTTTTTTTTGTTTTTTCGAAAAATGTCCGCCATTTAGTTATTTTTGCATATATCAAAAATCGTATGATATGCGCTATAGCCATTAACACATTGAATCTAAGACCGTTTGATTTTTTTGTTTCGGATAATCCATCTCCGAGATTTCATCAACAGCGCAGACCTACAATTTTTTTAGGACATTTATTTAACTACCATTTTCGTCTATAAATAGTGACTTAAACAAATTTTTTAAAAAATTGAATGAATTTCGAAAGTGTATTTATTAGGTTATATCAAGAATTATATCACGAGTTATATAAATTCATTAAGTTATATTAAGAAAGGATATTTATTAAGTTATATGACTTTTATATCAATATCTATAATACAAACCTGACAAAAAATTCATGAAAACAGCCTTTTTTATCGTCTAAAGTGAGAAGACCCTTTAAACTAGATCATAGATCGATCGCAGGTTTTTTAGAGACAAATCGATTGTTCATTCAATATTAAGGGTGTTCGGTAGTGCGAGCGACATATTGAAAATTTCGCTTCGCAAAATATATGCGCACGTTTTTTTTTCGTCCATCAATGATCCGGTAGTGCCCACAATCGTGATATTCAAATTGGTTGGCCATCATTTTCACTCACGATATTTAAACTAGATCATAAATCGATCGTAGGTTTTTCAGAGAGACAAGTTGATTTTTCAGTCGATATTAAGGGTGTTCGGTAATCGTAGCGAAATGCTACGACAGCGAGAAACAATGGCTGATTTATAACTTAATTTGCTCTAAGTTTGTACATCAAATGAGAGATCGATCCAATTTAACCCGCTAAGAATAATAACGCTTTTAAAGGGGAATCTTTAGGCAGCTCAAAATAAGTTATTTTTTATTATTAAGAAGGTACAGTTTGTTTTACAAGTTCAAAACTTGGGATATTGTCGATTATTACACTGTAAAAAAAATCTGTATTAAAATTAATATAAAAGTGCAGGAAGTTTTTTTACAGATACCGTTTATGAATTTTAATATTGTCGTTTGAAAATCAATGCACTGCTTTTCGAATGTCTAATAATCGTTCTGTAATATCGCAACACTTAAGGGGGGATTGTCTTTTTTTTTCGCAAAATTTACCGCTTTTTGGGAATTTTTTTGTGAAGAAAGTATACAACGGAAAACTTGTGAAACTTGGCATATAGTTTTATTGATCTGTTTACTACATACAAAAAATTTTTTAAACAATTTCATCAAAAAATCCGCCTCCCACCCCCCTCGACGCGCGATGGTCCTTTTTTAATGGTGTGCACGATTACCTTCACGTTCATCCTGCAACAAAACCCCAAAAGCATTTTACTTTAGACACATATAGCTATCGTTCGATGAAGGGAAAAAAAATTGACGATTTGGTGACGTTTTGAACTTGAAGTATCGATTTTTCGAAAAAAATTGATCGATTTTTTGTTATAAATAAAAAACTATTAAACGTATTGCTTTTTTGCTTCATCAAACGATAAAAGGATGTCAGCTGAGCATTCTGTCCAAATTTGAAGGCAATCGGTTGAATAGTTTTTGAGAAATCGTGCACACCATCAAAAAAGGACCATCGCGCGTCGAGGGGGGTGGGAGGCGGATTTTTTGATGAAATTGTTTAAAATTTTTTTTGTATGTAGTAAACAGATCAATAAAACTATATGCCAAGTTTCACAAGTTTTCCGTTGTATACTTTCTTCACAAAAAAATTCCCAAAAAGCGGTAAATTTTGCGAAAAAAAAGACAATCCCCCCTTAAGTATTGGAAAAATTATATACGTATCGCAAGGTATCTGTATTCTCTTATTCCTCATTATATAACGCTTTGCGTTTTTTATATCCCGCTCACATGTTTTCTTGTTTACAGCGCAAGGTATCTATTATAAGCGTATTAGAATTAATATGCACAGAGTGTATTAAAAAAAAGTCAATTTGGCATAAAAAAGTGTATTAATTTTACGGTATTAGGTTAGTGTAATTGTTATTATTTACTTTCTGCGTCTTTAATAAACTCTGTATGAATTTTAATATACAAATTCCGGAATTCTTGTTAGAGCACGCCGAAACTTTGAATTCCGCACCAGTTATACCAAGTAGGCGGGAGAGACGACGCGAACCCGAGCGCGTGAAGAAGAGCGAAAGGAGGCAGAATGGCTACAGCCACAAGCATGTACGCACGGACATTGTGTGCATAACGTATCCAAGATAATCAAGTCTATGTATCAACGAGTGTTTATTAAATTAAATAGTGGCCCCGATAAAGGGATCGAACGTACAAGCATTTTTTACGTAATACCCACCTACCTCACTCCGGGCGGACAATTCTTTGTACTGATTCAGTCTGTGAAAACTAATAATCGTTATTCAAAAATAAATACACTACGTTTTGAATGTCTAAGTAATGTGTGGTAATGCGGCAATACCAAAGTCCTGGAAAAATCATATACCTATTCAAAAGTATCAGTTGTAGATATATCAAAATTAATGCGCATAGATTTTAGTTTGTTTGGGTTTAATTAGACTTGGCTGCTTGATCGGCTAATTCACCACTTACTTATTTGTTTTTTCCTTAGGTACACGCTTTTTGTGCTTGTTACCTATTCTTCCCCTTATTGTGACCGTTTCTTTCCTCTACTGTTTACTCCTTTTTCTCCCTGCCCCCCCCCCCCTGTTTGCGGCCGCAGCCGACTTCCCCCTTTGTATTATATTCATCATGGCATTACTGTCATGGGTATATGGAAACTGCGGAAAACATATACCAATACAGCCGGTCATCGAGTTCGCCCCCCCCCCCCCCCAATCGTCTTATTTCGTCTTATTCCGCCGCAAAACACGGAAAAAAAGAAACAGCGAAAATCACAGTATAAACCGCATAAAAAACCGGGTGCCATATTTCATTTTACAGTAAAACACAGTAATGTAGATCCTGTCCTACAAAAATGACGAATTTTCCTGTACACACTGACATTTTTTCAGTTACACTGGTTTATTTGCAGTTTGATATTGTGAATACATGAGTGATTTCAGTAAAAAAATTCAACTGTAAAATTTAAATGCGATCACTGATTTTTATACTGTGCGCAAATGAGGCACGAGTCGAGCCACGAGGAAAGGACACAAAGGATTGCCAGTTACTAGTGCGTGGTTGATGGGACGTGGACATCAAAATTTGTGCCTCAAAATTCAAGAAATTATAAAGAAAGAAAAAAATTAAAAAAGGTACGGTCTTGGCTAATTAGGACTTGTCTCGCGCGTGGGGTGAGGCACGTGGCCAGGACACAAAGGATTGCCAGTTAGTAGTGCGTGGTCGATAGGATGCGAACGTTGAAATTTGTGCGACATAATTCAAGAAATTATAAAAAAGAGAGAATTATTTACAAAAAGGTACGTTCTTGTGTATGTGACTGATTTTTTAATATTTTCTACACATTTTTTCAAACTTCTTTTATGGATAAACTTTTTTTTGTGTGTCTCATTCACTTCATTCTATTCTTGATATATATAGATACATTGTAAGCAAAGGTGTCGCCGATTAAAAAAAAAAACAATTTTTTTAATAAACAAATTTACAGTGTGACGTTGTGAATGGCATTCACTGGTAAGGCCTTGTCTCATGCGTGGCGCGACCAGGACACAAAGGACTAGCAGTTCTTTCAGCGCTATCTAATGTTATTTTTACCCCTAATTTTGTATAATATACGATTTGTGGCACTATTAAATTACGGGGTTCATCAAGTTTGAATTACAGCATTAAAACTAGAACGTTTCCCGTGTTTATACTGTAAAAAGCAACGATTGAAAACTAAAACTATATCTGTTGCTAACCAGTTTCTATAACAGAGGACTTCACTGTTAAAACACCTACATAAACTCTGTTGATATATCTGGCGCATTGATTGTACATAATACAGATTAACCAACTGTCTAATTACAAGTTTTGTTAAATTTATATTACAGTGTTGAACTGTCAAATTTTACTTTTGACTACACTGTATTTTGGACTGTGTGTTCCAGTAAGATATACAGTGGAGCGGTTCGAGTCCAAAGAAGACAGTATAGGAACTGTATTAATTTACTATGAGCACACTGTATTTTGAGCACTGTGTTTCAGTAAATATCGCTGTGCAATCGCTCGAGTCCATTGCGAACTGTGTAGCCCCTGTATTTTGTACTATTTCTTTTTTTCCGTGAATGCCGAAGAAAAACATTTCACGACTAAATGTACGCGACTTGGATTCGAACCCGGGACCTCCCCCTCCGTTGGTTTAGTGGCGAGCACGCTAACTACTAGACAATCGCACCGGGTGTTCACCACTTACTTTAGATTTGGTGTTACTCGATACGTTTTTTATGATTTGATTTAACATGCTGACCAAAGCACGAATTTCAAGTTTTCTGCACTGAATTATATATTAAATCAGACTATCAGAATAAACATATACTAAATTAGAAAATGTACCTTCGTATTGTAAATGTCCTATTCATTTATTAATTTTCTCCAGTCTATCATAATATTCAGCGCCCAAAAAATTGTATACTCCTGAACCAAGTATGGTAAAAATTAAGAGTCAGTTTGTAATTTTCTTACTTTGTCTACATTTTATATATTCAAAACGTTTGTTGTATTTTTCAAGTGAGAATATTAATTTTTCTATTAGACACCTCGAAAAATTGTAGATAGTGTATTAATATTCAATTAGTACGTATTACGAAATGTAAAACCGTATGAAATGTAGGTCTGGTATTGAATTTTACAACACTGAAGCCTAAATATTCATTCATATACTAAGTTTTGAAATTTCATTTGCCATAGTATTGTAAAAGTATTTTAAATTTCATATTTCTTTAAACAGCGTTTTGTAATATTCAATGTACAAGGTATTGTACTTTTCAACAAAATGAAGTTAGAAATAATAGTCATATTGCGATATTAATACTTTTTGTGTAAATAATGAAATAATATACGTTTGTTGCATTAATCAAACAAATATTTGTATTATTATGATGCGCGTTGAAAAACTGATACGCAACATACTAATATTCAATGTCCCATATATTAAAATGTATACGAATCTATGAAAATTCATTTACATTACTGAAGTTTCCATTACCGAAGTGCGAATTTGCGTTTCATATTCCGAGTTTAGAAATGTTCAATTATAAAAGTATAGTAAATTTAATGACTTTTTTTACAGTGTACCTTTAACTATTGAAACGTATTTTTGTTTACTAAATACTTTCAAATTGCGACATTATGGCACTGTTTTCCGAAACGCGGTGACGTGAGTTGTAAAACGATGTAAATTATAGCTTCTGTTGTATTGATCTGAAACGAAACGGTGAAATGTTTTGTTGTCAATAATATTTATGCAATGTATGTTATTGAAATTTTTAAGAGGGAGAAAGAGAAAGGTGAAAATCGCGCTCATTAAAAAAAAAATCCTTTTAATTGCCATACAATTTTTGAGTTATTCGGAAATTGAAAAATACTTTTTTTTTACCAATTATTGAAAATCTATAGGTTGAAGTGCAAACTAATATTGTTATGGAAATGTATGTAAAATTTGAACGATATCGATCACTATTTCTTCAGTTATTGATTACGCCAGTTTCGAGAATACAGTTTTAATACTGATGATGAGAATACAGAAATTCAATGATTTCGGTAACTTACCAACTAGACGCGATATTTTTCAGTATTATGATTGTATTTTTCCGGAATGCGCGTCGTTGACAGTAGCTGGCACTTTTAATTAATCGATCAATATTTTACCCGAGTCGTTACGTATTAGCGTCGACGGTATTTCGTTGGCAAGTAGATATAGACTAATCACGTTCACGGATTATAACATCACAAATAATTTGCACGTCGTTTGAAAACTTTCCTATCATACTCTATAAATGTTACACTACGACTTTCTGAGAAAAAAAAACATTTATAAAGACATTTTCCCCTTTAAGGCCATGTGCCACACGCCAGAAAATTTCGACGCGGCCTCTCGTTACGTCGGTAGCGCAGATCTCGTAGTTTTTAGCTACGAGTCGCTACCGACGGACAGCGCAGCGATCGCGAATTCGGTCTCGATGCTTCGCACTGAGGCGAAGAGTCGAAGCCAAATAGACGGCGATCGCTGAGCGCGCGCGTGTGTGTGTGTGTTTGCTACGCCGCGGCAACCGCGTGGAGAAAGAACGAATACATTCTCGCATGCCGTTCGGTCGTACGCAAGCACCTTACGCCTATGTGTGTATCACACAATTCATACAACTATGCGTAGCGACCATGGTATGCTTGTATTGGAAGCATGCGCTCGCTCGGCAGGAGAGCCGTGAAACTTTGTTGCATTTTACTTTGTATATGCAGCCATCGAATCGATTTTTTTTCGACGACGGCCACAACCAAAAGACTCAGGCATTTTCCCATACTTATTCATATCATTTAAACAAATAAGCTCGAGCACAATTTGTAACATCGATGCCGCTTATCGTTAACGATATCGATCCCTGCCAAAATTTTGAGCGACCGAAATTGCTCGAGACTCACTCTACAAAAAAGTGGTAAAATTTTGCAATGCTCATTATTTAAACAAATGCGTTCAGCATTTTTATCTCTGCCAGGGTTCATATTTGGCAGCATTTTTGCTGGTCAGCTTCTCGAACAATCAAGATCGCTAGCCTCGCTCTACGGAAGAGCGGTGAAATTTTGCGATCGCGCATTGTTTAAACAAATGCCCTCGAATCGATTTTTTTGTCGACGACGGTCATCGGTGGAAATTTCTTTATGGTTGAACTTTCTAGCAAACGGGGTTTGCTAGAGACTCGTATGGTGGAAGGGTGCTAGCATTTTCCCATTCTTTTTTAATTAATTTAAACAAATAAGCTCAAAGACTATTTGGCATCTCGATGTCGCTCATCGTCGACGAATTCGATCTCTGCTAATATCTCGAGTCACGACCGAGATCGCTCGAGACTCACTCTACAAAAGAGTTGTAAAATTTTACAATGCTCTTTGTTTAAACAATTACGATCGGCATTTTTTTCTCTGCCATGGCGTATCTTCGGCAGGTTGTCTGCGGCCGACCAAATTCGCGAGCGAACGAGATCGACCGGGTCTCACTCTGCGAAAGAGTGGTAACATTTTATTATTACTAAATTATTTCTAATTATGCAAAAAAAATCGTTTAGCATTTTTCTCTCTGCCGGAATTCATCTTCGGCAGGTTTCTCCAAAGATCGAATTTTCTAGCAATGACGATCGGAGAAGTCTCGCTCTACAGAAGAGCGGTAAAATTTTACAATCGCAAATTGTTTAGAGGTCATCGGTGTAAAATTTTCGAAAAATCGTTTTGTTGGAAGCACTTTTCAAAAATCCTTGGAAACTTAAAAAATTTTACAATGCTCTCTGTCTCAACAATTGCGATCGGCATTTTTTTCTCTGCCATGGCTTATCTTCGGCAGGTTGCCTGCGGCCGACCAAATTCGCGAGCGAACGAGATCAACCGGGTCTCACTCGGCGAAAGAGTGGTCAAATTTTATTATTAATAAATTATTTCTAATTATGCAAAAAAAATCGTTTAGCATTTTTTCTCTCTGCCGGAATTCATCTTCGGCAGGTTTCTCCAAAGATCGAATTTTCTAGCAATGACGATCGGAGAAGTCTCGCTCTACAGAAGAGCGGTAAAATTTTACGATCGCAAATTGTTTAGAGGTCATCGGTGTAAAATTTTCGAAAAATCGTTTAGTTGGAAGCATTTTACAAAAATCCTTGGAAACAAAAAAAATTACAATGCTCTTTTTTTAAACAATTGCGTTCGCCATTTTTTTCTCTGCCATGGCTCATCTTCGGCAGGTTGGCTGCGGCCGACCAAATTCGCGAGCGAACGAGATCAACCGGGTCTCACTCTGCGAAAGAGTGGTAAAATTTTATTATTACTAAATTATTTCTAATCATGCAAAAAAAAATCATTTAGCATTTTTTCTCTCTGCCGGAATTCATCTTCGGCAGGTTTCTCCAAAGATCGAATTTTCTAGCAATGACGATCGGAGAAGTCTCGCTCTACAGAAGAGCGGTAAAATTTTGCAATCGCAAATTGTTTAGAGGTCATCGGTGTAAAATTTTCGAAAAATCGTTTCGTTGGAAGCACTTTACAAAAATCCTTGGAAACAAAAAAAATTACAATGCTCTTTGTTTAAACAATTGCGTTCGCCATTTTTTTCTCTGCCATGGCTCATCTTCGGCAGGTTGGCTGCGGCCGACCAAATTCGCGAGCGAACGAGATCAACCGGGTCTCACTCTGCGAAAGAGTGGTAAAATTTTATTATTACTAAATTATTTCTAATCATGCAAAAAAAAATCATTTAGCATTTTTTCTCTCTGCCGGAATTCATCTTCGGCAGGTTTCTCCAAAGATCGAATTTTCCAGCAATGACGATCGGAGAAGTCTCGCTCTACAGAAGAGCGGTAAAATTTTGCAATCGCAAATTGTTTAGAGGTCATCGGTGGAAAATTTTCGAAAAATCGTTTTGTTGGAAGCACTTTTCAAAAATCCTTGGAAACTTAAAAAATTTTACAATGCTCTTTGTTTCAACAATTGCGATCGGAATTTTTTTCTCTGCCATGGCTTATCTTCGGCAGGTTGGCTGCGGCCGACCAAATTCGCAAGCGAACGAGATCGACCGAGTCTCACTTTGCGAAAGAGTGGTAAAATATTATAATTATTGTTAAAATAAATACGTTTAGAACTTTTTCTCTCTGCCGGGATTTATCTTCGGCAGGTTCCTCCAAGGATGGAATTTTCTAGCAATGACGATCGCAGGAGTCTCGCCCTACAGAAGAGCGGTGAAATTTTACGATCGCAATATGTTTAAAGGACGACACCGGTGAAAAATTTTCGAAAAATCTTTTTTTTGGAAACCCTTAAAAAATCCTTATAACCTCCAAAAATATGATGAATATTCGTTTATAGCCGAAAAAAACAGTTTTAAAGTGGTTTTCGAGCTATTTTTATAGGAGAGTGTCCGGCGCTGAAAAGCGTCTTCGGCGATGCCATGCCGGTAGTCGCAATTCTCAACTCTTGTAAGCTTGTAATCTATGGGGATAAATTCACCGACTAAAAATAGTTTTATTTTCGACCAAAAGGTGGCATTAGATTACGGAAACAAAACTTCTTCAGGTCTATCGCCTAACCGTTAACTTCACACACGTTTTTTCTCCAAACCACGTTTTCGAAGTCGGGATGCAGCAGAACTTGAACAGTTTTCGTCCCCTCGACCAATCCAATTTCTTCAATTTTTCAAAGTGTTTTTTGAAGCGCTGTATCAATGTGAGAAATGGTCGCATCGAGATGAAAAAAAGCATTATGAAGCTTCAAGTTTCTAGTTTCGAGATCTGTCGTCAAAACAAATTTGTGAGCTACTGTAATCGCGCAATAATAAAAAATAACGAGAGAAAATTTATTTCCAAATTTTTTGGGTTTTTTTTCAAGGGTCGACGCGCTGGAGAATGTTATTTCAGTTAAATACATGTATAGGTCAGTTAGCTTGTTTATTCAGCTTCTATTTGGTTTTTTTTGTCTCTCCACGACAATTTCTTGCTGAGATATCCGACTTTGAATGTAAGAAGATCCTTTTGTCTTCGATCACCGTTATCTCAGCAACCAATGATTGCACGGGCAGCTTTGAAAACTTAAATAAATTTCCAACACGACCCTTCCGTTGATTTTTAGAAAAAAACATTTTTTCACCATTAATATTAATTTGAAAAAGCACCAAAAACTGACTTTTTATGGTTTTTCAGTAACTGTACTACTACTTTATATATTATAGTAAATGTACAATCCTTTAAGTATTGATGGAAAGACTAATGTTGCCCGGTTGTTTTTCTGCTTAATGTACCCCCAATAGCCCCGTACATTTTCAATTTGATCCATCGAACCATTTTTTCGGTTCGATTCATCAAAGTTTTACAAAACACAGGAAGAAGTGTATTGTTCTTAAACATCGTATAATCATCATCAGAATGAAAAAAAAACAATTTTCTTCGACTTTTTTCACAACTTTGACGTAGTTGCTTATTAATGTCAAGAAAAAAAAATTCGAAAAATTTCAATTTTTTTTTCTTCAAATTTGTCAAACATTTCAGGAAACAAGACTGACTCATTTTTACACGATTCGACCTTTGCGCACCATAATTTCACTCATCTTTAATTGCATTCATTAAAAGTTGAAACCCCCAAGCTGTATTCACTAGTCGATCTGAGAACTTGTATGAAATTAATTCTCGATATTTTCTGCGAAGGTTATTAGGGTTACAAAAAAAAATTTCTTCCAAAACTAATCTTTTTTTTAAAGAAAAAACCAATTAACATGTTTTTAACTAATATTTTTTTGGTAATGTTTTTCTACGTTTCGGTAAATAAATTAATCTAAAGTTTTTGTAAACTGTAACGTTTTTCAATTTTTGTTCATGCCTAGTTTGAAAAAAAAACTGTTTTCTGCAACCCTAATAAGCTTCGTAGAAAATATCAAGAGTTAATCGCATAAATGTTCTCAGATCGACTATAGAATACAGTTTGGGGTTATCAACTTTTAATTAATGAAGTTAAACATGAGTGAAAATATAGTGCGCAAAGGCCAAATCGGGTAAAAAATGAGTCAGTATTGTTTCCTGAAATGTTTTACAAAATTAAAGAAATATTTTTAAAAAATTGAAATTTTATGAATTTCTTTTTCTTAAATTTAACAAGAGACTAGTGCAAATTTGTGAAAAAAGTCGAAGAAAATTGGTCTTTCCATTTTGATGATGATTACACGATGTTTAGAAACAATACACTTGTGCCTTTCATTGTTCTGTAAAATATTGATTAATCAGTCCGGAAAAACAGTTCGATGAATCTATTTGAAAATTAACAGGGCTATTGGGGCTACATTACGCTTGAAAAAAAAAACGCGGCAACATTAGTGTTTCCATCAATATTTGTAAAGTAGTAGTAGATTTACTGACAAACTATAAAAAGTCACTTTTTGTCCTTTTTTCAAATTAATGTTGAGAGTGAAAAAATGTTTTTCTGAAAGATCAACGAAAGGGGCTGGTAGGAAATTTATTCAGGTTTTCAAAGCTGCCCTTTAATTCCCGTTGCAATCATTGGTTGCTGAGATATCGATTATCAAAGACAAAAGGATCTTGTTTCATTTAAAGTCGGATATCTCAGCAAAAAATTGAAGTAGAGAGACAAAAAACCAAATTAAAGCTCAATCAACAAGCTAACTGACCTATACATTTAGTTACGTGGAAAAAAAATTAACTAGCCCGTGAACCCTTGAAAAAAAGAATAATAAATTTGGCAATTATTTTCTTCCGCTATTCTTATGATAGCGCGAAAACCGCAGCTCACAAAAAAAAGTTGCCAAAAAATCGCGAAACTAGAAACTTGAAGCTTCGAAGGCTTTTTTTTATCTCGATGCGACCATTTTTCACATAGATACAGTGCTTCGAAAAAACACTCCAAAAAAAGAAGAAATTTTCCGTTCCTTTAATTTTTCGGAGTAGTATATCAAAATTATGGTCGAAAACACAAACTTTTTATCCTCGTTACGATCGTTTAAAAATTATTTTTAAATTTTTCCCCGTATTTGACTTCTAAAACTAACATAATCAACGAAAATATTTCGCTCTTAGTTCCAGGATTAAATTAACGATAGTTGTACTGCGTTCCGCAGAGAGAGTATGAGGTTGAAGTTTATGTCGTTGGAACGCAACGAAAATTAATATTCGTGAATTCCTTTAATTTATTTTGGCAAACTTTGTTCACAAAAATCTTCTAACCATTTTTTAAGATGTTTATTTAGCGATCTACAATATAAATCTTAAAACAAAAGTTTTTCTATAACAATAAAAATATAAAAAATAAAATGTAGGCAAAAGCTTTCGTTGCGTTCAAACGATGTAAACTTCAACAGTATGGAGAGAGTTGACTGAAAACCAGTAGTGCTATAGCAACTCGTGTACCGCGATTTTCTATTCTTTTGACAAATAAACTCTTTTTACATACTTCAATATATACCTGATAAAACCTAAAAGTTCTTTTGACCATGTATTTTATTGGTTTCTTTAAAAAAAATCTTCAAAAAACGGTCGAAAATGGGCAGTGACGGTGGTGTTCTCCTTCCTTGACACACTGCGTCATTTTGACCTGAACGAATTTGAAATAAAATGCTGACTTACCCAAAATTGAAAGATTTCAATAATTTTTTACAACAATTCAAGTTTAGGCTTTCCGAGTTGCTAAAGACTTGCCCTGTGGAAAGGTGGTGACATCTTACCGTCCGTTTTAATAAATTTAAACAAATACCTCGACCATGATCCATATACACTTGGTCCACCGCTCGCCTCACGAAGGTATGGGTAAGGTGCTGATGTCATCAGACGACGGAGATTCAGCCCGGACAGTGGCTTATTCTCCTCGAAAAATTTCATCGGAAATATTGTGTCCATAGTCCACCAAGGAACGAAGAAGAAACTCTGTGTTACGCTGGTTTTTCTCAAAACACAATTTTTCAAAATGGCACGCAGCATAACTTAAAAAATTTTCATTATTTTCACTCCACATTTTGAGTACATGTTTAAAATAACATTCCAAAGAGGAATACGTACGGGATTTTCTATGAGTTAGTTATAACATTAGTTATTACTAAATGATTGTCCTTTTTTTTCTGTCGAAAATTAAGATTTTGGTTTAATGCTCCCCAATTACACAAAAATTAATATTTTCACAATCCTCTACGTATTTCTCTAGCTATACTCGTGTAAATTAATAGAAATTTATTTATATTATTCTAAAATCGAATTTGAGTCAGCTATACTGCGTGCCGCAGAGCGTCTCAAATTCAACATGCCTCTCCAGAATAGCTCCAGCCTCACCTTTTGGCATAATTTTTTAATATACATTTCATTTTGGTCACTCGAAGATAAGACTAATAACATCCTTGAATATTAATAGTCTCTTATTTGTCCTACAAAAAAAAATCGAGAAATATCACTCAAGTTTTGACGTTTACAGTGGTGTAAGCCCTTATGATAAAACGAGCGTGCGCTCTTGATTTCTATCGATTTTGTTCAAATTTTAACCAGACATTGTTCATATCATCATGCAAGTTTGAGTGAAATTTCAGAACAGTTGACTACTTAGATTGGGAGATAATGGATTTTTCAATAGCAACTTTTAATACTGCAGGGTCTGCATTGGCCGAAAATCACGTCACATAATTCAGCGTACCATTCTTTTGGGTTATTCATTTTGAGGAAAAATTATGATTAGATAGCAAACTAGTTAGGGAACGAGTGAAAAAAGTTTAGACTGTCTTTACTATTCAGTTTTGCTTAAGACGTTCAGTAACGACAGAATAACTCTCGGTAAAAAATATTTGTCCCTATAATAAGAAGACATTATGCAACACCGTAGAACAGTATTGGTCAATATGTCGAGAAAAAAGATAATTATCGTGTTCCTAAAGTTAGAAACTTTTAACGTAAAAAGAAATGTTTGCGTTATAAACATTAATATTTCATATTGCTATCCTTGTGTCTTTTTATAGAGGACAAATATTTGTTACGGAAAGCAGACGCTGCAGTGTTAAAAGTTGCAATTTTAAAACCCATTATCTTCGAATCTAAATAGTCGACTGTTCTGATATTTCACTGAAACATGCATAATCATACGAACAATGTCAGGTTAAAATTTGAACAAAATCTATAAAAATCAAGAGCGCATGCTTGTTCTACCTTAACACGTTCAACCGTTGACCATTCAATTCTGTTGAAGATGCAAGAAGGCTCTAGCGTCCTCGCCCTTTGTTTTGAAACATACATACGTAAGCGAAAGGCCTTGCACAGATTGGTGGTGCGATCCATGGCAAGATATTGTTCCTTGCGGTCAGCCTTGCTGGTGCTCTCGGAGAGATTGGAGACAGCGGTGATATCCTCGTGACACCGGGACTGCATATTGTCGCCGCGACGATTGATGCAGTTTCTCATCCTCGGCAGTACGTACTTGCTGCCGTGGATAAATCCAATGGTCCATCTAGATGGTAAATCCGACGCTACATTAGTTCTGGTTCCTACATGATAGCCCAGGTCACCCTGAGCACCATACATTAGTATGGTGCTCAGGGTGAAGCTATCGAGGAATCGCCACAGGTCCACAAATCATCCATGTTTGAGACGTTATAGTTTAGCGTTCGTAGGCAAAGGGTCTTGAATTTCGTGCCTCATTTTAGTCGCACACTGCTCAGGAAATGAAAAATATGCGATCTGCGATTTTTTCACGAATAAATACCGAGGTATTTCTGCGAAGAGCAAATAAACTTGGGTTTCTTGCATCCGAGCCGTTGGCTATTTGACACATCAGCGAGCGGGAAAGCAATGCGAGGGAAGATCGTGGCAAATTACAAAGTACGTAAATTGAGGTTATAAGGTTATAGCACGTACGTACCTTGACTTCCGGTGTTTTCCTCGATTGATGTTCCTCGATCTTCTTCGCGTAATCGGCCGCGGCGGTTTTCTCGTTGATTATTTCGTTGTCGGGATTTCTCGTCGGTGGTGTGCCTGCGTCCTGAGGCGTTGTTCACAGCAAAAAAAAACTCATCAAAGCGCGACGAAAACAAACTGCACTCTATCACTATTTCCACTATTCACATTCTATACCACACTCTATCACACACATCGTATGAAATATAATTCGAACGAATGTGCGAGGTTAAGGCTCCGGCTTTCGACCTGTCAAAAAATAAATTGTTCCGGAAGGAGGCGAGCGCGGTCGGTCAAAACTGTCGAAGTGAGCTGCGCGCCGCCAGTGAGAAAACGGATGAACTGAACGCTCGCTCCGGTACCTGATATTTTGAGCTTTGTTGGTACATATTTGCTACATTTATGTAAAAATTTCAAAATGCTTTTTCTCCGCCATTTGTTCATGAAAACAGGTGAAACAAAGCTCAAAATGTGTGCTTTTTCACTGTCGAGAGCATGATTCGCGCCAAATTAACGACAATGCGATGCAATGGTCAATAATTCACAGTTTTTCGCATGGTAACCACAAACTGCAAATTTTTTTTCGAAATTTTGGAAAATTTCACGAATCATGCTCTCGGAGCAAGCGTCCTGCATGCACACAACAAATTTCATTCCAATTGATTGTTCCGTTTGGGAGAATTCCTATTTCAAAATTTCGAAGCGGTCGGAGGCGTGTGGCACATGGCCTTAAGGCCATGTGCCACACGCCGGAAAATTTCGACGCGGCCTCTCGTTACGTCGGTAGCGCAGATCTCGTAGTTTTCAACTACGAGTCGCTACCGACGGACAGCGCAGCGATCGCGAATTCGGTCTCGATGCTTCGCACTGGGACGAAGAGTCTCGAAGCCAAATAGACGACGATCGCTGAGCGCGCGCGTGTGTGTGTGTGTGTGTGTGTTGCTACGCCGACCGCGTTGCAGAAAGAACGAATCCGTTCTCGCCGCCGTTCGGTCGTACGCAAGCACCTTACATCTATGTGCGTGTCACACAATTCACACAACTATGCGTAGCGACCACGGTACGCTTGTATTGGAAGCATGCGCTCGCTCGGCAGGAGAGCGGTGAAACTTTGTTGCATTTTACATTGTATATGCAGCCATCAAATCGATTTTTTTTTCGACGACAGCCACAACCAAAAGTCTCAGGCATTTCTCCATACTTTTTTAATTCATTTAAACAAATAGGCTCGAGCTCAATTTGTAACATCGATGCCGCTTATCGTTAACGATTTCGATCCCTGCCAAAATTTCGAGCGACCGAAATTGCTCGAAACTCACTCTACAAAAAAGTGGTAAAATTTCGCAATGCTCATTATTTAATCAAATGCGTTCAGCATTTTATCTCTGCCAGGGTTCATATTTGGCAGCATTTTTGCTGGTCAGCTTCTCGAACAATCAAGATCGCTAGCCTCGCTCTACGGAAGAGCGGTGATATTTTGCGATCGCGCATTGTTTAAACAAATGCCCTCGAATCGATTTTTTTGTTGACGGCGGTCATCGGTGGAAATTTCTTTATGGTTGAACTTTCTAGCAAACAGGGTTTGCTAGAGACTCGTATGGTGGAAGGGTGCTAGCATTTCTCCACTCTTTTTTAATTAATTTAAACAAATAAGCTCGAAGACTATTTGGCATCTCGATGTCGCTCATCATCGACGAGTTCGATCTCTGCTAAAATCTCGAGTCACGACCGAGATCGTTCGAGACTCACTCTACAAAAGAGTTGTAAAATTTTAGATCGTTCGAGACTCACTCTACAAAAGAGTTGTAAAATTTTAGATCGTTCGAGACTCACTCTACAAAAGAGTTGTAAAATTTTAGATCGTTCGAGACTCACTCTACAAAAGAGTTGTAAAATTTTACAATGTTCTTTGTTTAAACAATTGCGATCAGCATTTTTTCTCTGCCATGGCTTATGTTCGGCAGGTTGTCTGCGGCCGACCAAATTCGCGAACGAACGAAATCGACCGGGTCTCACTCTGCGAAAGAGTGGTAAAATTTTATTGTTACTGCAAAAAAAATACGTTTAGCATTTTTTCTCTCTGCCGGAATTCATCTTGGGCAGGTTTCTCCAAGGATCGAATTTTCTAGCAATGACGATCGGAGAAGTCTCGCTCTACAGAATAGCGGTAAAATTTTACTATCGCGAATTGTTTAGAGGTCATCGGTGTAAAATTTTTGAAAAATCGTTTTGTTGGAAGCACTTTTAAAAAATCCTTGGAAACTTAAAAAAATGTACAATGCCCTTTGTTTAAACAATTGCGATCGGTATTTTTTTCTCTGCCATGGCTGATCTGCGGCAGGTTGTCTGCGGCCGACCAAATTCGCGAGCGAACGAGATCGACCGGGTCTCACTCTGCGAAAGAGTCGTAACATTTTATTATTACTAAATTATTACTAATTATGCTAAAAAAATACGTTTAGCATTTTTTCTCTCTGCCGGAATTCATCGTCGGCAGGTTTCTCCAAGGATCGAATTTTCTAGCAATGACGATCGGAGAAGTCTCGCTCTACAGAAGAGCGGTAAAATTTTACTATCGCGAATTGTTTAGAGGTCATCGGTGTAAAATTTTCGAAAAATCGTTTTGTTGGAAGCACTTTTAAAAAATCCTTGGAAACTTAAAAAAAATTCCAATGCTCTTTGTTTAAACAATTGTGATCGGTATTTTTTTCTCTGCCATGGCTTATCTGCGGCAGGTTGTCTGCGGCCGACCAAATTCGCGAGCGAACGAGATCGACCGAGTCTCACTCTGCGAAAGAGTGGTAAAATTTTTTTTATTACTATATTATTACTAATTATGCTAAAAAAAATACGTTTAGCATTTTTTCTCTCTGCCGGAATTAATCTTCGGCAGGTTTCTCCAAGTATCGAATTTTCTAGCAATGACGATCGGAGAAGTCTCGCTCTACAGAAGAGCGGTAAAATTTTACTATCGCGAATTGTTTAGAGGTCATCGGTGTAAAATTTTCGAAAAATCGTTTTGTTGGAAGCACTTTTAAAAAATCCTTGGAAACTTAAAAAAAATTCCAATGCTCTTTATTTAAACAATTGTGATCGGTATTTTTTTCTCTGCCATGGCTTATCTGCGGCAGGTTGTCTGCGGCCGACCAAATTCGCGAGCGAACGAGATCGACCGAGTCTCACTCTGCGAAAGAGTGGTAAAATTTTTTTTATTACTATATTATTACTAATTATGCTAAAAAAAAATACGTTTAGCATTTTTTCTCTCTGCCGGAATTCATCTTCGGCAGGTTTCTCCAAGGATCGAATTTTCTAGCAATGACGATCGGAGAAGTCTCGCTCTACAGAAGAGCGGTAAAATTTTACTATCGCGAATTGTTTAGAGGTCATCGGTGTAAAATTTTCGAAAAATCGTTTTGTTGGAAACACTTTCAAAAAATCGTTGAAAAGTTAAAAAAAATTACAATGCTCTTTGTTTAAACAATTGCGATCGGCATTTTTTTCTCTCCCATGACTTATCTTCGACAGGCTGCCTGCGGCCGACCAAATTCGCGAGCGAACGAGATCGACCGGGTCTCACTCTGCGAAAGAGTGGTAAAATTTTATTATTACTAAATTATTATTAATTACGCTAAAAAAAATTCGTTTGGCATTTTTTCTCTCTGCCGGAATTCATCTTCGGCAGGTTTCTCCAAAGATCAAATTTTCTAGCAATGACGATCGGTGAAGTCTCGTTCTACAGAAGAGCCGTAAAATTTTACTATCGCAAATTGTTTAGAGGTCGTCGGTGTAAAATTTTCGGAAAATCATTTTGTTTGAAACACTTTTAAGAAATCCTTGGAACCTTAAAAAATATGATGCATATTCCTTTGTAGCTGAAAAAACCCATTATAATGTGGTTTTCGAGCTATTTTTAAAGGAAGTCTCCGCCGCTGAAAATCGTCTTTGGCGATGTCTCATGCCGGTAGGCGCAGTTCTCAACTCTTGTAAGCCTATTGTGGGGACAAAGTCACCGACTAAAAATAGTTTTATTTTCGACCAATAGGTGGCATTCGATTACGAGAAAAAAAACTTGTTCAGCTGTAGCTTCTTTGAAACCGTTGACTTCAAACACGTTTTTTTCAAAATCATGTTTTCGATATCGGGACGGAGCAACACTCAAACAATGTTCGCCCAATCGACTTGAAATTTTAAATGTAGTTTCTTAGATTGCTTTAACAGTCAAGGACGAGCTCTTTTTTTTCGATTGACTGAAAATTGTAAAAAAAATATATCACTTTTTATACCCAACCCCAAAAAATTAAAGAAACAGAAAATTTCTTCATTTTTTAAAGTGTTTTTGAAAAGCTGTATCAATGTCAAAAATAGTCGTATCAAGATGAAAAAGAAAAACATTATTAAGCTTCAAGTTTCTAGGTTGAGATCTTTTGGCAAAATAATTTTTTGAGCTATGGTTATCGCGCAATCATAAGAGATAGCGAGAAAATTATTTTTCCAATTTTATTTTTTCAAGGGATTTTTCACAGATAAATCAATGCATAGGTCCGTTAGCTTGTTTATTCAGTTCCAATTTGGTTTTTTTGTGGTCTCTCTATGTCAACTTTTTGCTGGGATATCCGACTTATAATAAAAAATGTTCCTTTTGTGTTTGATCAATGATATCACAGCAACCAATGATCGCACAGGAAATTATTGCGCAGCTTGAAAAACTTGAATCAATTTCGTACAAGACCCTTTCGTTGATTTTTGAGAAAAAAATCATGTTTTCACCATTAACAGTAGTTTGAAAAATAGGACAAAACATGACATTTTATGGTTTCTCAGTAAATCTACTACTCCATTACAAATATTGGTAGAAAGACTAATGTCGCCACGTATTTTCAAAGTGATCCATCGACCCGTTTTTCCGGACCGATTGATCCAAGTTTTACAAACGAATTAAAGGAACAAGTGTTCCTAAACATCGTGTAATCATGATCAAAATGAAAACACCCATTTTCTTCGACTATTTTTAGAACTTTGCAGTAGTTGCTTGTTAAATTTAAGAAAAAAATTGAGATATTAAAAAAAATTGTAATCTGTTTAAATTTGTAAATTATTTCAGGAAACAATGGTGACTCGTTGTTGCCACGCTTCGGCTTTTGCGCACCATAATTTCACTCATCAATTGCATTGATTAAAAGTTGATACCCCCAAGCAGTATTGACTAGTCGATCTGAGAACTTGTATGCCATTAACTGTAGATATTTTCTGCGAAAGTTATCAGGGATACAAAAAACACTTTTTTCAAAAATGATCTCTTGCTTGGAAGAAAAAACCAATGAACAATTTCTTTCGAAAACTCATCTTTTTTTGGTAATTTTTTTCTACGTTTTGATAAAAAAAATGAATCTCTTGTTTTTGTAAACTCTCATTTTTTTCAATTTTTGATCATGCCTGGTTTTGAAAAAAAGATTGTTTTCCATAACCCTAATAACCTTCGTAGAAAATATTGAGAATTAATTGCATAAATGTTCTCAGATCGACTATTAATACAGCTTGGGAGTATCAACTTTAATTGATGCAATTACAGATAAGTGAAATTAAAGTGCGCAAAGGCCGAATGGTGTAAAAAAATGAGTCAGTATTGTTTCCTTAAACATTTTACAAAAAAAAATGTTAATCTCTCGAATTTTTTCTTATATTTAACAAGCAACTAGTGCCAAGTTGTGAAAAAAGTCGAAGAAAGTTAGTATTTTTATTTTGATGATGAATACAAGATGTTTAGGTATAATACACTTGTTCCTTTAATTGTTTTGTCAAACTTCGATTAACCCTTGATAGAAAACGGTTCGATGAATCAATTTGCAGACTAACAGGGGTATTGGGAGTAATTCGAGCTGAAAAAAAACGCGGCAACATTAGTCTTTGCATCAATATTTGTAACGTAGTGGTAGATTTACTGAAAATCCAGAAAAAGTAATTTTTTGTCCTTCACCAAATAACGGTTAAGGGTGAAGAAAAAAATCACAAAAATCAACGGGAGGGGCTGGCGGGAAATTTATTCGACTTTTCAAAGCTGCCCTCTAATTCCCGTTACGATAATTGGTTGCTGAGAGATCGATAATCAAAGACAAAAGGATCTTTTTTCATTCGAAGTCGGATATCTCAGCAGAAAATTTGACGTACAGAGATAAAAAGCTAATTAAAGCTGAATAAACAAGCTAACTAACCCATACATTCAGTTAACTGAAACAAAATTCCTTAGTCCGATGACCCCTGAAAAATAAAAACAAATTTTGAATTTTTTTCTGCCGGTATTTCTTAAGATTGCGCGATAGCCGTAGATCACAATTTTTTGCCAACAGATCTCGAAACTATCATCTTGAAGCTTCAAAAAGCGTTTTTCATCTCGATGCGACAATTTTTCACATAGACACAGCGCTTAAAAAAACGCTAGAAAATGTAGAAATTTTGTTCTTGTCATTTTCGGAGTCGTATATAAAAAATTTGGTTCAAAACACGACCTTTTTTTTTAACTCGTCTCTTTTCTTTAATTATTTTGAAGTTTCCCCTCATTTGACTGCTAAAACGAACGTAATAAACGAAAATACTTTACTCTTAGTTCCACGATTAAATTTACGATAGTTCTACTGCGTTCCACGGAGAGGGTATGAGGTTGAAGTTTGCAACGTTGGAACGCAAAAAAATAAAAATTTGTGAAGTCCTTTTTTATATTTCGGCAACCTTTGCTTACAATAATCCTCCAAACATTTTTCAAGATTGTTGGTCGCGTGTCGTTCAAAGAGACGCGACCAACAATCGTCACCGTGTACTCCGATCTAAGGGGTCACACTGTGGAATTAAAAAAAATTGTTTTTTTTTTACTTGACTTAAAAGATGCTTTCAACCATCTATAATAAGGAGAAAAAAGTTTGGTACCTGTAAAAAAAGGTCCGCAGGCCAGCATGGGTCTGCGATGGCAGTGGCTGGCCCGTGTGCGAGACATCGACCGTTTTTCTCAAAACACAATTTTTCAAAACGGCATGCAGCATAACTCCAACAATTTTCATCATTTTCACTCCCAATTTTGGGTACATGTTTCAAATAACATTCCGAAGAGCAATAAGTACGGGATTTTCTATGAGTTAGTTATAACATTAGTTATTACCAAATGATTGTGCTTTTTTTTGTCGAAAATTAAGTTTTTGGTTTAATGCTTGCCAATTACACAAAAAATAACATTGTCACAATTCTCTACGTATTTCTCTAGCTATACTCGTGAAAATAAATAGAATTTTTTTAATTTTATTCTACAATCAAATTTGCGTCAGCTATACTGCGTGCCGCAGAGCGTCTCAAATTTAACATGCCTCGCCAGAATGGCTCCGTCGTCACCTTTTGGCATAATTTTTCAATATAAATTTCATTTTGTTCACTTAAAGATATGACTAATAACATCCTTGAATATTAATATTCTCTTATTTGTCCTTCTACAAAAAAAAAAATCGCGAAATATCACTCAATTTTGTACGTTTACAGTGGTGTAAGCCCTTATGGTAAAACGAGCGTGCGCTCTTGATTTATATCGATTTTTTTCAAATTTTAACCAGACATTGTTCATATTATTATGCAAGTTTAAGTGAAATTTCAGAACAGTTGACTATTTACATTGGGAGATAATGGATTTTTGAATAGCAACTTTTAACACTGCAGGGTCTGCATTGGCCGAAAGTCAGGTCACTTAATTCGGCGTACCATTCTATTGTGTTTATGGATTTTGAAAAAAAAATATGATTAGATAGTAAACCAGTTAGGGGACGAGTGAAAAAGTTTGAATGGTCTTTACTATTCAGTTTTGCCAAAGACGTTTAGTAACGACAGAATAACTCTCGGTTAGAAATATTTATCCCCTGTAATAAGAAGACATTATGCAACACCGCAGAACAGCGTTGTTCAATATTTTGAGAAAAAAGTTAATTATTGTGCTCCTAACGTTAAACAATTTTAACGTGAAGAAAAAGATTTGCGTTATAAACATTAATATTTTATATTGTTTATGTTATTACCTTGTGTCTTTTTAAAGAGGACAAATATTTTTCACGGAAAATTACTCTGTCTAAATTTCAATGCAGACCCTACAGTGTTAAAAGTTGCAATTTTAAAATCAATCTCCGAATCTAAATAGTCGACTGATGTGACATTTCACTGAAACATGCATAATGATACGAACAATGTCTGGTTAAAATTTAAACAAAATCTATAAAAATCAAAAGCGCACGCTTGTTCTACCTTAACGCGTTCAACCGTTGACCATTCAATTCTGTTTGAAGGTTTGGCCCCGTCGACTCTGAGTATCAGATGATGGTAGCCGTAACCATTGAGATGCAATGGTCCTCGCCCTTTGTTTTAAGATGTACATACGTAAGCGAAAGTCCTTGCACAGATTGGTGGTGCGATCCATGGTGAGATATTGTTTCTGGGCGAAACCGAAGAGTTCGACGAGTTCCTCGGGGTCAGCCTCGCTGGTGCTCTCGGAGAGATTGAAGACAGCGGTGATATCCTTGCCGACACTGGGAGGCTATACAGTGGCCGCGACGAGTTACAAGGTTTCTCATCCTCGGCAGTGCCTTCTTGCTGCCCTTGATAAATCCGTTGGTCGATCTAGATGGTAAATCCGACGCTACATTAGTTCTGGTTTCTACATGCTAGTCCAGTTACCATACCTAGCATGTGTATGCGTACGCTATCAGTACGAGTATTAGTATGGTGAGGATACGGAACCAGTATATTTTACTATTGCAGAGTATACCAGTACCATACTAGTAACACGCACACTTGCGTGTAGCGGTGTACTACCGTACAGGTATACCAAGGGTCTTCCATCTTTGTACGCCATACCAATAGTTCTCTCGATCATCAGGGTGAAGCTATAGAGATATCGCCACCGGTCCACAAATCAACCGTGTTTGAGACGTGACAGTTTTGCGTTCGTAGGCAAAAGGTGTTGAACTTTCGTGCACCATTTTGGTCGCACACTGATCAGGAAATCGACGATTTCGAGGGGTAATGGAAGTGGCTACGGATCATCGGAAAATATGCTATCTGCGATTTTTTCACAAATAAATACCGAGGTATTTCTGCTAAGAGCAAATAAGCTTGAGTTTTTTGCACCGGAGCCGTTGGCTGTTTGACACATCGGCGAGCGAGAAAGCAATGCGAGGGACGATCGTCGCGAATTACATAGTACGTAAATTGAGGTTATAGCATGTACGTACCTTGAATTCCGGTGTTTTCTTCTTCGCCTTCTTGCTGTCCCTATGTTCCTCGATCTTCTTCGTGTAATCGGCTGCGGCTGTTTTCTCGTCGATTATTTCATTGTCGGTTTTTGTCGTCGGTGGTGTGCCGGCGTCCTGATGCGTTCTTCACAGCAAAAAAAACTCACCAAAACGCGACGAAAACAAACTTCACTCGATCACACACACTATTCAAATTCTATGACACACATCGTATGAAATATATTCCGAACGAATGTTCGAGGTTATGGCCGGAGGTTATGGCTCCGGCTTTCGACCTGTCAAAAAATAAATTTGTTCCGGAAGGAGGCGAGCGCAGTCGGTAAAAACAAGCCGAAGCGAGCTGCGCGCCGCCAGTGAGAAAACGGATGAACTGAACGCTCGCTACAGTACCTGATATTTTGAGCTTTGTTGGTACATTTTTGCTGAATTTATGTAAAAATTTCAAAATGCTTTTTCTCCGCCATTTGTTCATGAAAACAGGTGAAACAAAGCTCAAAATGTGTGCTTTTTCACTGTCGAGAGCATGATTCGCGCCAAATTAACGAAAATACGATGCAATGGTTAATAATTCACAGTTTTTCGCATGGTAACTACAAACTGCAAAATTTTTTTCGAAATTTTGGAAAATTTCGCGAATCATGCTCTCGGAGCAAGCGCCCTGCATGCACACAACAAATTTCATTCCAATTGGTTGAGCCGTTCGGGAGAATTCCCATTTCAAAATTTCGATGCGGTCGGAGGCATGTGGCACATGGCCTTAAATAGTTGTAGTTTAGCACGCAGTCTTATGGAACATTGTTTTATTCTCACAATTATATAAGACGAGAAAAGGCGCAATGAAAAAATGGTACAGAATGTTTCACTTTTTTTTGTGTGACATATTCATGTGCGGACAAAACTTGTTGGAATATTTTACAATAATTCACTTCATAATTATAGTCAAATTACTTGTGACATACTAGAATTCCACCAATTGTAAGTTTTTCGTTTGGGCAACCCATGCATATGTACTGATCCCTTAAGGAATCTTAAGGAAAGAAGTGTCCCTTAAGGAATCATCACAGTGTAACGGATCGAAAAACAGCTGATTTGCCCGATTTTTTTTTCGATCGTTAAAATTCGCTGATCAATCCGATCTTTTTATGTCAAATCAAAGTGCTAATGGAGAACAGAAAATACGTTTTTTAACTTTTATTTTTTATATTTTTTCATATTTTATTTAACGATTGAAAATGTGTTCGAAGAAAAGAGTCCTCACAGTGTACACGGTTGTGGTCGTAAATATGATCGGGAACTAAATTTATAAAGAGATTATTAAACAGTATGAAAGCCGCTATCTTGCTATGGAGTTTTTAAAAATCAAAATTGACAAAATGGCGGCGGTTGAAAAAAAAGTATCGAAGTTAGGCTATTTTCTCGACAGTTTTTCGTTAAAAAAAAAATAAGAAAACGCGTTTAAAGTTTCGAGTGCGGAATTTTCATATAAATTGTCTACTTACGATCAATCGGCGATGCCAGGTTCATGTTTATAACCGTCTACACTATCGAATAATGCAACAACAACAAAAATCGTTTTTTTTTGAAAATTTTACTCTGTGATGATTCCTTAATGGATCTCTCTGTATAGTAAGACTCTCACTCCGTATGCTTGTAAGATGTATGGTGTTGATCATCAGCAATGTCTACTTTTTAACCTACCCAAAGGCTCGTAGATGATGGACGCGCGGTCAGCTTGTGGCTTTATCTGCCCCGCGCTCTGCCTCGCTCAACCGATCACCCCAAAGCTGGGCTTTTCCTGTTGCACCGACTCGCTATCGAAAAGGTGCCTCCCTCTAAACGCTTCAGTGTCGTACTCGCTCGTAATGGAATGTTCCATTTCGTTACCATCGAAAATTTTGTAGCCAGGTCCCTCTCATATCGACGTGGACTTTTGCAGCTTCCCTGGGCCCTCGAACGGTTTAAGTTCATAAAGCAAATTTAAAAAAATGCTTCCGTAGCTTGCTCCCTTCGCACATAATTATAATATGTAACATAAGGTATAACACGTCTGGTGAGTAAAAATGCCGGAGCCTTTTAATGAAAAAGTAATTATTTTCATTGCGGAATTTATTTTCGAATATTGTTGAGAACACTGTAGGTGAAACCTTGTTCAATTCAAAATAGGCCTCTTTATCTGCAATCATTTTACTTGAAAGTATTCAATGAATGATTTTTTTAAAAATCATTCTGCTTTCTTAAGGCAGGCGCCTGAATTAGAAGGTCCAAAAAGCGTTTTTTCGGGAATATTTTTAAAAGGGAAAAAATACGTGAGCCAGTAAACATTGAGGTATCTTTTCATGTATATTTAAAATGTATAAAAAAATTTCAACATGAAACAATAAATGTCTGCCGGTTTACCAGCCTATTCTATGTGCGTCTTGCCACTGCAGTCCCCAATCGGCGGGAAAGATGCAGCTCTTAATTCTTGACTGAACCATATAAACCAATAAAATGTCCAATTTTCATATATTTTTCTTCTGGGTGAATTAAGAAAAAGCAAAAATCGTCAAATTATAACTTTTCTCAGGATTAAAGAAAAATGTGTTGAAAAAAACACTTTAGAGTGCTATAAAAATTATTCAAAAAGACTTTTTCAACAAATTCTTTTATTCACTTACAACAGATTTTCATACTGAAGAAAATAAACTTTGGTTTGATGCAATAGGTCGTTTAGTTTGTTTGCTATCACGCCCGCCCTTTTGGAAATTCGTGAAAATGAGAACTGGAAAAAACGCGCTTCAAAGTTTTCAATAGGAGAAAATATCAATGACTACCAGAAGTCATTGTGGCGGTTTTTTTTTAAGCATTGCGAAGAATCTTGAATTCTCTACCCAATGATACCATAATCAATAGAGCATGTCAGTTTTGCTTTCATGAGAATTTTCCATACACGAGGAAAAACCTTAAATTCAATCGACAAATTCATCGCCACGCGACGATCGTGTCTATTCAGAAAGTCCGCCTTTAATAGGTCGGTGCGACAGGTGGTAAAATGTAGACACTCGGAAGCTCTCACAAACGGATTAACGGACGGACAAACATAATTAAATCAATAAAGTTGCTGGTGGCTGTGGAACCATAAAGAATGTGTGGAACAACTTCCTTAAGGGGTTAGGCTACAGTGAAAATGACGAATACCCGTTCGTCGATGGAGGAAATTCAAATTGAAGAGGGAGGTTCAACATATGGTGCAGCAGTCGCAGATTGAAGGTAAACTTATGATTGGAACGATAGAACTGGTCGTCAAACTTTGAACGCGTTTTTCTCAAAACTATGTTTTTAGAACGGTGTACACGATTCCTCGACATCTAATGAACGGACTGACTTGTAATTTGGTACACTTATTCAGTGTTATAGTAGTTTAATCTTGACGGACGGTTTTCCCCTTAACATTTTTTTTATCACTTATAAACAATAATGATATCATTTTTCACTAAAAAAATCGGAATAATTTTTTTTTTAATTTGAGTAAAACAGGATAACGAAAAAAGCCTCGTTCAAATCTTAGCCACTATTACCTATTTTAAGAAAGAACTTGTCTTTTTTTGTTTCGCATGAATCGAGTGGTTAAAGTCAAGTGCACCGCTGAGCCTCTCACGTTCAAATGTCCTTAACGCGATTGTTTGTAACTTCTATAATTAGTAATATTTAAAAATGTAATTTGGTACATAAGTATGTCAATATACGTACGTAACATACGTATATGTTCAAATGATTTTTCAATCATCTTACTTATTCTTTTACAATTATTTTTTTACATAATGCTGATTTTTGGGTCGTCACAGTAGCCTTATAAAGCCGGCCATAAAACTATTTTATAATCCAATCTAACTCAGCAATGTTTATAACCTTACTCTCAATAGTTCATAGTGGTCTTGCTATTTAAAAATAACACATGAGCCATTTACGTGGTAAAGAAGCAATACGATCGTCGATATCATGAATGTGGATTAAGGAATGCTTTTGCAAACACATTAAGCTCCAGATAAGCATTCGCAACACTCGTATATGACTTAAACCACGTTATCAATGCTATTGCAGTTGAACTTGCAATACACTCCAGAATTTATCGAATCTTTGCCTTTTATCGTGGAGAAAAAGTGTAACGTCATAATCTTTATAGGATTTGGGAGATACCTGCCAGAACCTTTCTCACAAAGCGCTAGAAAAAATCGTATATATAATATTAGTGGATATGCTCCGAAAATATTGATGACCTCTTGGAAATATAGCGAGCAAATGATGTCCATTTACCCAAATTTTGAACGCATTTTGCATGTGGAAGAATTAAATACCGAATGCTCATCCGGTCCGAAAAAAACAACATTATTGATGAGCAGAATTAGAAGTCGCCAATTAGGTGAAAATCAAACACTTTTGGAATTGGATTTGGAAGGGCATATTTCACCCTTCTGAATGGGATTCTACTGATAGAAAAAAATACGTATCGAGTATTTTGACCCACGTTTTTCCCACGCGGTTTTCTTGTCAGATTTGAATTATTGGGTCAAACAGATTAAAGGGTTAAGGGGGTTTGAAAATTTCAAAAAATCCATTTTTTCATTTTATTATCTAATAGTACAATATATCTAGAATATTCTCCCAAAGTTTTAAGTCAATCAGAGTAAAAGTCTAGGAGAGAGAGAGAGCCTTTGGGAATTCTCCCCGTTGGGAAAGACCGGCCAGGAGCAATGCAGGTAATCGCATTTTTCTCAAACACTAGAAGCAGGTGGACACGATTTCTTAAAAACTAATGCACCGATCTTATGGAAATTTTGCACACTTCTTGAAAATAGCATTGACCAGTGCTGGAACGAAGGTTTTTTTCGATTGCAACTAATTTTACAAGGCTATACGCCGTGTAAATTGTAACAAAAATTTAACTATTTTGCATACAACTCTGCCAAAAATGCAAGATCCAATTTTTTTTTAAATCCATCGTTCAATCACCCCCTCCGATTTATTTGGAATTGGCACGTTTGTGGAGTGGAAGAAGGGGTGAAATATAACCCTTTGAAATTTACGCGTTACGTCACGATTTTAAAACTGCCGGAAATAACAAAATTTTTGCTTGTTCAAGTTTTTTATTTAGACCTCAAGTGCAATTTTACGGTGGACAGCTCACAGCTTTCTATACGCAATGTCAATTAAGGGGGAAAATCACTGTGCAAGTTCTTGCACGGTCCAAGCGTTACGGTCCCGTTACGTGGGAAGGGGGGGGGGGGGGGGGCAAAAATTGGGAAATTTTGCGTTACGTAATTTATGGACGGCCCCTAATATGTAGGCAATTAATACAGTTTTTTAATAGACAATCGTGTATTGGCCTCCAGTTAATACGTCCTGCAGATATGGTAACGTAGGTCGTTGACATTGAAAACGCAGTGCAATTTGAGATATCAAAAGTCTAGATGCTTGAAGCATCTCATTGTACCCACTTTTCGTATCTCCCAATTTTTATTAGTCAATATTTAAGGGGCCTTCTCACTTTAGACGCAAAAAAGCTATTTTCATGATTTTTGTTTATAGGTTTATATTATAGATATCGATATAATAGTTGTTACACTTAATAAATACACTTTCGATCCTTTATAATCGATCCTTATAAAATTTTAACCACATATTCTTTACAACTATAGCTATAGCGCGTATCAAGGATTTTTTTAAATGTTGATATTTACTATTTTTTTCGCCAAATTCGGTGAGAAAACACGACTTTTTTGTTTTTTCGAAAAATGTCCGCCATTTTGTTATTTCTGCATATATTAAAATTCGTATGACATGAGCTATAGCCATTAACATTCTGAATCCAAAACCGTTTGATTTTTTTGTTTCGGCTCATCCACATCCAAGATTTCATCAACAGCGCAGACCTGCAATTTTTTTGGGACATTTTTTTAACTACCATTTTCGTCTAAAAGTAGTGACTTAAATAAATGATTTTTTTTTCAATGTATTTCGAAAGTGTATTTGTTAAGTTAACAACTTTTATATCGATATCTACAATATAAACCTATAAAAAAAATAATCAAAATAGAGTTTTTTAGCGTCTAAAGTGAGAAGACCCCTTAAGGCTGTATTCTAGTATTAACACCGATTTTCGAGGTGATTTTGTGGGAATTAAATTTGGAGAAACGGTTTAATTTACAGTGTTAGTATTTCACAGTTATATTTATACGTGTTCGAAGTAAGATCTTGAATTTTCTCAAAGCATTTTATTCGAAATTGTCAAGGATGAAGCGTTTAATATATTATCACGGATATTTTTATGTCGAATTCAACCGAAACGAATATTCGAGCTGTAGGCACATTAATGATATCCTGTGTTATATTTTTCTACGAAGCATTCCTCATTTCAGCAAGAAAAATTTAAGTGATGTGTCGCGGACGAACATTTGGGATATTAGACAATCTATCAGAACTTCCGTAAATTCTATTCAATAGATAGAAAATTCTATCGAACTTTAACTACCCTTAAGTTAGTCTGGAACTATGTCCCGAATCCTACCGCTATACTTAATTATTTATTCTGCTCAATGATTAAATATCGTCAAACATTTTACATACCTGTAACATACAATTGCCGCTGCTTCAGATCTGTTAATGACGACAAGTTGCCGATAATACTGCAGGCGCTTGTAATTTCGAGCTAGATACTTAGACGTATCCTTGACTTATAGCAATGCAAATTATTGTGCGCCTCGTTTGAAATGCAAATAAACAAAAAATCGTGATGCGTGGATTGGTCTATAAATCGATAGACTGATGAATACGCGCACAATATTATCGGCTCTGACTATTGATCACGGAGGACAAGCTACATTTGTGAAGCAGAGAAAAGAACTGGTTTTGGAACATATGCACCATAATCAGTTGTTTAGTTTCTGACTTGTGTGTTCGCACCGTGGATGGACAGTAACTTACTTACCGAATAGATAAAGCGAGTAATGGATGTAAAAGAGTTTTTTATTTTTTTAGAGATTGATGGAATAAATAAAACACATGATAATTGAAACTTTTATACATGAACGTCAGATCACAGTATGGGGCTGAAACTTTGCATACACCTGAATTATTACGGGGTCTTCTCACTTGAGACGCTAAAAAAGGGTTGCTTCGTGATTTTTTTCGATAGGTTTATATTATAAATATTGATATAAAAGTGGTTGCACTCAATAAATACACTTTCGAAATACATACAAATTTTTTTAAATGTATTTATGTAACCCAAACAAACTTTAAACGCGTTTTTCGAAGCAACGTTTTTCGGCGGCTTGTTGATAAAATCTTCGAAACTAGTGAATGAAGCCTTATGAAATGTTAACCACATATTCTTTACAACTATAGCTATAGCGCATATCAAGGATTCAAAAAAAAAAATTTGATATTTATTTTTTGTGCCAAAAACGGTGAAAAAAAACACTTTTTTTTCGTTTTTTTCGAAAAATGTCCGCCACTTTGTTATTTCTGCATATATAAAAAATCGTATGATATGCGCTATAGCCATTATCATACTGAATCTAAAACCGTATGACTTTTTTTGTTTCGTATGATCCATGTCCGAGATTTTAGCAATAGCGCAGAGCGACAATTTTTTAGGACATTTTTTAACTACTATTTTAGTCTATAAATAGTGACTTAAATAGAGACATTTAGAAAAATGTATTTCGAAAGTGTATTCATTAAGTGTAACAACTTTTATATCAATATCTATAATATAAAACTATTAAAAAATTAATGAACAAAGCCTTTTTTAGCATTTTTGGGAGTTAAATTTAGAGAAACGATTTAATTTACAGTGTTAGCATTTCACAGTTATGTTTATACGTGTTTGAAGTAAGATCTTGAATTTTCTCAAAGCATTTTATTCGAAATTGTCAATGAGGAAGCGTTTTTTTCAAAACAACATTTTTCAAATCGGGCGTGTATTTTTCTCAGAAACTACTGCTCTGATCGACTTGCAATTTTGCACACATGTAAAGTACATGTTAGGCTATCGATCAGCCCTCCATCGTTTTAATTGCTTTACAATTACTATTTTCCCGGGCTCCGAGAAGTCAACATTTTATTGTAAGAATCAAAGGACTCTGTTTCAAACACCGCCATTTTGTAAATTTATCCTAACATTTTTTATTCGAGGGCCTAACGATAACGACATTCATGAAGAATAGAATTTAAGATAATAGTTCGCTTCAGATGCCAAGGACGGCCACAATCACAACGCCCAATGATAAAAAATATTCGCGACATGACCTGCGCACTATCAAATGTCATGTACAATTTCGAATATAAGGCTTTGAACAAATGGATTAAATTACTTCTCTAAACTTAATTCCCGTCAAATCACCTTGAAAATGGGTGTTCACCCTAGAATACGGCATTACCCTGCCTGCGTTGAACATTTGAAGCAGCAATAATTACATTTTATGGACAATGGTAAATTTTAAATTATGAGTGATCAATTCTTTTTTTTCGAAATGATAACATAGTCTTGACCTCCCAAAGTATCTCGTCCGAACCCAGTTTGCAATTGAATGTTTTTTCTCGTTCGCAATATTTCTCCAATTATATTTGATTCCGTTCGTTACTTTCCGTAATTTTTTGACCCCACCATTTTTTTCTATTAGCAGGTATTTGCTGTCTTTAATAATTTTGATAATTTTTTATTAATAATTAGGTGTTGATAATTTTTCTTAGTTGGGATTTTTTCAACATTTTTTGTTGTAAAATTTTGTTTCACCTTCTACACAAATGTTTTTTTCAGCTTGTTGTTTTTTCTATTTTTAATACAGATTCTTTAAATTAATATTTAAACTTTTACGTCCGCGACCCAGACCCTGCTGAGACAGAAATGTGTACTCTCGGAATGATTTTCATGCAATGCTCAATTTTGACATTTCATGGATTATAAGTTGAAAAAGTCACGGGAAATAGGATTTTCTGCATTTTCGATTAAATTTTATTGGACTTCCTATTCCTGCAACGGGCGAATTGGAAATCTCGTGAAAATGAAAACAGGAGAAAACGCGCTGCAAAGTTTGCAATAGGAGAAAATATCAATATCAAATATCAATTGCTTCTCTGCTATTGGCCTTGTATCTTCGAAAATATTTACAATTTGCCTCTGTAATTTTGTAAATATATTCTTGGATAGTTTATCTATCGATTTAAGCAATATAAAAAAAAAAAGATTTTTCGGACCTTCTAATTCGGGCTCCCGCCTTGAATCCCATACATTTTCAACATCTACTGTCGGTGGTGTTGTCAATTTTTCTAGATCGCCCATAACACATCTTTCCAATCTCATTGTGTTATCTTTTTGAGTGTCGCTTAGGATGTTCAAATCTTGAACAGAATATCTTCTAGAGTTATTTTTTATAACATTTTGCGGGGCGTGCAACGATTTTGAGACGAATAGCATATATGCCAATCCAGCATGTGTCTCTTGTATGTATACAAAATTTAATTGAATTCCGTTCAGCCGTTCGCAAGTAAGAAAAAAAATGATAATTAATCAATTTATTGCAGTTGGCATCGTTGGAATGCAATAAAAATATATATATATTTCATATTTTCAATCTTTTTTGGCCCCTTTAGGCTACGAATGTCCATGAAACATTTCTGAAAATCCTTATTAAAAATGTACAACCAAAAGCTGCAAAAAAATATTTTGAACAGTAATTAAAATAAAGGAAGGTGAAAAATGAAGAAAAAGTTTCGCTGCATTCCAACGATGCAAACTTCAACATCGTAATTTATCTGTGTATTGGTTAAATGCAGTAGTGGGAAGTCGGATACACGCACAAGCCTACACACAACGGAGTACCCGTTCGCACGCTCAATCAACTCCGTAGTATTGTTACGTTACTTCAAACTCCATTCGGCGGCCAGAAAGCGCTTGACCACGCTCACGAAAGGATCTTCGCAACGACGCTCTCCAGCAACTGGATTAACCTTCGAAGTTTCTACCTTGCGGCTCTGAGGCATTTTTAATCCTACAACCATGCCGAACTGTGGCAAGTGCGACAAGCCCGTTTACTTTGGTGAGAATTAACTTTACGTTTCCGTACTTACCGAATAATTGCACAACCTCAATTTTGTAGTTTCACCTTCGCTTGCGCAAGTTATTTCATCCGACATACCCGATAATGAGAGCGTCTCACTCTGCATAATATTTTCGTGTCCGGTGTTTTCCCGGAGCTCGGAGCTTTGGCATCGTTGGTCTCGATTATTTGAGATGTCTTTTGAACTTGATGGGAGGTGGCAAAAAAAAGTTTTTGTACATCTCACGCGAAACTGTTGTTAATTTCATTTTATTTTTTTTTGCTCGTGTTTGCCTAAGATTTGTCAAACAGACAACATTTATACGTAGCATAAGCTGTCGAACACAGAAACTTAATAAAGCATTTTATTTTTTTTGAAGGATATTTTGAAAAAGACGACGTGTACAAATACTTTTTTTACCCAGCGTAAATAAACGCCAGAAACGCCATAAACGTTGAAAGTATAGTAATTCATTGGAGAAAAACACATTGAAAAAATCCAAACGTTATTGGATTAAACAGTTGGTCAAATACTTTGCTTGATTGCTTTAAATTTCACGTTTTCTCGTTGCATCGGGGACAACAATGCTTTTGTGCTTAGTCATAATTCATTTGATAAAAACAATCATTTTTTTTCGCACATCATTATGAAAAAGATTTTCAATCTACAGTTAGGGTGTGGACCTAGAAACTTTATTTACCTCGATTTTATTTCTGAAATTTGTTTTCTTTTCTATTTGCATTATAAATTTAATGCACTGTTCTGCGAAAGTAGATTTTGAAATTTGCTTAATAATTCCGATAAACCTTTTAAAATAAATTAAGGGGTTAGGATGCTGTGACAAGCCGAAAATCGGGGTTATTTAAATAATTAATTTTTAAAGAATAAGTAAGATGATTGAAAAATTGTTCGGGCATTTATTTTGATCTACTTTAACGAAGTTGTGTACCAAATTTCATTTAAGGATAGTACTAATTACAGAAGTTATAAACAATCTCGTGAAGGACCTCAGAACGTGAGGGGCTCAATGGTGTACTTGATTTTGGTCACCCGGTTAATCCGAAACAAAAAAAATGTGCTTTTCTCCAAATAGATAATAGGGGCTAAGACTTGACCGACGCTTTTTTGTTATCGTGTTTCACTTTTCAAAAACATTGATTTTTCTCGATTTTCGAGGAAAAATGACGTCACTATCGTTAATAAGTGATAAAAAAAAATGTTAAGAAAAAAAACATCGGTCAAGGCTAAACTACTATTATACTGAATATGTATACCAAATTTCAAATCAATCCGTTCATTCGATGTCGAGAAATGGTGTACGCTGTTTTGAAAAACATAGTTTCTAGAAAAGCGCGTTTAAAGTTTGACTAGCAGTTCTATCGTTCTAATTATATGTTTACCTTCAATCTGCGATCGCTGCACAATATGTTGGACCTTCCTCTTCAATTTGACTTGCCTCAAGCGACGAATGAGTGTTCGTCATTTTCACAGTAGCGTAACCCCTTAATATGAATGAATGAATCGAAAATATATTTGTAAATTTAATGATTTGTTAATTATAAATTTCAGTTAAGAATTTAATTTTCTCGAAGATTTTTATGGGAATGTTTTTTTTTTATCATTCGATTATGCTTCGAAATGAATTTATTAAAAGAAAGATGATAATTTTTGCAATTGAGTGGAATGCAACGAAAAAACGATCCTGGAAAAAACAGGACAGTTATAGTGTTGATCCGTGACAGTGTTGAGAATGCAGCAATAGCGCCGAAAAGAGCCACCATAACAAAATCATTTTTGTATGGGGACAAAAATAGAAAACACACCGTTTATGCGTCAGGTCACCAGAATCATGAATACTGACGCATTCATCGATTTTCGTAATACCTGCAGCGCTCACTTTCGATATCGAGAAACATTTGAATTCCGGCATCTCTTTCGAATTTGTAATAGAGCTTGTAGACGCGAAATGCACATTGTAGATAGAAGAGAATGGGCGTCGATCATTTTTTTTTAAACCAGAGTTATCTTTCCCGGAAGGAGTCCTACGCGATAAATGCGCGACTTTTGCGTTCGCTATAAGAAAAATTGTACTTACTTTTTCACGTGACGCACGAATTTTTTGTAATTTTTTTATTACAATTTTGCAAACAAAGAAAATTGTTATTGTTCTTTATCGTTTGCCGTCGAAACGAAGATACGTAGGTACTCGATTATCTTTATCGTGCGCGATGTATTCGCCATGTACGATCGATGACGACACGAGGGAGTCACGCTCTCTCACGAACGTATGATCTCATTCAACGTGGCCTCGAAGCCTCACTTGGCAAATATTATGTCATTCCGGTGTTTTGGGACTCAAACAGTTTGTCCACGTATCTTCGGGAGAGTTGACTGCACAAAATGTACACTTTTTTCCGGTAGGGGAAAAGGTGCATGAGAATTTAAGAAATATTCTCTTTCTCTCTGCATGCGAATGTTATCATTTGTTATTAGGCATTAGGCAGACATTTCCGGGGCAATCAGCCGTCCAAAAAAATTTGGAGGCGTTTTGGCAATTTGTTCCATCTATTGCGGTGAACAATATTTAGCAAAATTTCTTCATCGAGCCTTCAATAAAATTGTAAGGAGGTCGAACCTACTCCAAAAGATTTTCTCCAGTCGTATACTCGGAAAATAATTGCTAGAAATAGTTACAAGATTTTTTTCGAGACGATTGCAAGTATTTTTGTGGAAAAATCTTTTGAGATGATCTTTCGATTAGATTCTACGATTTCGTTCATTTCGTTCGATTCCTCGTTCCGTGGGGGAACGTTTGCGGGAGCTTCGGCACCGTTATCAATTGAAATACTACATATACGGGAATAGTCATGCACTTTTGTCGCGTCCGCTCTATTTTCCCGTAGCAATTACGTTTTAACCATTTGGTGAGATAGGCGGGTAAACCCGATAAAGTCGCAAAAATGAGAACATAACGCGGAGTCACTACATGCTAACGCTCTCTGGTTCATTACATACTGAACAAAAATGATGCACATTATACATTGAAAAAACAAGACTATACGTTTCACTTTATTTGTAGTCGACTACGGTAGGTTACCAACAAAACAGTTTTTTTTAAAGGCGAGATAGAGTTTTCACAAAGTTTAATTTTCCGCTGAAGGTGAAGACGAATTTTGTTGCTATTCATGTATTTAAAAAAAAAGATGTGCCATAAATAAGAAATCATTCGTTACACAATATTTAAAAATTGTTTTTATCGGTTTATTTCACTCGATTGATTCTTCAGTATGAAGGACTATAGAATACATTTTTCAAGCACCCCTTATTCTAGTGCGTAAATTACCAGATTTTTGTGAGCGTACAGGGCATACAAAAAATCAGAGGGTGCACCTGTAGTTTTGAGAAAAAATAATATGTTTCGAATGGAAACGTATGAATATAGAATGGAAAAGTTGAAGAAAAAAATCTACAGATATTACAGACAAAGTGCAACTATTTCATGGTATCGAAAACGTAATCAGATTTTTCGGTTGATAAAAAAAAACAGGTACATGTAAAGCATATGAATTCGTTTTTATTATTTATCAAAAAAATATTGACACATTGAGGTATATAAGTTGGTGTGTTTGGGTTTGTTTGCATGTGTTTTGGGAGTAAGTATTTACTTTAGTGACTTTTCCGAAAAATGAGCCTCAATTTTTTTGCTATTTTCTCAGTAATTGTGTTATAAATCATGATGTTCAGGCGGAGGAAGCTGAAATCCACCCTCCCATAAATAGTTATGGGGTTTTGAAGTACGCGGAAACACGTGATAAAATAGGGCGTCTATGAGTCTAAATTTTTTTTCGGCGTTTTTCACCTTAATTGGGTTGTAAATGATGATATTCAGTCGGAGAAGGCTGAAATCCACCCCTCCCGCTCCATAAAAAGTTATGGAATTTCGAAGTTGGCGGAAATACGTGATACAATAGGAATAGCGAGTTTTGTACATTTCGTACATTCGATTTTCGTACATTTCGAACGTATTCGTATATTTGAAATCTATAAAATACAGCAAAATAAAAACATACGTTGGTCGTGTATTTATGAACTTGTAAACACAAGAGCATCGTCAGTACGAATGAAATGTGCCGGTTTTTCGAAGATCGAGATCGGAGTGATGACTTTTTACGACGTCATGGTGTAGTGTTGGAAAATGTTAATTGTTCGTGATGTGGGCAGCCGGCGGCATTATCAAAAGATGAACAATTTTGGCGATGCCAAAAGAAGACGCCCATTTGACGCCTGAGGAGGTGTGCCTGTTTGTTTCAATGTATATATTGAGAAACCCTCAGCATCAGGATATGTGCGAAGAATTAACTCCGATCTTGATCTTCTATTATTCTTCGATCTTGTGTTTTTGAAAAATACAAAATTACTCTAAATGTTTTTTGATCATAAAAAATTAATTAATGAAAAATGTCAGCTTCCCTCGTCTGAATATCATCATTTATAACCCAATTGATGAGAAAATAGTAAAAAAAAATGTCAAACTCATTTTCCGGAAAAGACACTTAAGTAAATAATTACCGTTTTGGGTTTGTTTGTATTGTTATATCATTTTTGTAAAATATTTGTAATACAATTTTGAAATTAATAACAAAATTAGAATTGTGTGGGGACCATTTTACTCCCCTGGCGACGCCAATAAACTAGTTTTTATGGGAATGTAAATTATTTATCATTTCCTGCTAACACCACTGGTGTAGGCAACTTTTTAAGATAATTATACAAAAAAAACTTTTTCAAACGTTTACTATTCTGAGGTGCTGCTGCACCACTGGTACGGCCTCAAATTTATTGCAAATTCTTCTCCATTAATTCTCCAAGGTAAGGCCCAGTAATCGACACCTCGAGCAGATCGCTCGACTTTGCAGATTTATATAGCTCAACTTGGAAAGTGAGCAGAAGTTATTTGAAGTCGTTCTTAGTCATTTTTTTGTTACGACGAAGAACGTCGTTGTGAGATTCCCGTGCCTGGTACAGTTTTCGAGAAATAAATTCGTAACGGTTACAAGACGCTATTGTACGGGTCATCGTCATGCCGGTTGGTCATGATGGTTGATCTAGTAATCGGCATGTGAACGGCCGACTAAATGTCACATGCGTCCAAACTGCTTTGAGGCCTTATATACCTTTGAAAGGGAAATCGTTTTTTTTTATTGACTTACATGATGTATAGACATGCCAAAAATGATATGCAAAAGTTTTTTGAGGTGGAAACGTCTTTTTAAGACATGTAGAAAAATATGTTTACAACTTCAAACGCTTTTTGCGTGAAGCAATGTTTTCAAAATCGGGCGGATTCGTGGCTCCTACATTTTCTGACCGATTGACTTCAAACTTTAACTGTAGCTCCTTAGATAGACTTAGATAGATACTAGCGATGTACACCCGATTTTTACAAACGATTACAATCGAATTGCAACCGTCATTAGCATTTACGATTTTTGGAATCGAATAAAGGCCGTTTTTTAGTCAAAAATGAAACTTTTATCGAAATGGGGCTAAATTTGCAAAAGTAAATGTTTTGTAATAATTGTGTGTACTTCGCTAGCAAAACTCATGTAGCTTATGGGGGAAAAAATTCTTCTGGGTGCTCATGTGCGTCTCCGAGTTCGCCCATGGAGAGCCTCAAAAAATGTGTTTCCTTTGTACCGGCCACTGGGCCGCTATTTTGTATTGTTTGGGAAAATGAAAAATTGATTTTAGTACCTACGGGTATGAATAATAAACCCTCTAAACCTCGTTGTGATTGCTTTATTCGTTTAAACAAACAATTCAAAAAGCCTTGTTTTCCGACCATCGAAAGGTGTATAAGGCCCTGACTAATTATGCAAAGGTTCGTATGCCTTGGGTGACTCGATTATGTCTGCACAGAGGACTGCAGAATAATTTTAAGACACTCAGTCACAAACTTTTGTGTCTTCATTGAAGTTTGATAAAGTGTTTGAAACATAAATTTCTCTTACATGAAATTTTATCAATTTAAAAAACAAAACTAATTGTGACTATTACGTCAGAATTATAATTTTCATTCATTTTCAATCATTATAAACAACGATCTTTTTATAAATTAATTTTCCATATTTTTTCGACCATGTGGTGTTCACCTGTCTTCCAGATGTACCCAGTTATCAACATGGTCACGACCCAGTAATCGACAATTTTTATTTATATGCGTATCTTTTTACTATTGTGAATATGTATATGACGATTACTGGTCCGTGGATTCTTTAGACAATGCTAATTATGGACCCAATATTTCTTTTCTGATCTTCTATAAATTAATATGCTATTCATAAGATTTTATTTTTGCTAACCTTGTCCCAGTTATCGACAGCCGTGGCGATTAGACGGCAGAGTGTTTTGTATTGCTGAATCGGTAATTGTTATATATGAAAACTCGTTGAAATTAGCATAAAACTATAATTTTTTATGCTAAACGCAAACTAAGATCCTTGTTAGTCACTTGAAGACAAACTTACCTCACGCAAGACCCCAGGCATTCGCAAATTACCCGAGATGTGACACGGTTCACGTTAACCTCCTAATGAAGGATACGGCCGAAATTACATGCCCTGTGTGGCATTGACGCAATAGTGCATCAAACTTGAGTTCCCTATTTAACTTGCTCTGATTTGAAATCGGAGCGTCATTCGGAGGTTTTTGGGCTCGCTGAATCCGAATTTGAAGTGAAAATTTGGAAATTCAAAATGGCGGTGCCAATATGGCGGACAAAAATAAAAAAAACTTTACTCGATTTAGATGAAAATTAGTACTCCGGGATTTTTGAGGTCGCTTATTACGAATCCGAACTTTAAATTTGAAAATTCAAAATGTTCAGACTCCTAATCAGTGACCTATACAACCTATGCGTACCGAGTTTCATCAAAATCAATCTGTATTATTTGTATTTTCATTCGCCATATTTGTTCGTCATTGTGAATTCCTGAATTTTGAGTTCAGATTCGTAATCAGCACCCTCAAAAACGCCGGAGTACAAGTTTGGAGGATAAAAAAAATTTCCTGCCGTTTTGGGCACTTTTTGTCGAATTCTCTCTGCCAACGAAGGGGTTAATTTGATTATTCTTGAATACGTATACTTACGAGTGTGATAATGTAATACAACATAGTAAATGCCCCCTGAGAGCTAATATATAATATATATCAGAATGTTTAAACATGACGACCACTAGGACCCTCACGGTCACTGGGCCGACTACCTTACTCGATTACCGATCAGTTTTTTTTTAATTGCCGTACCATGACCCTTTTTTTGCTTTCTACGGCAATTTTCATACTCTCGCAATTAAGCAATCATATTGAACGATTTTACGACGAATTTAATCACACTTCAAGAAAACTGGTTCGTTATGCAAATCATTTTTAAGACCCATTTCCGGTTTACCCTGAAACGACAAAAGGCCGAATGCTTATTGAAGAAGGAGGCTAATAATTAACGTGCTAAATATCGCCGCATTAAAGATCCATCTCGATAGACATTTACAATGTTTTGGAGCACGATATTATCTGAGGCGAATATAGATCATATTGGCTTTCGAATTTATTTCTTGAGTGTAATTTTAATTTATATCCTTTGTAATTCCTCTTTGCGCGAAATTTGTAGCACCTTCGGAAACATTATATAGCCAGAGACAAAGAGGAAGCGAGAGAGAGAGAGAATCGCAGATACAATAATTCATTCATGCGCACCGTCTCTTGACTATCGAATGTCTAAATATTACTGATATATATGCGCACATACATACTTCCATGTACAGGGTGAGGCACTAACTGTTGCCATCTTGAATATCTCTGTAATTATCGACATCACAAAAAAATGTTTGAAACAAAAGTTGTACCGTACGAAAGGGGTCATCAAATGCGACCATTTTTCTTTATCTCAGTTGAGGCGCTGTCGCACAGTAAAGGTCACCTCCACTTTTTTAAATGGGACGGACATTTTTTTCAACTATCTTGTAGAGCATCAAAAACTGCATAAAAAACATTTAGGGGTCAAAGTCGTTCAAGGTCATTTAGGATCAAAAAGTGACAGGAACTTTATTTTTATGTGAAATTACCTTTATTCACAGTAGATGTTCAAAGTGATTGCCATTGGAATCAATGCAGTATTGCAATCTCCTCATCACGGATTGTGTAGAATTTCTTATCACTTCGGCATTTATCGAATGACAGGCTCGAAGAATTCTCTCACGCATATCATCCGGCGTAGTTGGACGTTCTTTATAAACAAGATCTTCCAAGTATCCTCACAAGAAAAAGTCCAGAGGCGTCAAGTCTTGCGAGCGAGCCGGCCACGATACAGCTCCTCCGCGTCCAATCCAACGATTTGGAAATCTCTTTTGCAATTCATTTCTAGCTATCAGCGAAAAATGTGCCGGGCACCCATCGTGTTGTTACCACATTCTGTTTCTTGTTTCTAAAGGTATTTCTTCCAATAACGGACCTAATGTTTCTTGAAGGAATGTGGTGCACTTCTTACCATTAAGATTCCCTTCGAAGAAATAAGGGCCTATGATTCTATCCCCAATAATCCCACACCATACATTAACCGACCACGGTCTTTGGTGTGCAACTTGCCGCAGCCAATGTGGACTTTCAGTTGAACACAAATGCATGTTATGCAAGTTAATATTTCCATGATTCGTAAATGTTGCCTCATTAGTAAATAAAATCCGATTAATAAATGAGTCATCTCTCTGAATCTGGCGTTGAGCCCATCGGTAGAATTCAGTGCGATTCATGAAATCCGTACCAGTTAATTCCTGGTGGAGACTGATGTGGTAAGGATGATATTTATGACGATGTAGAACACGTAGAATACTTCTTTGGCTTACGCCAGATTCCCTCGCAATTTGACGAGAACTCGCACAAGGGTCTCGATGAACGACGGCAAGAACACCAATTTGCGTTTCTTCGTTAGTAACTCGCTTTTGTCGGTTACTTTCCCGACGGGTTAAGGATCCAGTTGTCCTCAGTTTAGTGTACAAAATTTGAAATGTACGGCGTGTAGGATGAGAACGTTCAGGAAATCTTTCAGCGTATAAGTCTCTAGTTCTCACTGCATTTTTCTGACATTCTCCGTAAATTAGAAGCATATCAGTTTGCTCTTCAAAAGAATACATCATTTACATTCGCTTGATTCATTGATACTAGTCTCACTATTCTTACTATCGTTATCTTGGGTTTGTTTGGGCGAAACATTGTACAATGTTCCGTGTACATTGTAGGTTTGGTGCCGTTGTTTACATACAAGGACAGTGGCAAGACTTCGGCGATAAGTGCCGAAGTGATAAGAAATTCGTTATGAGGAGATTGCAATACTGCATTGATTGGAATGGCAATCACTTTGAACATCTACTGCGAATAAAGGTAATTTCACATAAAAATAAAGTTCTTGTCACTTTTTGATGTTAAATGACCTTGAACGACTTTGACCCCTAAATGTTTTTTATGCAGTTTTCGATGCTCTGTAAGATAGTTGAAAAAAAATGTCCGTCCCATTTAAAAAAGTGGAGGTGACCTTTACTGTGGGACAGCGCCTCCACTGAGATAAAAAAAAAGGTCGCATGTGATGACCACTTTCGTACGGTACAACTTTTATTTCAAACATTTTTTTGTGACGTCGATAATTACAGAGGTATTCAAGGTGGCAACAGTTAGTGCCTCACCCTGTATATAAATATTCATGATCAGGAAAATTCCACGTCCAGTATATAAATGTTAAATACTAAGGTTTTTCCTATTACGATTTTTATTTTTATTCCCTGGCGCAAATAAAGTATGAATAAAATCGTTTATGGAAAGGTTCAATTATTTTAAATTATTCTCACATTATCTTTTCCGTTACGCCATTATTATTCATTCTTGTTTCTTTTTTTTTCTTCCCTATTTCCAACTATAAATTGTTCTCTACTGGTGCTCCTTTTTCAGCAGTTTACTGCGAATCTGACAACTAGAATGGTATCCGACGATTTTTTAATTTCGATACTATTCTGTACATCATGTTGTAAAAATGCAAAAACGAGAAAATAATTGTTTCAATAAGATACGGAAAAGCAATAAAATAAAATACGTTACCATGCTAGATTGCCAAAATACTATGACTGCTTCTAATAAAAACCGAATCAGAAAGAGCTATGTTCAGATTAGTTCGGCCGAAGCTTTTTTCAAATTTATTTTCATAGGGTTGCTTCGATGATTTTTTTCACTTCTAACCCTTTGAAAACTTAGATATAAATGTTGAATACTATTAAAGATAAATGTTAAAAACTACATTTTTTCATACTACTGAATTTGTCTTTTCATTCCTCAGCACAAATGAAGTATAAATGAAACCGTTAAGGGGACCGTTTAATTATTTTTAATTATTCTTGCATTATCTCTTCCATTATATCATTAATATTCATTCTTGTTTCGTTCCCTTTCTTCACTATCCTTCACACCCTTTGATTTATTTCCCACTATACATTGTTCGCTACTGTTGCTCCTTTCTTCGTACTTTACTGTGAATCTTACAACTAGAATGGTATCCGAAGTTTTTCTAATTTCCATAGTATTATGTACACCATCTTGTCAAAAATACAAAAACGATAAAATCATTCAACGTTTCAATAAGATACAGAAGAAGTTATAAAGGAATACTATTATGCTATATTGCGAAAATACTATGACTGCTTCAAACAAAAATCGAATGACAGCGAACTATGTTCGATTTAGTACGGTGGAAGCATTTAAAAAAAATCTATTATTACCCGCAATGAGACGAACGCTCTAAACGATTGATATTATATTAAATCTCATTATTTGAAGCCCAAAATTAGAGGAAAGGCTCATGAATTCGAATTTTGCAAAAATCTTTATTACGTCAATGGTAAATTGCTAAAACGTATAAACATCGAGATCTCGAGTTGTAATCAAGATATTGCAACTTTTTTTTAACTGCTCGTCTTACAAAAACGCATCAGGATCTTGAAAAACATTTCAAATATCTACATAATTTCAGGAGTTATTTATATTGGTTTATAATCAAAAATTTTAAATCGTCAAAAAACGATGTTCTTTTTCACGAAAATGTTAATTATTTTATCGAGAATGTACATGATGAAACTAAGCTTCTGATTTTGCTCTATTCTGTGAGCCTTCCTCGGATGAGAATTTGAAAACTCTGGATTTTCGTAGATCGGAGATTGTTGCTTCACCATATAACGTAGATCGATAAATCTTGTACGTATCTCTTGGGGAGGGTTCTCCGTAGATGATGAATGAGCTTTGAAATGATATGTTGATAAATGCCCGATAACGGATGCAAAAAGCAAAATGAGATTTTTTTTTCAATTGCAATTAACTGCTTAACTAACAATGTTGGGTCATTTTTGCATTGGATCTATTTTATAAAGGACATTACGAAGCATAACTTTTGTAGAAAGCACTTTAGATAACACACACTCCAAAAGAAATAACCAAAAAATACCCTTTTTAATTTTTAGTAATTTTTTATTGCTGAAAGACAAGTAGCATTTTTACGAAAACTTGAGGGCATGTTCCTGTAGGTCCAAAAAACTTACAAAAAAATTGGCGCTGCTCCTGTCTCTGTGAATAGTTCTCACGTCAATTCTGACTGGACTATATTCCCATAGCGTTGCTTCGATGAATATTTGTTTACTTCGACCCCTTTGAAAACTTTCGACTTGAAAAACAATTTAATAGACATCCGCCTATGGGTGTTAATAAAATCGTGATATTTGTATATCACGATTATATATACATAAAATGATGATATTTTTTAAAAATCAACAAAGTCGAAATACGCTTGGCGGTGTAAACACTTCCACATGGAGTTACCTATATACACAGGTATATATATCGATAGAATATAGTGAGCGTAGTGCACTCGTATGTGCGGATAAGCCACAACAATAAAGTATTCGGCTGCGAGGACGACAACAAAGAAGGCATCGCATTCCCCGATGTGCACATCATGCATATACATATATACACACATATTTACGCGTGCCTATGTAGGTAATAATGAGAAGAACAGAGATGAAACAGGTTTTGCTTGAAGAATGGACCACGCCGAGCAGGCTCGTTGCCTTCGAGAGTCAAAAATCATGGGCAGAGAGAGACGAGACAGAGAAAGAGCCTCGAAAGGGCGAGGCAAGGGAGGAGACGGAGAGGAAAAGAAGTGGTGAACGAAAAAAAAACGAATCGCAGGTTCGGAATGGCGTATAGAAAAAGGCATTCTTTCTCTATGTGGAATTTTTTCTTTCGGTCTCTCCCTTTCCCTTTGTCTCTCTCTTTCTCCGGCTCTTTCTATTTCTCCCTCGTGATCTCTGTATCTCGGCCGTCATATATGCGACGACGGACGATTGTTTAGCGCCCGGTCCAACGATCCGTACGCGCCACCGTCTGTCACATATAGGAGAGAAGAGAGACATCGAGGAAGCTGCGACGATGATGACGACGCCGATGATTTCTCCTCAGCAATGTGACACCCTCCTGCGGCTTTCTGAATTAGTCCTTTCTCCAGCCAGGATAATTAGGGGTTAATTAACTAATGGCCCTTTATGTACACACCCTCGTCGCTTCTGCGAATCCTGACATGTATGGTTACGCGTGTAAATGTATACTCAAAGAGTATACACAGTTTTCGTCGCTCTTTTTCTGGTGGCTAGCTTCGCCGTCTTTGATCATTCGTCCTTCTTCGTTTGACGCATCGCCTCTTCCTTTTCGCATTGTCTCGAGGATGCGGCCCCGTACAGTCAGGTGCAAAAAGGTCTTTAGCTTTTTGAATCGTTCGTTATGTGGAGTATTTGTGTTATGGTGGTTTTGTAATAAATACACAATAAATGAGTTACCGGAAATAAGGGAGGCACGGTCGATGTGTTTGGCCGATACTTGGATGGGTGACCGCACAGCGGCGCAATGAATTGCCCGTTGAATACTCAGCGGGAGGGAATACTGCACGGTTGAAATGTCTGAAACTCAGCGAAAATGTAGCCACCTGTATCGGCACAAGTTTTTCAGTTTTTTGTGCCTCCGTACCAAGGCGATACCGTAGTACCGCCATACTGAAAGTGTGCACCGCGGAGCCCTGGGGTTCCAACGAAAAAAAGAAAACAACTTCATAGCTCCCAATAAATGGAAACAATTTTATCAATTTATAGTGGAATTAATACATTGTTATGTAAAGTACCTATTTTTGTATGATTTTCATTTAAAAAATAAACATAAAACCAGGTTTTGCTTATTTTAGGGCCCTGTAAACTATTTAGTGTTTTAAAAGGGTTCCGTCGCCAAAAAGATTAAGAACCGCTGCCGTAGTGCATTCAGAAAGAGATTTCATTTTGAAAAACCTGTCTGATGACCTCCCACTGCATGAGGTGCGCGTAAAAAATTGGCCCCTGTTTTACATAAGCCTTCTTTTTTGTAATTCCCCATTTTACAGAAGGCAAAAAAGTCCTAAAAAAGGTTTTTCCTAGATCTTGCCACGCGTTATGGGGTTAGGCTACTGTGAAAATGACGAAGTCTCATTCGTCGCTTGAGGCAACTCAAAACGAAGATGAAGGTCCAACATATGGAGCAGGAACGGCAGATTAAGGTAATCCTATCGCCAGGCTTCAGGATTTTCATTTTTTGTTTGAGCTTCACTAAATATATTAATAATCGTCTCTGTAAAATTTCAGGGCCGGTTATCGACCTAATTACAGAGAGAAAAAAATATAAAAATTGCGTATTTTTGTGAAGGAATTCCGAGACAATATGCAAAAACCCAATTTCCGGTCGCTACAAAAGTTTATATAATAGTGGGAATCCCTCAGATTCTTAAAAATAATCAGATTTACATACACGCTTGTAGTCATCCGATGCTCTCAGAAAAAATTACGCTCATTGACCTATTTTTTCTGTAATATCAAGTTTCATTCGAACTTTCGGTATCGAATTTATTACAACTTGCTACGATAGAGAAACGTGACAGCAAGGCAACAGTTGACTGTAGTCCTAACCTCATCTCACTCATTCGAATTTCCACATATATTTCATTTTTAACCGGCATATTTCGCCGACACAAATGTTCCACCCTTTTTACCAGTCGTGGCCCGAATACTTAATATTTCCCGCACCCGACATGGTTTTGACAGATGGACGTTGAAAAGCATGGAGGTTAAACTCGCCTGGTTGAGTAAAAAGAGATGGAGATAGAACCAATGTTGCCAAATATCAAATCTAGAAATACTGCGCGAATCGTTGGAATAACTATTTTTTTTCATTTTTCTACTTAAATGTGAACATTAAACGTGACCATTAAACAGTTTACACATGGAAAATGTTAGTTATTACAAATTTTTTTTTGCATATGTTAAACGTATAAATTGTACAAGTCTCAAGTATGATCAGTGGTATGACTAGTGCGAAGCGATGGAATTACCTTAAAGACAAACATATTATTTCAACAATAGGTAATTATTGCAACAATAGGTTGCAAATGCTGGTAAAACTTTAAACGCGTTTTTTTAGAAACTATGTTTTTCAAAATGTGTAACCGGTTTCTCGATATATAATGAACGGATTAACTTGAAATTTGGTTCATTTATTCAGTGTAATAGTAATTTAGTCTTGACCAACGTTTTTCTTCTCAACTTTTTTTCATTAACTGACAATAATGATATGATTTTTCGTCGAATAATTGAAAAAAAGTTCCTAATTTTTTTTAATGATCAAAACACTATACCAAAAGAGCTCGGTCATGTCTTAGCCAATACTATCTATTTTAAGAAGAAAAAAAAACTTTTTGTTTGTTTTACATCAACCGCGTGGCCAAAATCATTACACCGGTAGACCGTTGAGCCCCTCACGTTCAGAGGTTCTTTTTGAGATTGTTTATAAGTTCCTTAATTATCAACAATTTTAAACAACATTTGGTATACAACTTTGTTAATGTACATACAATGTCCTAACGCTTCAAAATTATTATTTCTTAATAACCCCGATTTTGGGGCCGTCACAGTAGCCTAACCCCTTCATTGAGATCGTCATCTGAAGCAACTTGCAAAATATCATGCACCTGGCCGAATATGATGAAGTTATACGGCTGCTTTATTCGACTACGGAGCTCTAAAGAGTGAAAATTTCTGTAAGATGTTTGTGAATCCAGATTAAATGCACAATGTGTGAAAAAGGTTGGCACGAAAGGTTAAAGAACCTTCCCGGAGCAGACTTACCACAAGTCATCTACTGCATCGATGTATCGCTTTTTCCATTCGTCGCATTCATCCGCACTCACGGTTAATCATCTTTCTACAGAAATATCTCTATGGCTCTCCCAAGAGCTGCTGGTAGTGATGACATAACGGAAAAGCAGCTTGATTAAATACTCGCTCGGCGTTTTCTCGCCTCAAATTTGCGCATCACAAACAATGTATCGTCGGGTATATTTTAACGGAGACCCCAATCAGTGGTATAGGTATCGCGACGTTACGGGTATTCGCGACAATTCCGTCAATTGTTCGTCGCCTGGCTCGATGTACCGGGAACGCGATATCTAATCTTTTTACGTGAGTCGTCAACGAGCAGCCGCCGTAATGAATCGTAACCCGTATAGGGAATCGGCAATACCCGGGAGTCGCAAATCCAGAAACAATAAGAGAAAAACCTGTTTGAAACCTAGGACGAATACGAAAGAGAGCGGGAGAGGAAGAGGAGCAGAGAGTTCTTTGGGGATGCGAAATACGATGCTGGGGTGCATACATCACGCGTCACGAATCCCGTTGGGGCATCTTCTTCTTCCTCTTTTCCAACTTATGCATTCGCGCCTCCGTTGAATGGGACGCGAAGCGTTTTTGTCGTTTCCTTCTATGAAACCCACACCAGTAGGAGTCACAGTTCGAATTAATAATTATGAAATCGCTAATGGAGACCGGTGCTCGTCTCAACTCGGTATATTTTCACCGTTTTTTTTATTGCAAATACTACAACGTCGCGTTTGGATCCCCACTCCTCTCTCTCTCTCTCTCTCTCTCTTTATCTCTCTCCCCCCCTCTCTGTCTCCCTCCCTGTCCTGTCCTGTTCTGCCCTGCCCTGCCCTATCCTGTCCTATCGTATCGCCCTTGCTTACTCTGCTATTCCGATGTATTGTAGCGACTATTTTTACTGCACGAAGGACGAGAATGGACAATGAATGTTTCATCTATCGATTCAATGAATTAATTTTAAGAGGCTAGATCTATCTACAGGCCCGAACGTAATGGCCGAATTCCGATATTTTCTGAGAAATGGTTAGTGAAAAAAAAAAGCATTTTTTTAAATCAAACGTACATTAGCTTTTCAAAAAAATTACTAAAAAAATACAGAAAAACAACAAACACGTGGCCGCCGGCAGATGATGAAATTTTTTTTCGCGACGTTTGGCGGTAGGCACTCGCCATCTTCAACAGTTATTCTGAAATCTAGAAACCCAACGGGTTATTCAAGTTTATAATAAATGCGAGTCGTTAACGATCGTCGATTTTCAAAATCTTTTTTTGTGAACACCGTGGCGACGAATTTAAACTCGAGCACACAAAATCTACGAAAAAAGTCATTATTTTTACGTAACTATTAAAAAATAAAGGTCGATTTTGAAAAAGTGAGATCTCATCGTATCTCCCGTGAATTTGGAAACAATCCATCAAGTGGTTCTCGTCATATCTACTCGACTTTGAAAAGAGTATCATCTGCCGGCGGCCATGTTTTTGTTGTTTTTCTGTAGTTGTTGGTGATTTTTTTAGAAGACTCTCAATATATGTAATTTATGTTAAAAAAAATGCGTTTCTTTGTTACAAACCGTTACTTAGAAAAAATATTCGGAATTTGGCAATTTTTTCGGGCCTAGATGTAGGTAGATGTAGCCCCTTAATACAATCGAACAAATTAATTACACCGATAAAATCGGTCAATTATAACTTATTTTGCCGATGAAAACAAAAATGAGGTTCAGGCGAACAGACCGGACTTATCCACTTGCGACAATTTTGTTTTTTCTTCGTGTTCGTCCAGCACACCTTTAATAGCTCCCGAAATATTTTCGATCAAATTCGGCTCTAAACTCCTTAAAATACTTGCTTACGTGCCTAAAAACTGCCTTTTAAAGCGATATGCAGTTTTTAGGCGCGAAAAAAGAACATGACGTAGTGCGGACACGTCTGGTTTTGTTCGCCTGCTCCTCAAATATGAGTTGTCCAGTATCCTGAACAACGCGTCAAAGATTTTCAGAGGAATGCTACTTTCCAAATATTAGTTTTTATTTGGATAATTGCTTCGCCTCATGTTTAAATATCCGAACTTAGCTCGGGATCTACTTAAGCAACAACAAAAAGTTCGGAGCAACATTTTCTACCAATCCGCCCATGACAAATTTTAGGTGTCGCTTTATTTGAGCCGGAAAAAAATTGTTCACTTTACGCTATGATTCCTGTATACGGGCAACATCGACCAAAACATCCGTCATGGCTTCTCGAACGTTAAAAACGTCTAAGACGCACTGACAAAGTCTTCACGGTTATCTTTCGTTTTCCTCGCTGTAAATCCACTTCTTTTCGCTAAACACGAATTACGTCATGTACGTTTTTCTCGATAATCGAATTCCTATCGTGTGTTTCATGTGTCGATAACAAAAAGATTGATGCGAGTTAACTCACATTTTTCCGAAAGTGTTCGCAATTGACCTGATCGTTCACGTTACTGGAGCTTAAACGGATCTTGAGATGCCGATAAGATAAATGAATAATGCAGTTTATATGATGCGAGCTATTTTTTATGTTAAGATAAAGAATTATTTTATTTTTTAAAAATAATTTATTGTCTCACGGCAGTATGTAAGAATTGACATATGCATTCATCCATTTACATATTTGGTAATCTATTTGTTTCTATTTGGGTGTACACATATTACAATCCAATAATTATAAATATCTATATATAATCGGTTAGTATTTAATAGAATTAAACATATATATATATATATATATATATATATATATATATATATATATATATATATATATTATATATATATATATATATTAGGTGTACAAATTAATTCGGTGCCCTTTGTGAAATCTTGTTTGTTGACTCGAAAGGCACTGAATTAATTTGTACACCCCATACATATAGGCACAGTAGCGGTAAAAAGTTTTCGATCACATTGGATGATTGAATAATTATATCAGAAAAATATAATACATTTTATAGAGCCATATAGTATCTTCGTAAAATGAGAAATAAAATGAATTATATTATTCTCATATTATTTTGCTATCATGCAGTCAGCGAAAACTTCATACTGGTTCTGTATATGTGTATGTGTGTGTGTATATGTATATTAGGGTAGCACCAATTTGAGCTCTATGTTTTTTTCTTTTTCTCATCATCCAATTATCTCCTTTGAAGAAAAAAAAATGTTGCAAAAGCGGCGAGCGGTCAAAAAATATTTAGAAGTCGCTCAAGTCTCCCAAAAAATGAACTTTTCATTAAAAACCCGATTTTTTTCGTCCACTTCTCACCCACGAATTTAACGCTGCATAATTTTTAAATTAACCTCGCGAAAGCCGGCCAATGAATATTTAGTGGTCGCTCAAGAGCTTCAAAATTACCAATTTCCGCCAATTAAAAAAAATACTTCTCACTTATAGATTTGACGCTTTGTAGAATTTACAAAACAATTAATCCTTTTTTCTTTAGAAACAGATTTTTCAAATTTAGCTCACACTTCTAACCCAAGAATTATAATCTTTGTTCTCATAAAATAATTCTTTAAAGCTCTTGTCCGTAAACAAAATTATAGGTCGTTTTATTCGGAAAACTGAAATGGCAGCTGTTTTCCACGCATCGTAATACGTCCCACAGTTGGTCTCGTTAGTCAAACTGCGGACCAATCGTAGCTGTACTCTGTGACGAGGGACGCCATAATACAATAATACATAATAACACATATCGTCTAATTGGTGTTTGCTACAAATTATTATAATAAATTATTCAGAAAATGTAACACTTCGCTGTTTATTTTGTTTTTATGCTACAAGGAATTATAGTGCATGCGAAATTTATTTTTTGGCGGAAATTGTAAATTTCGAAAACCTTGAGCGATTACTAAATATTCATTGGCCGGCGAGAGCTTTTGCGAGCTTGATTTAAAAATTATGTGTGAGAAGAGGACAAACAGGAAAATCGATTTTTCAATGAAAATTTGAATTTTTGGGAGGCAGAGCGACCTCTAAATATTTTATGACCACTCGCAGCTTCGGCGACAATTTTTTTTTCTTTAAACAAGATAATCGGATATCGAGAAAAAGGAAAAAACATAGCGCTGAAATTTGTGCCACCCAAATATATATATTGTAACGGGTCGGAATATGTTACAATAACATTTATTTGTTCGCCACTCGAACAGTGAAGGCTTTTTTTTAACTTCCAGCTGTACAGGGTTCTCCCTTGATACATACCCCATATTCCAGTTTATATCCCCTATTCCAGTTTATATCCCCTTATTCCAGTTTATATCCGTTATTTCAGTTTATATCCCCACCTTGCGGCCGCAGCCAACTTCCCCCTCTGTATCGCATTCACCATGACATTTCTCCCATGGGTATAGGGAAACTGCGGAAAACCTATACCAATACAGCCGGTCCCGACTTCGCTTCCCAGTTTCGGAGCTAGTCGCGTTTCGTCGAGAAATAACTCACAGGCTACAGTCACACTCACATGACACACACACGTACCGGTCCGTGTGCGCGACATCCGTGAAGAACTGGAGCTACGTCACGCCCGTGTTTTTATTTCTCTCCGAAACTACGAGACGGTGATTCGAACCCGCGACCTCCCGATGTGCTGATTTCAGAGGCAAGCACGCTAACCACTAGACCAGCACATCGGTTAGTGAAGGAATTAATATAGACTCTTTTGTTTTTAAGTATATTGTAATAAAATGCAATTTATTCAGCTTTAATGTCTCGGTATAATGTAAAAAGCTCGCTGCGTACAAGTGTTATGTGATTTTGTGTCGCTGTATGTGTTTCGTGTGATTATCACGCGCCGCTTCTCCGACGGTCACATACATGGATCGCGGATCGACTCGGATGATAAGTGTACTTGAACGCGATCGCTTTATCGTGGGTCGGTAATTCTCTTTCCCCTCTTCTGTCGGAAAGTCGCTCACGGCGTGGTGTGCTGCCGCGCGCTCTCGCCTACGGCGCTCGGAGCAGTGCAGCCAGATGGCGCGTAAAAGTTACCCCCTCGCTAGTCTCTGACGCGCCCATCACACAATCATAGTAGCGCGTGTCCGTGAGCGAGCGATGCTCGGACATCTTCGGAAACAGCCGAGCGCGGTCGAAGTTTCCCGACCGCGCCTTCGGCAGCTACACCAACGCATGGACGTTGAGCACGTTTATGTGCGGCCAAGCCGAAACGAAGGCTTCGAGGGAAAAGCAATCTGAGCACGACTCGCGCGTGACGTCACCCGACGGCACTCGCGAGGCTTTTCGATGATTTCAATGCTTATTTAGCTCTTGATTCTCTGCGTTATTAATGTATACAAAAAAATGTATCGCGTACTCTGATCGCTTATTTTTTTAATTTATACGTTAATTTAAATATAATAATAAATCTAAATTACAACTTATTTATCTTCTAAAAAATTGTTTACGCTTTACTTACACCCGTCCTATGCCAAATAAATTATAATTTATAAAAGTAAGCGGAAATATATTTATATTCGTATTATTATATTAATTCTCATGCTTTCATCAAGCGATAAAGCATTATCCCCAAAAACAAGCCAATCATCCATCCGGCCGCGAATCGTAAGTACCAGAAAGTGCACATATTCTACAAGCGATGAGATGGTCCCGTTGGTAGCGTCCCTGGCTTCGGTCCGCAGGGGCGCGGGATCGTTCCCCGCGGTCAGTGCGTTTTAAAATTATTATTACTATTCATTCTTATTTGATTAGTTATTTTTATTAGTTATCATTATTATTTTAATTAGTTATCTTTTAGTGTCAAAAAATTTATCCTGCACTCTGACCGCTTATTTTATTAGTTTGTCCGTTAATTTAAATATAATAATAAATCTAAATTACAACTTATTTATCTTCTAAAAAATTGTTTGCGCTTTAATCACATCCGTCCCTATGCCAAATAAATTGTAATTCATAAAAGTAAGCGGAAATATATTTATGTTCGTATTATCATATTCATTCTCATATACTTTCATCAAGCGATAAAGCATTATCCCCAAAAAACCAATCATCCATCCGGCCGCGAATCGTAAGTACCAGAAAGTGCACATATACTACAAGCGATGAGATGGTCCCGTTGGTAGCTTTCCTGACTTCGGTCCGCAGGGGCGCGGGATCGTTCCCCGCGCTCAGTATTTTTTTATTTATTTATTATTACTATTAATTCTTATTTGATTCGTTATTTTTATTAGTTATCTTTAAGTGTCGAATAATTTATCGCGCGCTGTGACCGCTTATTTTATTAGGTTGTACGTTAATTTAAATATAATAATAAATCTAAATTACAAATTATTTATCTTCTAAAAAATTGTTTACGCTTTACTCGCACCCGTCCCTATGCCAAATAAATTGTAATTAATAAAAGTAAGCGGAAATATATTTATATTCGTATTATTATATTTCTTCTCATACTTTCATGAAGCGATAAAGCATTATCCCAAAAAAAAAGTCAATCATCTATACGGCCGCGCATCGTAAGTGCCAGAAAGTGCATTTTTAACACAAGCTATAAGATGGTCCCGTTGGTAGCGTTCCCGGCTTCGGTTCGCAAGGGCGCGGTATCGCTCCCGCTCTCACGACATTTCTGTTTTTTTTTTAAATTTGTATGGGCGAATTGTTTATTCGTGAAATGATACAATGTATCCAAATGTAAAAAAATATGAACCTGCCAGTGTTTTTCCAAGAATTTTTGCAAATTTTTTTCCAATAAACGTCGCTCGCTCGCTTTTGTTTTTATATATCAATTTCAACGTCTCATAAGGAATTAATAGTAATAATAATTTAAAAAAAAAGCACTAAGCGCGGGAAACGATCCCGCGCCCCTGCGGACCGAAGCCAAGAACGCTGCCAACGGGATCATCTCATCGCTTGTAGAATATATGCACTTTCTGGTACTTACGATTCGCGGCCGGATGGATGATTGGCTTGTTTTTGGGGATAATGCTTTATCGCTTGATGAAAGTATGAGAAGTAATGTAATAATACGAATATAAATATATTTCCGCTTACTTTTATGAATTATAATTTATTTGGCATAAGGACGGGTATGAGTAAAGCGTAAACAATTTTTTAGAAGATAAATGAGTTGTACTTTAGATTTATTATGATATTTAAATTAACGTATAAACTAAAAAGATAAGCGACCAGAGTGCGCGATACATTTTTTTGTATACATTAATAACGCAGAGAATCAAGAGCTAAATAAGCATTGAAATCATCTAAGAGCCTCGCGCGTGCCGTCGGGTGACGCCACGCGCGAATCTTGCTCAGATTGCTTTTTCCCTCGAAGCTTTCGTTTCGGCTTGGCCGTACATGAACGTGCTCAGCGTCCATGTATTGGTGTAGCTGCCGAAGGCGCGGTCGGGATACTTCGAACGCGCTCGGCTGAACGACGACGCTCGAAGATGTCCGAGCGTCGCTCGCTCACGGACACGCGCTACTATGATTGTGTGATGGGCGCGTAAGCCCTTGATTGGCTCTCCGATTTTCTTTCGGCGTGGCGCTGTCGCGCATTGCTAACGCCGCTCGGACCCGCGTCGTTTGCGTTTCCGCGTCGACGCACCGGCCAGGTCTCGGGGACGTCGACGGTCATAATTTCCGTCACCTCCCCGACCGAATCTGACGGAATCGTCACCTCCCCGATCAAATCTGACGGAATCGTCACTTCCTCGACCGAATCTGACGAATCTTCGACGTCCGTTTGCAGAGACTCGCGAAAATTTGGCAGTCTTCGTAAGGCCTCCTTTGGCTCCTCTTTCAGCGGGATCGATCGTTTGACGCTCGTTTCGTCGTCACTTGCGAATGGATCGCCGTCATCTACCGCCGGGGACACGGACATCTCCAGCTCCGAGAACGGACTCTGAAACGCCTACAAATCGGCTATCTCGTTATTCTCGAACGCCTCTTTAGACGTAAATTTTACGGTGACGCGTTCGGCACTCATAACTCGGCCACCTTCGCTCTCGATCATGTTGGTCAAAGCCGCCCGTTCGGCCCCATCAAGGTTTATCAGATGAAACAGAGGGGGCTTACCGTTGATACGAAATAGCGACATCGTTCCGACGTGATGTGCACCACCTATTGTACGGAAAGTGTCTGGACTCACAGAAAGCGTGTTCGTTCGATGACGACGTTCAGATCATTACATACCCGGCGCAACGTTCTTGCAAGGTTGAGCCGCAGAAGAACGAGGAAATGCAGATAGTGTGCAGCAGGAAAACGCCACCAGGCGATTCCGCCGCGTCCGAGCAGGACGCCGTTGCCTTCTACCACGAGTCGATTTGCAGGCGTTTCAGAGTCCCTTCTCGGAGCTGAAGATGTCCGTGTCCCCGGCGGCAGATAACGGCGATCCATTCGCAAGTGACGACGAAACGAGCGTCGAACGATCGATCCCGCTGAAAGAGGAGCAAAAGGAGGCCTTACGAAGATTGCTAAATTTTCGCGAGTCTCTGCAAGCGGACGTCGAAGATTCGTCAGATTCGGTCGAGGAGGTGACGATTCCGTCAGATTTAATCGAGGAGGTGACGATTCCGTCAGATTCGGTCGAGGAGGTGACGGAAATTATGACCAATCGAAGGGCAAGGATCTCGTGAGGAACATTGCTAACCCCTCGTTTCTCGCGCGCCTGACCACCAGAGCCGATCAGAGGAAGCCGATCGCCAAAAAGAACACGCCTAAAGACCAGTGCAGCCAGATCGCGCGTAAAACTTACCCCCTCTCTAGTCTCTTACGCGGCCATCACACAATCATAGTAGCGCGTGTCCGTGAGCGAGCGACGCTCGAGCATCTTCGGAAAGACCCGGGCGCGGTCGAAGTTTTCCGACCGCGTCTTCGGCAGCTACACCAATACATGGACGCTCAGCACGTTCATGTACGGCCCAGCCGAAACGAAAGCTTCGAGGGAAAAAGCAATTTGAGCACGATTCGCGCGTGACGTCACCCGACGGCACGCGCGAGGCTTTTAGATGGTTTCAATGCTTATTTAGCTCTTGATTCTCTGCGTTATTAATGTATACAAAAAAATGTATCGCGCACTCTGGTCGCTTATTTTTTTAGTTTATACGTTAATTTAAATATCATAAATCTAAACTACAACTCATTTATCTTCTAAAAAATTGTTTACGCTTTACTCATACCCGTCCTTATGCCAAATTGATTCTATCTTGAGAGATATGTTTCTACTCTTCTTGAACTTCTCCCCACAAAGCAGCTTTATTAGCACCAATGTTCAGTTCCTACTCTTAGTTTTAACTCTTGCCATAAATGTTCTATCGGATTCAAGTCCGGAGATTGACGCGGCCACTCTAAAACTCGAATATTTTTCTTGCTAAAAACCTGCTGAAGGAGCTGTGATCGATGTTTTGGATCACTATCTTGCTGGAAAATCCATCCTCGTGGCATGTTCTGACGAGCATAAGGCAGCATTTCTTTTAATATAATTTCTCTATACCCCGTGCGGAAATTGAGTTGGGGCTGTGATCGGGCCCCAATAATATTCCCCTAACTTTATTCGGGCCCTAATCTGGAAGCCACATGAGGGTCGTTAGCGGCCGGTCACACTTTGTCAACGAGGGCCCTTAAAGGCGCAACGACCGGGGCCTTATAAGTTGCCTCAATGGCGCCTCATCAAAACCATTGTAGCGCCCTGAAAATGCCTCATCGGCGCCTCATCATAACCATTTCAGCGCCATAAAATATCCGTATCAGTGGATATACGTGTATGTTAAATGCGTCAGGGTATATCTGTATTTGTTTTTATGTAATTGTTCATGTGCATAGGTGTGGGCATGAGTACATGTGTATGTATGTTTGCGCGCGTGGAAATGTGATTGCGTATTTGCATGTGAGCCTTTATGACAAACTGCCATGACAAAATTAATACAAAAAATAATCCATTCTGAGAAATGGATGTGTAGTAGATATAAAAAAATATATGGGTCTACTGAATCGCTAGAATCTATTTCCATTGAGGGAAAGATCTGGAAAACAAAGACCAATTTATTTACTTATCCTACACAGTCAGATAAAGTTTACGAATGGGAAATATCAGCGAAGTCTTCAGAAGAAATAATTTTCCCTATGATGAGTATTGAGCGGAAATTAGTTGCGATAAAAATGTCGAGAAAACCGGTTGGGACTGTGCACACTTATGCGCTAGCATTACTCCATGTATGAGTGAAACCATGAGTAATTGTTTGTATCTATGTAAAAGGTTTCTTTAATTTGATAAATAAATACTGTCGGATGTTTGTCTGCATATTTGTGTTCATCGTTGATTTTTTATTTGCTAATGCCCGTACGCTTTTTCCCGATTTGCGTTCGATAATATTATTCGATCGATGTATATAATCGATTTGAATAATTGAAATACCATCAACCATGTAGCCTAAGCTATTTATACTGGTTTATCGTTATAATATTCAGATCTGGGCCTATTGTGGAGATCCCTACTTGTTTATCCCTATACTGGCCAAGTCTGGGCCTATTGTGGAAATCCCTACAGGTTTATCCCTATCATGGCCAAGTCGGGTCCTTTTGTGGAAATCCCTACAAGTTTATCCCGATAATGGCCAAGTCTGGGCCCATTGTGGAAATCCCTACTGGGGAAAGCACTAGGAAAGCCCTGAAAGGCCCTTATTTTTATTAGGGATGCCCTATCAGTTTTCCGCACGGGACATAGCAGAATCCATAGTGCCTTCAATTTTAAAGATTGGACCGACGCCTTTCCAAGAGAATGCACCCAATAGCATAATGCTACCTCCACCGTGTTTCACAGTTGGTGTTTGATATCGCGAATCATTTCTAGTTCCTTTTGGTCTACGAACGTACCTTCTCCCACCATTTCCAAACAAATTAATGTTAGTTTCGTCTGAGAACAGCACTTTTTTTCAATCTTCATCAGTCCAGCTCTGGTATTTTGTCGCGAATTCTAATCTGGCCTTCTTATTTTTTTTACTGATAAGCGATTTTTTAACTCAAACACGTCCACAAAATCGCACTTTTGTCAGTCTACGTGAAAAAGTACTTTGGCCAATGTCAGCCAAATTTTCTTCGCGTAATTCACATGCGATGGTTGCAGCATTCTTTTTTACGTCTGCGGCAGCCTTTCTCTTGATCACTTTATCGACACGATTAGTTTTTTTCCTAGGTCTCCCAGCACAGTATTTATTTTCTAGAGTACCTGTAGATTTGAATTTATTTATTATATGATTAACAGTCGATTTTCCAATCGCCAAAATTTTAGCTATTTCACGTGAAACTTTTCCTTCGTTGTGCAACTTGATAACCACTTTACGTCTATTTAAATACGTGCGTTTCGACATCTTGACTGAGTGTTACTGATCGTACAATGCAAAAGGAGCAGAACTTTCAATGTTCACATGATTTGGCGACTGATAACGTAAACAAAGCAAAGCGAATTATATCTTCTTGGAATTTGGCCGGACATTTATGAAGCAGCAAAACGTGTTATTTTCATTACAAATAATTGTTAATCATTATGAACAATTTTTGAATTACATATTTTGATTGCATAATAAAAGAACTTTACGATGATATATTTGTGTTTCCATTTTACATCCTTTAAACGTTACTTAACATAAAATTATCTTTTGCCGGACACTTTTGCATGCAACTGTATATATTCGTTCGAATTGTGGAGTTACTCTACTATGTCTAACCAATCGTTTAACTCTCATACAAACGTCGAATACTCGAAATATAATACAATAAGGTCTAATCAAATCTGCATTTCCTTTGTTTATTAATCCTTTTTCATTATTTTTCTTTCTATATTGTTTCAGCCGAGCGTAAAACATCACTCGGTAAAGACTGGCACGCCGCCTGCTTACGGTGCGAAAAATGTAACAAAACTCTAACGCCCGGAAGTCACGCCGAGCACGAGGGCAAACCATATTGTAATAATCCGTGTTACTCCGCACTTTTTGGGCCTGGCGGTACGTATATTTACCCAGAGAAGTTATCCTACACTGAGAAAAAAAAACCAATTGAATCAAAAAAATATATTGGTTGATTTAGATAAATGTCTGAACGCGGAGTGCCACCGATATATGAGATTGTTGCAATACTATAAAATATTGGAAATTGTGATTGATTTAAATAACACATTATTTTATTTGAAAATCTCTTCTGTTCTCTGAATATCTACATCATCCTTCAAATAAAATTATTTTCTATTGAAATCATTCTATATACAATCCGTAGATGTATGGATGAAATAACTAAGCGGTTGCTACAACATTTTTTATGTCGTACAAAAATATAAGTAATAGAATGAATTATTTTTTGTTTACTACATCGAAACGAATATGCCATGGGACGTAACATTTTCGTACTCCGTACAATATCAAAAAGGCAATATCATCCAACTTGTATGAGATAGAGACAAGTGTATATCATGATTGAAATATCAACAATATGGATCCGAAAAAATGGTATTCTTTGCCACAAAGTACAGGTGTCATCTGTAGCAACGCATTTAGTCTTTGGTAGAAACAAATATAATATTCGATGAAATAAATGTTCGTTGCAATCAAAAGAATATATTTGTGAATTCGAGAGGTCATGTTTTTAATATGATTCTTTAATATATTTCTTTATTGTTGGTTCAAATAAATGTACACTCACGAGAATTGCTGAAAGGATTTGAAAAATCGCATGCAGTTCTTTAGGATAGAATTGTCACAATAAAGTTTTTGATCGAGTTCGTTTTATTTTAAAAAATGAGTTTTTCATTTTTTTAAGTGAGGATTAGAATGATCATCCATGATAATAGTGGAGAGAAGATCAGATATCCAATGGAATATCCATTGAGAGAATATCAGATATTCAACCGATAAGAACAGATACTACACTTTGATCTTAGCCACAGGACAAGAAGCGATACTCTTTAGAGTTTCTCCGGCGTTTAAGTAGATTTTCTGTTCGCGCTACGCTTACGAGAATCGAGCGCACGTGCGGCTTCTAGCGGTTACTCCGAAAACTACGGGCTTCCTCACACTTATAATTTCGGTGGCGCGCGGCCGTGATTTGGTTGAATTCTTCAACCAAATGAGCAAGAAACAAATTATATTTTCGCATGATTTTTCAACAAATTCAGACATTTTCTTAATATTTTCCAATCAAAATAAAATGTCAATACAGTCCGACCTCCGAATAAGAAACCAAAAGCCCCCAAGGGGAAGAGTTTTTCTTATATATCGCATACCCCCACCAGGCACGCGCCCCGCGCTCACTACCTCTGTCTGTCTCTCTCACTCTTTCCCGTATTCGATCCTCTCAACAAGAAACTCGCTCGAACGAGTTGCAACTTAGTATTCACATCGCCCATGCAAAAACGTTTTCGACTGCGCGTGGACATTTATTTAGCGAATTTATGTTTCACGTTAATATACATACTATTGAATATTATTGTGTACAACTGTATTTGAATATTATTGTGTACAACTATTAACTGTCAAACAATGACCGAAACTGTAAAGAAGCGTAAGAGATCAGACTGTAGTATACAAGTCGAAGAAAATATTACAGAATCTGCGCCACAAGGTGATAATTTAGACAAAGAGCTTTATGTCCATATTGTTTTATCCCATTTATATAAAAGAGGAAGTCAATATCTCTGAGGATTCATCTTCAATGGCAGAGCTCGACTCTCTCGAAAATATTCCACCGTCAGTCGAGTACGTTGCGGATCAAAATAATACGCAACTAGACGAAAACGCTTTTCATTACGTCTCGGAAACTTTTGCTGTTTTATATGAAAATCTTTATACACCCTTATCTTTGTTTTTATTTTATATGAAATCTTGTCAACACATATGTGTATCTTTTTAATTAATACAAAAAATTTCTAATAAACGTGTAGATTTTTTGTTACATTCGCACACGCACACACACATACTCACGCACGCATGCACACATCAATTTACAGTACAGCGTTCACTCTATTTTGCTCGAATAATCTCTCCCAGGCTGGTTTCTTAACCAGAGGTTCCGCGCACAAAATTCTAGAGCTCGGAGTTCGAGTCGGAGTGGGGGAAGCGCTCGAGTGAGAAACTGGGGAAAGTTTCTTATTGCCAGGTTTCTTATTCGGAGGTCGGACTATATTTTACCGAATAATGTACTTGAAAATCAATATAGGATGTGGAAAAAAAAAATAAAAATAAACATATTTACTCAATAGACATTTTATCTGAATCAAACGAGCGAAATTCAATTTTTCTTGTGTTCTCGAATCAACGATATTCATGCTATGAATTGAAACGCTTTTTTTGTTCGTTACAGAAATTGCATTCAAAACTATATAATTTGTACGCGATAATGTTTTAGATAGTTTCAATAATATATTGTTCTCGGCTAACAATATATCTTTTGAATGAAAAAAAACTTTCAATTTTATCATGTTATTTAAGTCAATAGCGTTTAGTTTGGACTAATAAATCCGATTATTTACACCAACAATTTTACAATTGAATAAACGAAGTTTCATTCAATAACACCAATTATATTGGATCAATAATTGTTTTCTCAGTGTATCGACTTGTCGCCACTTTTAACTATCAAAACAATTTACCGACAAATTGCCTGTGTAATAAAGTAACCGATCGCGAACTGGGAAGTAAAAAGCTTATTTCAGGTAAATTCGCCATTACTTGAGGGTTTATCCAGAAAATAAAATGGATGAGTAATTTTGAAAGCTTGTTTTGTTCAACAGAAATTTTGTGGAAAAAATAGAATTTTATTAATTAACAATATGAGATGTTATTGGTTATGTACTTATTCGGTTCATTTACCAAATAAGTTATGCCGTTTTATCTATTTTAGTTAAGTATTTTGTATTTGATACAGGACGCAGCACGTTAAAGAATATTTTATCGTTTGAAGCTGTCTTTCAAGTTCTTTTTTGCTTTCTATTTAATTCGAACAAGAAATAAAGTAATTATAATTATCTACGGTTCGACAGCTCGCATACTTTACACACACACACACACACACACGCACGCACGCACGCACGCACGCACGCACACACACACACGCACGCACGCACGCACGCACGCACGCACGCACGCACGCACGCACGCACGCACACACACACACACACACACACACATATATAATACGTCACATTATTTTAGATTAGGTGTCCTCATCGATAAGTAATAACTATTTTATAATTGCAGGTTTTGGTCGCGGCGGTGCGGAAAGTTACGTCTATAAAAAGTAACAGGACGTATTAGAAACACAAAACGAAGCGACAGCACGTACCTTTTCTACGAGAACTTTTGACTCCCCGCGTAACGGCTACTTGTGTGGATTTCGGTCAAACATTTGCAATGTTAATTACACCCACTTTACAAAGTCAATTTACCATTTATTACTATTATTGTAAATTTTCAATAAACGTATTTTAATTACAAATTTCTGTGTACGAAAAGTTTTGAAACGCTTAGGGATAATAAGAATTCGGTAAGGACGGTAAGGACAATACCGGCGCTTATAAAATCTTACCATCAAAAGGTACGGAAGGCGGTGAAAGTAAGTGGATAAAAAAGATTCCTTATTATCAGCAGTAGGACTCTCGACGACCGCAGCTGTCGTCGGGCTGATTAATAATAACTTATCTTCTCATTTACACAACTTCATGTTTATCGTTTTTATTGTTACTTTGATAATCTAAACTTCATATATTAGCGAATTGCGGAGGCGTAGACTCGGTCGGTAACGAAGATTGTAGATGAGTTCACCTACTTTACTATTAAAAGCGTGGGAGAAAAGTTTTATGAAGTTTTAGAGAAAAAACGATAGGAATTGTAGTTTGTTTTTTGTACTCTTGGATAACCTCGATACTTTAGTATGATTCATACAGCAGGTACTGGTATTCTCTCCACGGGAATACAGTTTTGCGAAAAAAAAACAATTTCTCAATGAATTTATGTAATAGAGACCGAGTCGTAATGAGCGTAAGAGATACCAGAAATATCTCGGTTCCTCTAAGGCGACGAAAGTATCGGAAAAGGGGAGAAGAAACTGTTACTTTTGAACAAAAATCTTATGGGAAATTCGGAATTTCCCCTCTTGAAAATTCCTTTTTTACCGACTGAAAATATTTTACACTGCCTGACGTGCGTCACACGTCTGGTCGGTAGAAATTCTACGGCCAAGTTTTCTCCTAGATGGGTCACATTTCGGACAACCGAAGAGATAAACGTGTTTCATCTTTCGACATAGCAAAGGGTTTTGCTATTTTTTCCAAAATATCAGCGATCTCGGAGGATACTGGGAACCTATAAATTCGTTAATTCTCTCGCACTGATCGCCACTCGGTCGGTGTGACACTGCGCCTTAAGACGGAATGACAGCCCATCGCGGTCGGTATGGTAGAACAATTATAGATATCCAAAAATCTCTGAAACGGCTCTTCAGATCCCGTCGAAACTTCGCCAAACGACGTCAAATAGATAGACCCACAGCTGTCTGGCCCTCAAATTTTCTGAATTTGAGAAAAAAAAACGTAGATTTGTTTATCATAAGGCAATGTACGTTTTTTTCTCTCAAATTCAGAAAATTTGGGGGGCAGACAGCTGTTCGTCTATCTATTTGACGTCGTTTGGCAAAGTTTCGACGGGATCTGAAGAGCCGTTTAAGAGATTTTTGGGTATCTATAATTGTTCTACCATACCGACCGCGATGAGGTGTCATTCCGTCTTAATGGGTCTTCTCACTTTAGACGCTAAAAAAGGTGTTTTCATGAACTTTTTTGACAGGTTTATATTATAGATATTGTTATTAAGGTTGTTACACTTAATAAATGCACTTTCGAAATACATACAAAAAAAAATTGTACGTATTTATGTAACCCATAAACATTTTCAACACGTTTTTCTCGAAACAACCTTTTTCGACAGCTTGTTGATAAAATCTTCGAAACTACTGAACCGATGCTTATGAAATGTTAACCACATATTCTTTACAACTATAGCTATAGCGCATATCAAGGATTTTGTTTAACTTTTGATATTTACTCATTTTTGCCAAAAAACGGTGAAAAACACGTTTTTTAAATTTGTTCGAAAAATATCCGCCATTCGTTATTTTTGCATATATAAAAAATCGTATGATATGTGCTATAGCCATTAACATACTTGATCTAAAACCGTTTGATTTTTTTGTTTCTGATTATTCATCTCTGAGATTTTTATCAACAGCGCAGACCTACCTTTTTTTGGACATTTTTTTTAACTGGCATTTTCGTCCATAAATAGTGTCTCAAATAAATAAATAATTCAAAAAAATATATTTCGAAAGTGTATTTATTAAGTGTAACAACTTTTATATCAATATTTATGATATTAACCTATCCAAAGAAATTCATAAAAATAGCCCCCTTTGGCGTCTAAAGTGAGAAGACCCCTTGAGGACATGGGTCACATCCGGTCGGTAAAAATTCTACGGCCAAGTTTTTTCCTAGATCACATTTTGGGCAAACGAAGAAGAAGACGTCGTTCATCGTTGGACAGGGGAGGGAGGCTTTTTTCTTTCTGAAAAATTGACAGTTCCGAAGAACACTGGAAATCTACAAATCTATCTCTCTCGCACTCATGGCCGCTTGATCGGTAAAACTTTTACAGCCAAGTTGTCTTCCAGCTTTAATTGGATTTCGAGCGAACTATGAGATATTCTGGTAATATTTTTGCACAAAAAAAAGTGTTTCTTTTCTTTCTTCTTTTCAATAAACGTTATTCAAGGAGTTTTGATGCCGTTTCTGAGCTGCGAAAGCTTGGCACGACTGACTATCGCTAAAGCGTCGTCGAATCCAGGTTATTTACACGGTGAAAAACGTTCGACGTTTTATAGAGAGTTTTTGATTCGACAAGGTCGAGAAAATCTTTAAAATGTCGAACGGACGAATAAATACATTTTATTGTAAAGCTCAAATACTGTGATACTATGTACGCTTTAAACAACCGCCGATTTTGATATACCCGCCAGTTAATGCTCGACTGTGAGCATTGTGCCAGATCCAGTTAAGGTAATCCTATCGCCAGGCTACAATCCATAGAATTTTCATTTTTTTACGTGCTTCACTATATATATTAATAATCGTCTTCGTAAAATTTCAGGGATAGTTATCGACCTAATTACAGTGAAAAAAATATTTAAATTGCGTATTTTGTGAAGGAATTCCGAAACGACATACAAAAACCGAATTTCCGATCGCTATAAAAGTGTATATGATAGTGGGAATCCGTCAGATTTTTAAAAAAGAATCAGATTTACGTACTTAACACTTGTAATAAGTAATCCAATGCTTTCAGAAATAATTACGCTTATTGACCTAATTTTCATGTAATATCAAGTTTAATTTGAACTTCCGGTATTGGATTTATTACGACTTGCTACGATAAAGAGATGTGGCAGCAAGGCGATAGCCAACTGTAGTCCTAACCTCATCTCATTCATTCGAATTTCCATACATATTTCATTTTTAACCGACATATTTCGCCGACACAAATCTTCGACGCTTTTTGCCAGTCGTGGCCCGAATACAATGCTTTATATTTCCCGCACCTGACATTGTTTTGACAGATCGACGTTGAAAAGCATGGAGGTTAAACTCGCCTGGTTGAGTAAAAAGAGACGGAGATAGAACCAATGTTGCCAAATATCAAACCTAGAAATACCGCGCGAATCGTTGGAATAACTATTTTTGCATTTTTTCTAATACAATGTGAACATTCATTAAACAGTTTACACATGGAAAATTTTGGTTATTGCAATTTATTTTTTTTGTATATTTCAAAAAACAAGTGTGATCAGTATGATCAGTGGTATGACTGGTGTGAAGCGATAGGATCACCTTAACGCCGCGTTGCCACGTTTAACCTACACGTTTTGTTAATGTTCGAAAACAAACCGTTCGAGCTCAAAATTCACACATCTTTTCCAGTATTATTAATACACGAAGTAGAGAAACCACTTAATTATTTGACGCGATATTCCTAATAATTTAATCACGGTTTGCTCAGCGTTTTTAATCGAAATCTCGTTATTGGTTTTGTCTTTACAGCCCTCTAACTGGTGTTTACGAGGTGTCGCGTGTACAAGCGAATGAATAAAGGTTCAGCTCGAAAATTAAAAATGTCCGAAACTATTTTGTGAAAGTGATTGATTTTTGGACAGTTAATGCATCTTCGATTAATCTCTCGGTTATGTAATTTACAGTCGTCTACAAGCATTTCGATTTTGCTATCGAAACTCCTTAAGTGGGGGAGACCATTTCGAAGGTAAAAAATTACGGTTTTTCGCGATTTTTTTTCATGTAAAGAATACTCATGGAAATTTGTAATTTAGTGTGTTTCTTTAAATATTTTAAGTATGCAAAAATATTTTATTATTTTTTTAAATGCATATTGCCAGTCGTGTACATCGATGTTCAGAAGAAGTCGCTTAAAAAGTTCCCGCACTGCTGGAATTCTCCCTCGCGCTGTAATTGTCCGAAACAACAAAATCAAAATGATTCTTAAAGGTAACACTCATACGCTGTCGGTGAAGCAGGATTTTGGAAATTTATGCAAAATTCATTAAATAACAGCTTAAGAAAGTCAAATTTGTTTTTCTTTATGAAATTTTTGCTATATTCAAGGGCAAAAATACGTTTTATTTTTGGAATTAAAATATTATTTAGATTCACCGACAAACTGATGGTATAAGGAAGCTGTGTGACAAATTTCATAAAAATCAGTTGAATAGTTTTTGAGTAATCACTCCAGCGGTTAGGCAAAATACAGTTTTGGGAAAAACGCGCTCAAAGTTATAACAACGGAAAACTTAATGTTTTTGATGTTTTACCGGCTAATCCGCGATTCTAGCGCCATACAGGATTCCTTCGGCTTTCTCGTGAAAACGACTTTCCTGCTGCTGCTGCTTTCTACGGTCTTTCTGACCCGAAATTCAATAAGCCGATAGGTCAACAAAGGTTTCCAACTCACTTCATCAGAGCTCGCACTAAAAAGTGTTTTGGCACTGGCACTTTTGACTATGCCCTCCGTTATTTTCCGTATGACGATTAATATGTTGGTTTCCAAAAAAAATTTTAAGAATTTTAAGAAATTATAAGAATTTTAAGAATTTTCAAAATTGTAATGACGTTTGTTTTACAAAAGTGGATACACAGACTTTTTACGTTATATTTCACCTTGACTTGTACAAATTTTCAAAGAAAAACATTGATTATTTATAAAAAATATCGCCAACTTTGTCGGACCCCCTTCGGCATGTAGTGCTTTGCGGTGACCATCATAAAATTTTACTGGATCATCTGAAATTAAAAAAAAATCATTAGTTTAATAATAAATCTAGTCCTTAATCGAAACTTTTTTTAATTAACAAAGTAGCGGCTTCCGACAGATAACTTTCGATTTTCGAACAAAAAAACGCTCGTTTATTGTATAAAAAAAAGCGAAATTTTCAACAAAAATGAAAATCCTTCGATTAAAGACTAGTTTTTAATGCTATCAATAAGCACACCAAATTTCATAAAAATCCATCGAGTGGTTTCTTAATTATGGTGGTCACCGACTTGAAAAACATAGTTTCGAGAAAAACGTGCTTAAAGTTTTTCGATATGGATACGGTATTATATGTTTGTAAAATTTTGAGCTCGATTGATGAAACTAAACTTTTTTAATATATTTTGATCCCCTGAATCCGAATATCAAAATTTTTTGCCGAAAAGTCGAGCATTCAATTGTTTATAGCCAATTGTTAAAACAATTTTTCAAAAAATGTAAGTTTTCCGGGATGAATTATTATTTTTTCCACATTTTCCGCAATTTTAAAACGACAGTATTCTTTATAAAATTTTGCTAAAGTTCATAGTTTTTGAGTGATCAATTTTTGAAAATGTCTGAAAGATTTTTCCAATTTTACACTTGATTTATGTATAGAAATACTAATTAAAAAAGTACTTACATCGAATCATCAATTCCTGGCCCATACAATAGGGCTTCTGCCGATGTGGAAGCTTCCAAAATATCAATTTGTTGTTGTCTTCGAAGCATTCTGCCTTTCCGGGTATTATCTTTTGCGCGTTTGTCAGCCGCTACCTGCCAGGGGACCCGACGCCCCTTCACTAATTGTGCGATATCCCGAAAACTATTCATCGGATTGAAACTTGAAATTTTCAGGGAATATTTTCGAAACATCATACTTTAAGTAAATGTAAAAAAATCCATTTTTTGTAAATTCTGACTGCACCTCACCCCTTAAGACATTGAACTATCGATTTATGGATAGAAAAAAATCGATTTGTTCAAATTTGTAAATGGTCTTTCCTCCTTAAGACGGAATGACACCTTATCGCGGTCGGTATGGTAGAACAATTGTAGATACCCAAAAATCTCTGAAACGGCTCTTCAGATCCCGTCGAAACTTTGCCAAACGACGTCAAATAGATAGACGAACAGCTGTTTGCCCCTCAAATTTTCTGAATTTGAGAAAAAAAATGTCGATTGGCCTATGATAAGTCAATCTACTTTTTTTTCTCAAATTCAGAAAATTTGAGGGGCAGCCAGCTGTTCGTCGAACGACGTCAAATAGATAGACGAACAGCTGTCTGCCCCCCAAAGTACCAAGCCTCAGTCAGTACACTGCTTCGCCTTGATACCAACTAAGAATAACTATTTATCGCAATAGACAAACGAGTACAAAAGGGAGCAATGCGACCATAAGTAGAAAATGAAGAAATCCATAAACCGACATACCGACTGCCGAGTGGCTACATGTTTCTTCATCAAGCCGCCGCTCCGATAGCGCTGTCGTGCACCGAACCGAGGCTACCCCCTTCCTTCACCGCACCGTCAGTCGTCGGAGCGTACGTAATTTTTCGGTCGTTCGAACCGAAGGGCTGTCCTTTTGTTTTTAGCTCGTACATTAGAATATCTTTAAAATAATAAAGAATGAACGTGATCGCGAAATCGGCCAACATAGCGCCTTTCGCGCGAGCCGCGGTAAACGTGGTCCCGAATGGCGTGCGGCCAGTTGCAGGAACAAGTAAGGCTACGAAACCAAAAATCGTCGTGCCACCTACTGTCGCCCATGGTCTGCACTGGACCCTCAGCCAAGTTCTGCCTCGAGGAGCGACTCGTATTAGCTCTGGACCCATAGGTACGTTCTTTCCTCGAATCGACAATCCTTCGACAAGTGTACCTCTTCGTTGTCCTTTTCCAATTTTCTTCCACGCACTCTTCTGGCGTAATTCATCTGGCCGTGGATTATGTAATGGATTTTGAGAAATGTAGTGCAACCCTTGACAGGTCTCGCTCCTATCGACCGGACACCTGGCTCATTTGCGATGTACATTTTATTTTTACTACTTCGAAATTGCGCGATATTGTTCAATAATATCGTATCCATTTTTAATTATATATATATATATATATATATATATATATATATATATATATATATATATATATATATATATATATATATATATATATATATCGTGTGTTACTTTTACCGTACGTCCGAAAATTCACGGAAAAATTATTCCGCACGAAACTAGGGCACTTTTCAAGGTTTAGCAATTAATTTTCCGTATTTTGAGCGTATAGGGTAAACCGAACGGTGAATGAACGAATAACGACGAAAATATGAAAACTCATTATTAAATCGCTGTAACTAACAAAAGATTTTATTCTGAAGGTAGAAGAAAATATTCAAAGTAATCGCAACAAATAATATTGGAGGAATTGATAAATAAGTAGCGAAATGACTAATCGTCGATGGACTAAGTGACCAGTAAATGGACACATAAAATCGGCATAAAGAATAACGATTTTTTTATTCACCTTTATTAAATGCTGGATGTCAAATTCACTGTGTTGCACAAGAAGCTTAATATTCTTATACATATGAGTATTATATTCGTTATAACGATTTCGAAGAAAGTGTACAAACTTTTTTTGCTCAAAAAACTACCAAAGATTGTTTCGACTGAGAAATAAAAAATCAAATATTTTTAAATAAAAAAAAACGAATGAAATTATGTCATGTTCAAACGAATAATATGGCAACATTTAATGAAATGTACATTGTGATGTCTCAAGAGTAATTCATTTTGCAATCTTCAGCAGACGAGCTAAATTTTGTTCTTTGCATTGAGAATTATCAGAACAGAGTCCATATGTCCATTCAATGGAAACAGGTTACAATACAGCCTCAGTAAATAAACATGCCTAATTCGGACCTATTATTACGAGTTTATTTCAATTTATCAAGCAACAAATCAAAGATTGATTCTATCTTACGTAACGGGGGTAGTACTTACCCTCAAAACTCACAAAAACTATTGTTTTAGCCTTTTGAACTTCTACTGTGCACAGCCATATCGTAACCAAGTTGCACCGTGTAAAAGTACAACAAACTAGAAAAATTGCGTGTGGTGCCAAAATTCTATATTGAATTGGGATATCGGGCTTAACAACATTTTGTGATGTTTTTGCTAAATTATAGTTCTGTGAGTTTTTATCGGTGATTCGCATTCTTTACTTATTTTAAATATAAATCGGCTTTGGTCCATTCACTGGTACCTGTCCATTCATTGGTTGGGTTACCCCATACAATTGAACCCATTAAGTTATAAATCATCTTCATCAAATCTAAATTCTTCAATTTAATGTGCAAAGGCGCATAAAATAACTGACCAGGAATTAAAGATTTGACACTGTTCAAAATGTTTTTGCTTTCATTTTGGCTCTACACGTGTTTTCATTATTTCTACACTTTCTATCAAATTAAAAAAAAATAGATGGTCTTCAATGGGAAACCGCATGTGGAAAATTACTGTAAAAATGACCGACAAGATGTGTGTGTCCCAGAAACCTGATTTCTTCTTTGTACAATTACATTTGAATTTTTATCAAATTTATTCTTTTTGTCTGTGCTTAAAGCAATTGATGAAAAACATACATTTTTCAACGTTTTCTGAGCTCTCTACTAATTTTGCTTCGTTTTGTTTAGTGTTTTGAATAAGAGAGGAAAAACCATTAATTTTTTTATTATAGTTTTGCGATCACAATTAAACTATTTTTAAGTTATCAAAAAAATACTGTAATGCATACTGACTTTAAAATATTTAGAACACGAAATTAAAAAAAAACTTCAGGAGCCTAGCGAGAGATAGCAGAGAATTCGTTTAATCGGAAGAAAAAAAAGTTTCTTTGCTATTCATGGACATATAGATATTCCAGATCAAGACTTGGAATCTTTTCGTTATCATTATTTTAAAAGAATGTTTCAGTGACTAAATGTCTGTTTACGTTTTGCCGATTAAACTTTAATCACTATTCCATTGCAAAGTACTCAAACTGCTCGCAAGCTTGCAAGTTTGGCTGTAAAATCGTATCGAGACATGTATCTATAAAAAATGCCTAAAATGTTTATTTCAGCGAGCACACAAGTCGTCCCGGTGAGATTGGCGCATTCGGATATCCGAGTACCCGACTTCTCCTATTACCGTACCGAAACCACTAAAGATCCGACTGCGAAGACTCGTGATAAGATTCCCGAGAGATCGAATTTCTCGTACCTCATTGCTCTTGGTAAGATAAGCGATGAGTGTAAATTATTGATACTTGAGGGTAATAAATAATGTCTTCCAGGGCCAAGCAGGTTTTTTCTCGACACAGCGAAATAAATAATTGTAAAGCGCTCGGAAAGGGTATTCTCGAGAGCCCTCAATTCAAATGTTGCTGCCATTTCTTTCGTGTGTTATGTGAAAGTGTTCTGCTCTCATGCATCGTAACAAGTGTGGGCATTTATTTTCAATCATCGACACTTTCATTATGAGAGTTTCTTAGTCCAATGAGAAACCCCGAGAACCTCGTCTTATCCATCTCTCTCTGCGTCTGTCCCAGCCCTACAGTTTCTACTGTTTTAAACCTTATTTTTGCGAGAAGATGCTCCAGAAGGGGATCTCATTTGATACGCAACACCTCAAAGATAATTATATTGAAGTTTTCGTTGTTGGAACCCAATGGAAGTATCGTAGCCAAATTCTTTTTCCGCACCTTCCGCCCTCGAAAATCACTAAAATCTTTTTCCAGATCCTTATTAGAGATCTTCAGCCTCATGTGTAAGGAAAGATTTTTTATGATAATCAACGTGAGAAAATGAAAAAATTAAAAAGAATCGGTAATTCTTTAGATAAGTGACTTTTCAGAAAAAAATGTATTGCTATTTTCCCATTTATTGGGTGATAAATTATGATCTTCCGTCGGGGCAAGCTGATATTTTTCTTCAACAAATTTTTGACGAGCAAAAAATCGTTAAATATAATTTCGATTTTTAAGAAACCCAAACAAACCCAATGTTGGCGTCGAAATGTTCAAAAATGCCCTATTTTATCACGTGTTTCCGCGAACTTCAAAATCCCATAACATTTTATGGGGGGGGGGGGGGGGTGGTTCAGCTTCCCCCGACTGGATATCATAATTTATAACCCAATAAATGAGAAAATAGCACAAAAAGAATGTTAGGCTCAGTTTTCGGAAAAGTCACATATCTAAAGAAAAACCAAAGAATTTTCCTTGCATTCCAACAATGCAAACTTCAACATCCTTTAAAAAAAAGCTTTTCTCAGGGTTTGTTCCCTATATGTGGAGCAGGGGCGAAATTTTTATCACAGTCCCATTAAGTCTGAAAGGTATAACAATTCGTAAATACTCTACAAGTGAAAATAAAAACTTTCATCTTTAGGACAAGGGGAACAGAGTTTTTTTTTAAATCCATACGATTCGTTATAAAAGTTTAATTTGTTATTAATGGACGAAAAACAGGCGATAAATATAATTGAGTATTTTTTATATTTTTTATACCCGTCGTAATACATATTATTTTTATTTTTATTCCGCACTTGTCAATTCTCTACGACAGAGCAGTCCCCGAGTATTGACCTAAACCAAAGTTACTAGTAGTGGGCGATTTTTTTATATTTATATATATGCGCACTTTTTATTGCTTAAGTTTCACATGAAAATTACGCCATAACTTGGCACAAATTAACAAACGGTCACAATCTTCCTCGTCTCCGAATCGTCTGTTTTCGGAAATCGACAAAAAAGCTGAAAGAAAAACGAAATTTTACAACAATGTATTTTTCAATATTCAGGTACGGGAGTCTTAACAGCTTACACGGCAAAAGCCGACGTGGTAAGTCTTGTGCAGATGATTGGAGCATCTCAGGATGTATTGGCCGTTTCAAAGGTCGAGGTGAAACTGGATAAGATCCCGGAGGGACAAAGTATGGTCTTCAAGTGGCGTGGAAAGCCCCTGTTCATTCGTCATCGGTAAATATGATAATCGATCTTACGAAGCTGGCAACCCTTCTTTCCAAAAACGGATCCCGAAAGAATTTCATTAGTAACTACGTCGTCACGATAGTAAAATAGTTGATAAGATTTCACGCCGTATTTGACGAACATCCGCACAATTTAACGAATAGATCCATGGACATAGTTTTGATAGAGTTCGAGAACGGGAATTAAAAAAGATCGAAACGTCTATTGCACGCCGAAACTTGTATTACATACCAGAAAAATTGTATTACACTTTCACGACTTTTCCTACTGACTTGTTGATTAATTTCATTTCATAAGTTCTAGCTTTTATTATTGAAAATTAATGGTTTGATATTTTCACTTTACCGTTTTCATTTCTCCAGGTCTATAGCGACGCGGCTTACGAAAAGTAGCACGATTCAAAGTTCTTACGAAAACTAGCATGATTATGCTTTCGCCACGGAAACTAGCACGTTTCCATATTCACCGCGAAAACCAGCATGTTTCGGCTTTCGCCGCGGAAATTAGCTTGTTTGTTTTTCACTGTAAAAACTAGTGAAAAGGGAGTAAGTTCAAAACCTTAAGGATCTCATCGCTCGAATCTTAAATCTGGAAAAATAAACCATTAATTTTTGTTTTAAATATGACTTTTTTGCATAATGACATTTGAATTTTATACTCGTTGCTTTTATTAACATTTTGATAATAATTACCAATTAAAATCGATAGTAGTAATTTTTGTAGAAAAATAATATCGAAATTGGTAGTATAATGAAATACTTATTGTGATTTTCTATTTAAAAAATAACGTTATTGAAAATTTATCGTTATCTTATATTTATTTCTAGTTATCGTCGAATATGTTTGAAAAATCTTGCTAATGTTCGATTAGAATTAAACCCATGTCAAGCATGGCCTGTAAATGTTTTTTTTTCTTGGTGCAAGAGGCAATTTTTTATCTGACGTCTGTTTTAATTCCAACATTCGAACATCATCCATGTTTTTGTGTTTTTTTTAAAGATTTTCATCTCTCGTCCTTCTTGGTCAAAATCATATTTAACGTGGATTGTATCGACGTAAGGTTGAATGGATATTTCCCGAATACTTGCAATTTTAATTGGAGTCCAATTAAAATTTTTCGAGAGGTCTAAAAAATCGTAAATTTCCGATTACGGTCAAAGGAATTGGAGTAAAAAAATAGAGGCAAGACGGAAAAAAGCATGGAAGAAAAGTCTAAAACAATTCCAGTGTTACTGAAACATGTTAATTTTTGCGGTGAATATCGAAATCTGCTTCTTTTCGTGGTGAAAGCCGAAACGAGCCAGTTTTCGCGTTAAATATCGAATGGTGCCACTTTTCGTGGCGAAAACCAAAACTTGCTAATTTTCGTGTCAGAAGCCAAAACATGCTAGTTTTCGCGGTGATATCAAACGTGCTTGTTTTCGTGAGAATTCTGAAACATTCTACTTTTCGTAAGCAGCGTCGACAAAGTGTATTCGATCACTTTTATCGTTCGTAATTCATTTAAAAAAATCATTTAATCGGTTTAACAACATAATTCAAGATGCGTTACTCGATCGATCGGTAAAGATCCTCCGACGATTTTTTACAAGCATTGCGGGCGAACAACGAAATAGGCTTCCTTCGTCTTTGTAGAGTGGATAAGGGGTTCGCATTTTTTTTTAATTCATTATTATCAAAAAAGAATATTTGAATATGCAAAAAAACATACTCGGTCGGTATGCATCTCAATCTTCATAACTTGTATAATTTGGTATCAATTTCATAGCTCTATTCTATAACTTCTACCTATGATGTATTATTAAAAATCCGCTATCCATTTTTTTTCTCCGCAACGTCGGTACGTTTCCTGTGCATGTAGAGTGTATCTAAAAATGTACCTCTTTCAAGACAACTTCATTTAGAATCTTTTTGATGGCTTATTTAATAATTTCATATACAAGCTTTCAGACATTGTAACTGAAGCTCATTGTTTTTATTTTCCTGATGTTTTATTCTTCTTCCTCTGCTGTTTTCTCCATGTCTGTATCATTTTCTGTACGTTGAGTGTTTGTCTAATAACTTGCACACTTTCGTCTAATAACTACAAGACCTAATCATTTCAATAGTTCAATAATTCCATAACTATAACAACTTTATTTAAGTAACTGAATTTAAAAACTACAAATGCAATTCTTTTAATAACTTCATTTAACAATTCATCTTATAACTTCGCTTACCTCCTTATTCTAGTGACTTCATTTAGTTCCTTTATGTTATCCCCCACTTGTCATTAAATTTTCCACTTTCCGAGTGAACACTTTAGAGCGTTGCCCATAGCCACTCTCCGCTAATGCATTATCGCATTTGCACATGGCACAGGGGAGCGGTGAAAAAAATTCTAAAAAAACTTCATGAACCTAGTGAGAGATATGAACGAATTCGTTCAAAAAGAAAAAAAAAAGTAATTTGTTATTCATGGAAATATGGTCTTTTCACATCGAGACTTGGTATCTTTTTATTATTGTTATTCAAAAACTTTGTTTCAGTGACTAAATGCTCAGTTACGGTTCAGTGATTTCATTTACATCAGTATTCCATCGCAAAATTCTGAAACTGCTAAGAAGCTTGCAAGTTTTGCTGTTTAAAGCAAAACTTGCAAGCTTGTTAGTAGTTTGTACTTGTTAGCATGTAGTTAGCATTTTGACACAGTTTTTTGACAAAGTTAGCTTGATAACATTTTATCAAAAGTATCTATAGGAATGCGGAAAATGTTTATTTCAGCGAACACGCAAGTCCTCTACGGTTTTGCGAAGGTGGTGCGAAAAATGTGCCGATACAGCCGGCTATATTTTTGCCGAGTTTCAGTTGGGTTACCATCGGAAACTCGGTAAAACTGCCTCGTTCTTGGTAACTTTGCAATATTAGGACGTTGAATAAGTTCATGCTGTTTTCCAGTAGATGTCGTTACCGGAACTGCGTGCGTGTAGTTTGACATGGCAACGCATCTATAAAGAAGTACTATAAGCAAGCTTGAAATTCAGTGTGTCATTTCGTCGAAATGTAAACAACTTTTTATTTCATACATCATTCAACGAAAATGTGCAGCCGAAGCCCACAAAAGTCTAGTTGAGACTCACGGCGACCATGCCCTGTCGGAAACAACATGCAGAGATTTTTAGACGAGGAGAGGTTTAGGCGTTTTAAAAATAATGATTTTGGTGTGGTGAATTGGAGGCATTACTTCATGAAGACTCATGTCGGACGCTAGCTGAACTTGCAAAATCATTAGGTGTTGATTACACAACAGTTGATAAACGTTTGAAAGCATTAGGAATGTTTTTTTAAATAAAGCATTAATTTTCACGAAAAAAACAGCCAGAACTTATTCAACATCCCAATAGATTATTGAAAATCAATGTCCTACTATCCTAAAGAGTGTCTCAAAATTGCCCGACTTTTTTATTAATTAAAGGCTAACACCACTCTAGCGGCAGAAAATAAGGCCTAACCTTGACAATTTGTTTTGGGAGTATGAAAAAAGGAATAGGATTTCTTTTGAGCGGGTTTCTTTAACACATATTAAAGTATTTAAAAAAAATTATAATTTTCATACAAAATGGCGACGACAGAGCTCATCTTGAAAAACGTGTTTTATTACAAATAGCTTCACGGGAGGACGGTTTTCTCGTTAAGTATAAGACCTGGAACAAAGACCAAAAAAAAATTATAATCTATATATTATTAGCTGTGGAACTACGTAGGGATTTTTTTAAATCAAATTTTGAAAAAAAAAGGCGCCTCTTGAAAGAAATAAATCGATTTTTTGCCCAAAAAATAAGCAGTAAATTTCTTATAAAAAAGAAGTTTACATTTAATTTAAAAAAAAAACGGCTGCGTACTTCCATAGAGAATGTAATTGTGAAGCTACTATCAAAATTTCAAATCGATCCATGCAAAGGTGTTCGAGTAATTCGTCCTCCCAGTTTGAAAAAAGTGGTTTCGAGAAAAACGCGTTTAAAGTTGTACGGGGCGCCTAAAAGAAGTCCGAGGTGCGGTGGCAAAATCGATAATTGAACCTTTGAAAAAATCGCTACAGGACCAATTGCATATTGTTTTTATTAGCCCAACGTATTTTTTCAGCAAAAAAAAAACGATTTTTCCAAAATCTTAGAGTGGTGTTATCCCTTAATAAAACGTATTATTTATTTGAAAAGTACGAATATTTTTATTTTAATATAACGTAAAAACATGGAGGTTATGTATGGAACACAATGTCCGATAAATGGCATAAACAGCATGTGCAACGTGGCGATATGAATTGGCCACTAAGATCGTGCGGTTTAACGCCATTGGACTTCTTTCTTTGAGCTCAAAGAAGCAACGGGACGCACCTTAAAAAAAGTAGTCCGCAATTATGCCAAAATGTTATCAAACATTGTGTCAAAAGAGTGAATGTTTGCCAAAAGGGACGAGGTGGCATTCATCGGATATTGCGTTCCACTCATAACGTCCATGTTTGTACCGCCTGACTAAAGTTTTGCTACGGGGCAGATTAGGGCCGTATCCGGAATGTCGTATTCCGTACCACGGTACTTTACAGGCCGCCGTATCAGGGTCAAAGAACAGGCGTGAAACGCTTTTTGCATCCGGCCCTGATGCGGATGCCGGTTACGGACCTGATCAGTATACCTTTGCAGGCTCTGATCCGGCTGCCGTATCTATGCCTGAAATGACAAATAAAAACAATCCAAAAATGATCAATAAAAAATTCTGTTAGTATTTTTTGTTTCCATATACCTTATTTATGTTCATGCCTATATGATAATTGAATTGAAACGGATTCTGCCTGGTTAACGTTTTTACCTACCCTCGGGATGGAACCTATGCCTTCTTATTCTAGAGCTGAGCGCGCTACCTATTTGGCCATCCTAACACTTGTGTAAACGTTCTTATTTCCTTTCCTATCTTTATCAGTCTAATTCTATTCTGCAGAATGTCAATAATTTTATGTATGATGTTCAAGGTTGCATCATTGCAATGCAACAATAATTATATTTTTACCGCTGAATTTTTTTTTGCTCACTTAGGGCCTTTGCACACGGTGTATTTTCTACGCGCATACCACGCGATACAAACGCGATACACACTTGATCTATATTCGTTTTTCAGTCCAAAAAGCGTGTGGATGATGTGTGTATTGCGTTCGTATCGCGTCGTTTGCGCGTAGAACAGATGCCGTGTGCAAAGGCCCTTAGGCTGTAGAAAACAACTCACACGCATGTAATATCGACCAAAATAGTACATTCACTTTTACTCTTATTCATATATTATATACATTTATATATCTATATATATTAATCAGTAATTTTAAGTTCTGCCATTAAGAATAGTTTGAATTATGTATTATCAAATAATATCGCTTCAGTTCGTTTGTATATAACCAATTAGTCCATGTTTATTACCTGCTCGCAGAGTGTATATTATTCGAATTCATGCGGTTTATATCGCAGACGTCAATGAAACCTAACCTCAAAATCTTGATTCGCCAACTACGTCTATGGACGCCATATTACGGCGACATACAGGCTACCGTACTTAGCCCTGTTCAGGGTGCCTACTCGCGCCCGGAATAAGTTTCCACTGGTTCGGGGAACATCCGGCACTGATTAGACGTGCCGTACTACGGTATTACGGACCGCAGCTTGATAGCGGCCTGATCAGTCTTTCGGCTGCCGGATCAAAATTTCTAGTCGAGCTGCTTGTACTAAAATAAGAATATTCGTACTTTTCAAATGAATAATACGGTTTATTAATAAATTAAAAAATCGGGTCATTTTGAGACACCCTATACAATGATTCTATCAAACTTTCATTCCATTAGTATTGGAAAATCTAGCTCAATTTCGCTTTCGACTAAGAATTTGTGAGGGAAGTATTGTGAAATGAAATTGCAACGGGTTTGACGCTTTTCAGTGACGCGAAGGAAATCGCACGCGAGGCGGCCGTGAACGTGAGTGAACTTCGCGATCCCCAGGCCGATTCCGAGCGGGTCCAACGTCCCGAGTGGCTCATCGTGGTTGGTGTTTGCACTCATCTCGGTTGCGTACCGATCGCTAACGCCGGTGACTTCGGCGGCTATTACTGTCCCTGCCACGGTTCCCACTACGACGGTAGCGGTCGGATAAGGAAAGGACCGGCGCCCCTCAATCTCGAGGTTCCGTATTACGAGTTCGTCGATAACATGGTCCTCGTCGGTTAATCGAACCCTCCAACGGTTCAGCCTCGATCACGTAGTAGTAGAAGAAGAAGAAAAGCAGCGTAACATCAACGCGAGACGAGAATAACCGAGCGCAATTTTCGTTCACTCCCGTTCATCATGCGTACACCTATTTATTACGAAACGTTTTTCGACGCTCGGATTCTTCGTCGCGAGATTCTCGACGCATTTCCACGCTGGATCGTCGAGCGACACGGACGAGGAATAACGAGACGAAACAGAGAGAAGAACACAAAAAAAAGCTGTATAATTATTTCGAGTTGTACAGACGTTAGAATAAATTGAAATTGTAAAAGAATCGGGCGTGTATTCGTAGTAGCTCCGACTCGTTTCGCAATTTTGTAGCAGTTCAGTCTTTTGTACGAATATATTTATCCCCTCATTTGCGAAAACTTAAGGGATCATCAACGGTGTAACGGGTCGAAAAATAGCTGAATTCCGCGATTTTTTTCAATCATTACGGTAATCATACCGATTTTTTATGTCGAATCAAAGCACTCATTATGAACAGAAAAAAAACTATTAAACGTTTAATTTTATTTATTTTTTCAGATTTTTTCACCGGTTAAAAATGTTTTCGAAAAAAAGAAGTCCTCACGGTGTACACGGTTGTGGCCGTAAATATTATCTGAAACAAAATTTGTAAAAAGATTATTAATCTGTATGAAAGCTTGAATGAATCTTGCTATGGCATTTTTTTTAAATCAAAATTAACACAATGGCGGCAGTTTGAAAAAAAATCGAATTTGGCTTACTTTTTCCGACATTTTTCTTTAAAAAAGTTAAGGTTAAAGAAAAGCTTCCATAGCAAGATACAGAATGACGTGAAGAACGTTGTGTCAAAACTTGAGACGGATAGCGTGAAAACTCTTCCTTTGAGAGTGTACGGCGTTCTGAAAAAAGACATTTCGAAATAAACGCGTTTGAAGTTTCGAGTGCGGAACGCTGCTGCTCGAATCACTTGCTCTAAGAAAGGCTGTAGCGACCGAAATAATTCGAATTTCGCTCCGAAAATTCAACAGCATGTTTATAACCGTCTATACTATCGGATAATGCAAAAAAATCGATTTTTTCGAAAATTTTACACTGTGATGATCCCTTAAAATGAAGTATCACACGTCCGCTCGGTGTAACTTTTCTTTTTCGCGAAAGCCTTAAGAGGGGACCTTTAGGAAAGGAAAAAATTGCTGATTTTCATGAGGTTTTTTTAAAGAAAGATTTCCTCGCAATTTTTGAGACTTAGGGTCTGTTTTATTACTACTTTTGGCTGTTGCATGGTATTTTTTTAAATTGATCTTTAAAAATGGCGGAAGTATGGCACGGTCTTCTAAACGGGTTGCGGCGGATTTTGTCCGACGGCGTGACACGGAGCGTCGGTGGGATTAATGTGAAAAAAAAAACAAGGAAGGTTTTTCTTTCATTAACACTCATACGCAGAATATGAACCAAGAAAAATGGAGAAATGTTGAAAATCGATTAAATGGTACGCTTTGAAACAAAAAGATTGAATTTTCAGAAAAAAGGCTGCATTTTGCAGTAAAAAATTACTTTTATTTATTTTTTAACATTTAGAATCATGTTTTAGACAATAGGGTTAGAAAGTTTGATACCAAATTTAATCAGAATCGGTCGATTAGTTTTTTAGATATACATCACGCCAGTTTTGAAAATGCAGTTTGGAAGACAGTGTCATCCCTCTGCCGTTTTTAAGGCGGGATATACATTTAGACAGAAAAAAAAATAAGCAATATTGGGGAATTTTTTAAACTAAGAAATAATTTTTCTAGAATTATCAAACTTTAGGTATACTTCAATAGTATATTTAAGTATAGAAAATAATTTTTTTTAATGAATTTATCATCAAAATGGCGGAGCTGTGGCGGAATTAAAATGAAGAAAATGCAAATTTAACAAAATGGCACGCATTTACAAAAAAAAATAATCATCATTTCACACAACATTTCTGTAAAATGTGGATTGAAAAAGTCATTTTTGTCCCAATTTTTCAAAAACCATTCTCGCCAAGTAGAAGGTAACAATATTATCCATTTTTCTACCAAGTTTCAACTCAATCGGCTTCATAGTTTTTGAGTAATCCTGCACGCCAATTTCGATAATGCAATTTTGAGAAAAACGTGTTCGAAGTTCACGCCCGCTCCGAATCCGAGCGGTGAGGCACAGCGTTGACGGGCTGTAACGTTTAAAGTTTTTCGAATTTCGCTTTGAAACTTTGGGAAAATATTGTACATTTATAGTTCCATCGTTTAAAGAAGAAAAAAAAAAGAAATAGATTTTTTGATCGTTGTCAATATATATACCGCCTTAAAGATGAATAAAATAACAAATACCATGTAACAGCCGAAAGGAGTAATAAAACGTAATTCTCACAAATGGTGAAATCTTTCCTTTTAACCAAAAATTATAAAAATCAACATATATTTTCCTCGCCTCAAGGTATCGCCTCCCTTAAGGTAACTTTCGTTCTCGCACTCCTGACAGCTCAATGGGTACGTACTTTACTCTTGAGGATGGATCTCGCACACTATTACCAGCTGAAGGTTTATTTTATCAGAATTTCAGTACTTCGCGACTTGACAAACATCCGAAAATCATTCGAAAGGATATTGCCAAATTTCTCAAAGAAATAAGTGTTCCATAAATAGCGTGAAAAAATGTCTTCGTATGAAATGAGAACGATTATTTTAAAAGTACTTACGATATTCGGCAGAATGAGCTCGCCCTTTGTAAATCTCGTTGACCAATTTGTTAAACGTTGTAGTTATAAAACTGTTCGTTCCATGATTTGGGAACTTCTTACCAACAGTGCGGACCGTTTTACGATCAAATTATTATTGTTTATCCTGTTTTTAGAGTGTACAATTATAAAAAGACTGAACATTTTGAAAAAGTGTCGAAAGCATCCATGAAAATCAACGTAGACATGGCGGAGGGAGGAGATTTTTCGTTGCTGTTTATTTGGTGAACAATCGTTTGCCCTACCTACCTGGAAATATTTTTATTTTTTTAATCTTAGACACCATTGTACGGAGTCTTTTCTCTCATTACGTCCCCACCGAATATGGTGGGGACGTAATATATAATTTTTTGCTATTATTCGTAATCAGGGTTCTCAACAACTTCGGTATATCTAAATTTTTCATATTTTTAATCAGTCGCGAAGTACCTGATGAAATCAAACTTTCCTATGCGAATTTAGGTGTAATGCATCCTTAACTGTAGAGCTCACATGCAATAGTAGATATGTAAGTTCGAGAGAGATAGGAAACAGCGAATATAGTGAAGCGAGAGAGATCGATACAAGGTGTGTGCGCCTTCTCGTAGGCTGGGCTGCATAAGCTTGGGCTCTAAAAAACTCCGATTTTCAATTTTTTTCCTCGGATGAGAGTTTTATGATGACGAGGTTGAACAAAGCACCGCCGTTGCTGCATGGCCAAAGGGTGGAGGTGTTTGAGGGAAGAAATACCTTTAGGCGAGGAAAAAATTGCTGATTTTCATGATTTTTTTCAAAGGAAAGATTTCTTTATCATTGTTGTGATTTAGGATATGTTTTATTACTACATTTGGCTGTTACATGGTATTTTTTTTGTGTATTGGGAGTACAAATAAGTTTCCGCCGGTGGACAAAAGATGGCCCCTCCAGGAGGTTATGGTTGAAATTGTCAGATGTAAAACGTCATATCTTAAGGTTGGGCATTTGGCAAGACCATAACCTTGAAATATTAACGATTTTGATTCAGCATCACATAATTTTTTTCGTGCGAAAATGTCGAGTTTTGAGCCGAATAAGCGTCATTTGCGGGAACTTTATAACTCTTCTTTACTTCTTCGATTTGAAGAAATCTGCAGCTGGTGAGGCTGCTTTAAGGGGTCAGGCCACAATGACGGGTATAAAATCATGTGCGAATTTAACCATTTTTTTCGTATGAAAAAGTGATTCACTCATAAAATTAATTACACATCTATTTAGTATGATTATCAAGCTGTTAGAATTTATATATATATATATATATATATATATATATATATATATATATATATTTTCGATGTACTAAATGGCCGACTACTAATATTTTCTTTTGTTATCTTTTTTTTAGGCGCTCCGCGGCGTGACTTTTACCATCCACAATTTTTTACCTAAAACAAAAAACAAAATTCTTGTCAATCTAAATTAGTATACCTAGAGAAGTACGTGCGGAATTTAAAAAATATTGTTTTATTCAAAAGTTGTAGGTATTTGAACTTAAGAAATGAATTTTCAACGAAAAAATTCGTTATAACTGCTCATAAACTGCTCATAAAATGAAAAGTTTTCGATTAATCAGAAATTCCGTACGTACTTCTCTGCGAAATGCAATTAGGAACAAATTTTTGAATTTGAAATAAATCGAGTGAAAATTGTTGAAGTTATGTGTCACGCCAATTGGAAAAAAGCTGTTTCGAGAAGTTTCGAGTAGTCGGCCATTTTGTACATCGAAAAAACAAAATTTCTAACAGCTTGATATTCATACTAAATAGATGTGTAATTAATTTTATGAGTGAATCACTTTTTCATACGAAAAAAAAATTGTTCAATTCGCACATGATTTTATACCCGTTACTGTGGCCTAAGACCTTGAGTGATAGAAGTTATCGTGAGCGGTTTCAAATGTTTAAGAACGGTGAGTTTGACATCGAAGACAAGGAACGTAGCGGAAGGCCGAAACCAAGACACGGAATTGGAAGCATTGTTGGAGGGAGATTCGTGCCAAACGCAAGAGTTCCCGCAAATGACGCTTATTCGGCTTAAAACTCGACACTTTCGCGCGAAAAAAATGCACTGCTGCTGAATCAAAATCGCTAATATTTCGAGGTTATGGGCTTGCCAGAAGTGCAACCTTACCATATGACGTTTTACATCTGACAATTTCAACCATAACCTCCTGGTGGGGCCATCTTTTGTCAAACGGCGAAGACTTATTGGTACTCCCAATATGAATTTTGAAAAAAGGAGGGCGTATGGCACGGTCTTCTAAACGTCTAAGCGTCGGCGGGATTAATCTGAAAAAAAAAACCAATTAAGATTTTTCTTTCATTAAGGGGTAACACCACTGCAGAATTTTTTTTAAATTGATTTTTTTCAAGTTGTCTTACCGGATGCTTTGAACCATCTAGAATAAGGGGAAAGAAGTTTGGTACCTGTAAAAAAAGGCCGCAGGCCCCTGTGCGGCTGCGGTGGCAGTGGCTGGCCCGTGTGCGAGACATCGACCGTTTTTCTCGCAAGACAATTTTTCAAAGCTGCACGCAGCACAACTCCAACAATTTTCATTCTACTCACTCCAAATTTTGAGCGCATCTTTAAAATAAGATTCCGAAGAGAAATACGTACGGGATTTTTCATGAGTTAATTATAACATTTTTTATTAACTTTTATTAATTTTTATTTATTAACAAATTGTTCTTTTTTTCGGTCGAAAATTGAGTTTTTACTTTAAATGCTTGGCAATTACACAAAAATTAATATTTTCAAAATTCCCTATGTAAATATACCATGTAGATATACTCGTGTGAATTAATAGAATTGAAACAAAAATTGAACATTTAAATTTGCATCAGTCATACAGCCTGCCTCGCGAGAATGGCCCAGGCGTCACCATCTTCTATAATTTTTCAAAATCTTTTTTTTTTGTTCACTTGAATATATGACTAATAACATCCTTGAATATTATTATCCTCTTACTTGTCCTTCCACTCGAAAAAATCATCTAATTTTAGACGTTTACAGTGGTACAAGCTCTTATCATTTATACGCAGAATATGAACAACAAAAAGTGAGAAATGTTGAAAATCGATGAAATGGTATGCCTCGGAACAAAAAGATTGAATTTTCCGAAAAAATAGGTACATTTTGCAATGAAAAATACTTTTTTAAAATTTTCAAGAACATTTGGGGTTATGTTTTACACTGTGGATTAGAAAAATGTATACCAAATTTCATCAGAATCGGTCGATCAGATTTTCAGCTATACGTCGCGCCTGTTTTGAAAATGCAGTTTAGCAGACCGTGCGTCCGCCATTTTTAAAGATTAATTTTAAAAATACCATGTAACAGCTAAAAGTTGTAAAAAAATATACCCTAAGTCTCAAAAATGGTGAAGACATTTTGAAAATCAGCAAATTTTTTCCTCGCCCCCTGCATTGAAAATAAACAATAAAAAAAGTACTTTTGGTGTACCAATAAATCTTTTGTACCACCAGATACGTTGATATTTCGAAAATTACAAAAAATGGCAAACTGTAGTAAAAAAAAGTTCCATTTTCAACCGAAAGAAACAATTTGAATAAATTGTTATTAAAGAATGGCTAAAAATATTCAAAAATCATTCGGTAATCCGATATGAAATGTTACTCGGTCAATTTTCGAAATTTTTCTAAAATCTTTGCTGCAAATTAAAGTTGACACCGTAGGCTGTGGGAATGTGCAATGCAAATTCGTTTTTTTTTTAATTTCAGGCTTATGTAGGCCCACTACAGGGACCGTATCGCCATGTCTTTTAGTGAACTGGTACAATTTGTGGTTATGTTTCCGTTAGGGATGTAACGATACCGATACAACACCGATATATCGGCAGGACCGATTTATCGGCATCGCCGATACGTTCTTCGCCGATTTAAATATCGCGCTCTTTGTTGCGATGGCTTTCGCGCGGCGAGAAAGGTATCTATCCTATCAATTGACCTCGGTTGCTTCAGAGAGACTTTTTTTTCAACTGCGGGCCGTATTCAAAACGATTTGCGCAACCGATTGTCAGTAAATAACCTTAATGAGCTCTGCTTTCTTAACAAAAACCTCCCTAAGGTCAAGTTTGATTATTGACTATCTACATCACAGCTAAACGCTACTTACGTTGAAACCCTGTCTTTTTAGAGGTCAGTTTAATTTCAAGTTCAATTAGTACAATTTCAAGTTTAGATTACTTCAAGCACTAAACTTTAAATTAATAATAAATAAAAGAGTATAATTATATTTCTGTTTAATTTTGACACTCCTTTCGCTCCTGGAAGGTAGGTAAATAATTTTTCTCATTTTTATCTTCTTACTTAAGGCGTTAGGCCGCAGTAACGGTCATAAAATCATGTGCGAATATAACAATTTTTTTCGTATGAAAAAGTGATTTACTCATAAAAATAATTACACATCTATTTAGTATGAATATCAAGCTGTTAGAATATATATATATATATATATATATATATATATATATATATATATATATATATATTCGATGTACAAAATGGCCGACTATTAATATTTTCTTTTGTTATCTTTTGTTTAGGCGCTCCGCGGCGTAACATTTATCATCCAAAATTTTTGTCCTAGAACAAAAAACAAAAATTCTCGTCAATCTACATTAGAATACCTAAAGAAGTGCGCACGGAATTAAAAAAAATATATTTAAAAGTTGTATTTTTTTTAACTTAAGAAATGAATTTTCAGTGAAAAATTGCGTTATAACTGCTCATAAAATTAAAAATTTTCGGTTCATCAGAAATTCCGTACGTACTTCTCTGCGAAATGCAATTAGGAACATAACTTTTAAATTTGAAGTAAATCGAGTGAAAATTGTTGAAGTTATATGTCACGCCAATTGGAAAAAAGCTATTTCGAGAAGTTTCGATTAGTCGGCCATTTTGTACATCGAAAAAATATATATATATATTTTATAACAGCTTGATATTTATACTAAACAGATGTGTAATTAATTTTATGAGTAAATCATTTTTTCATACGAAAAAAAATTGTTAAATTCGCCCATGATTTTATACCCGTTACTGTGGCTTAACGCCTTAAGTACCTTTTTAATGTTTAGGTCATTATTAAATGTAAAAAAAGAACATTTTTTATTATATCAAGTTGTCTTGTAAATTGTCGGTATCGGTATAGCCGATACGTTGATACAATTATCGGTATCGGTATCGTATCGGCTAAAACAAGTACCGTTACATCCCTAGTCTCCGTGCAATTCTGCCTGTATATATCCTGTCCTTGACTCAATCTCAGCAGTCTTCCCAATATTTTCCATTTCCCATCAGGCGTTTGATGTTCAAACCGTGCAGCCGTGGTCAACCGGTTTCATACCTCCAACCGGAACGAAAAGCAGTCTCGTCGGAATTTTTAAAAAGGTGAAAATCGCAAAGAAGTATCCATGAAAATATCCGTCTTACATTATTATTTGGTACTTTAAGTATATGCATTTTTTAAGATCGAATTGACCAACTCAATTTTTAGTTCGTGTTCATGAACGTTGTATAGGCCTCTGTCGAAAACACACGGCCTCCATGGCCTGCGTGCTGACCCGTGGGTTGACGGATTTGAAAAAATCACGAAAATTCTTGTGAGCTAGTGTCATCGTTCTAGACTGTCAAGCCAAGTTTCAGCATTTCATACACAATAACAAATTATCACATTTTTAAGTAAAAAAATTATTTTCGTGGCAAATTTTACTCATCAACTGTTTATAAAAAATGTTATGAGTGAAAACAAACAAATGCCTTGACAGACTATAAAGAATCTACTATGAAAGATTTTAAAAAATTGCATCGACAAATATTTTAAACTGCTGAACTTATAGTGCAGACCGTCTGGAAAAATGTAGTTTTGGGTAAAACACGTTTAAAGCCACCTGCGCCCGAGCAGTCCCTTCGCGCGCGCGTCCACCCCCGTATCTCGTTTTTCAAAAGGCGCGTCGTAGTATGGAAGATAATTGGCAATAAAAAAATCATTAATTTTTTAATGCTGGAGGTATGTAATCTCTTAAAAATCTCTAAACTGAAAAAATAATTATTTTCGTTTACCGGGTTATGCCTAATGGCAGTCGAAAACAGCTCATCTTTAGGATTTTTTATTAGAAAATATTGATAATGTTCTACAAAAATTAGGTAATTAAAAAAGTATCATCTAAAGAACACTGTAATTTTTTTGTGTGAAAATATTCAATTACAATCTATTTACAGCCCATGTCCGGAAAGCACCTCTCGAAAACGTCTTTTGCGGTGATCCCTTCTGAACCAGGTTATCCAATATCAAAAAAATCAAACAGATTTCGTTACTATATTAGTTTATCCTATGTTTAATCGAAGGAATTTCCGAAATACCAAATTTTGAAAAAAATTGCGCGTGTTCAAAGTGAATGTTGATTTTTGCAAAAAAATGGGCATTTTTCGTTCATGAAATCGAAGGTATACATCGGGGAAGCAAATCCTTCCATCAAATACTATATTTTTTCCAAACTTTGGTTAACTTGACTTTCTGTGAGATGCAGAACGGGAAATCGATATTTCACCCACTTTCTGACTACTTAGAGCTCTGAATTTTTTCAAACGTGCATCTAAAAGGTGACAATGCATGATTCAACATAAAAAAAAATATCCATACACTTTTCAACTTTTCATGTAAAATTAGCAATATTTAATCATCCATAGAAAATCTCACTAACATGTACAAACAAATTCGTAGCCGACTGTGTTTGTATGTGGAAAGTTTAGATGCAGGAATTAGTCGTAAGTTCAATTCCAATTACAGTCTTTGTTATTCTTCACAAGCATTCCATGTTCCTAATGTACAAACTCGTAAACTAGTAAAATCAATCGAAGACTCAAAATTAGAAAATAATTTTTATGGAAACATTTTTTTCAATACAAGTTTTTATTTAATGTATTAAAAAATAGAATTTTTTCTTTTCTACCAAGTTACCTATATGTGTCTATAAATAAAAGCTTAGGGCACTCAAAATTTAGAGATATAATCTTGAATTTACATAAATCCGTTAACATATCAACTGTATTTAATTTACTGTAAAACAACCTTAGATTTTTTAAATAAAAATCCTGAAACTGAGTATAAACGTGTGATAACAATTTTTTTCTAATTACTATTGTGCCAAATTAAATACGGTTAATGACACTAAAATGATCAAATTAATTAAACATTTAAATAGCTGAGCCCCCCAAGCTTTCATTTATAGTCACATATAGATAACTTGGTGAAAAAATAATTTCTACTTTTTTGAATTTTGAAAACGTGCTTTTGAGGGGAAAAAGCGTTTAAATTTCCGAACGACGCTCCGCGCGTCGCCTATATATATAGCCTATAAATCTGTCAATTTTGATCCGATCATCTTGGATATTTTCAGGAAACATTTATAAGATGATATACTGTCAAAATATATTGGTTTTGAAAAAAGTGATTAGTCGATTTTTACAACTAGGCGTACCCCCTTAAGAAATTACGTTTCCATTTGATCGAGGATGATTTTCAATTTTCGAAAAACCACAAGACAAGGAAAGGACAGTTCGAGCCCAAAAATTATTTTTACTTCAAAGCTCGGACACATTGACAGCACCGAAAACGTAACAAGTCATTCCGTCGATGATTTCAACGCGTTTTTATCGTAGCTTTTGACACTGCGATTGTCGGTATACGACTTCCATCGATGTTCCTTCACTTTTTATCCCTATTTTCGTTCGTTTCTCTCACCGTACCGAATTTTAGCTCCACACAGAAGCGCGAAGAAACGTTCATCGATTTTTGGTAGACTATAGCGAGAAGCGGGATCAATGACCTTGAAACTTAGCGAGTGTATCGCGAACACTCCGGAAAGGTCCAGAAAAAATGTACTGTTCTCGGTTAAGGGGTAAGGCTACTGTGACGAACCAAAAATCAGAGTTAGTCAACAAATTTAATTCCGAAGGAATAAGTAAGATAATTGAACAATTGTTTGGACAGTTATTTGTATGAACGTTAACAAACTTGTGAACCACTTTCATTTGTAAATATTAATAATTTAAAAAGTTATACACTATCTCGTCAAAGACCTTCGAACGTGAGAAGGGGGTCAACGATGTACTTGATTTTCGTCACCATGTTGATCTGAAACGAAAAAAAAAACAGTTTTTTTCTTCTTAAAACAGATAACATTGGTTAAGCCTTGACCAAGCCTTTTTGTTATAGTGTTTCAATCGTCAACAAAAAGGTTTGGTTTTTTTCGATATCTGTCGAGGAAAAATTACATCATTATTGTTAATAACGTATGAAAAACAATATTAACAAGAAAAACGTCAGTCAAGAGTTCAAGTCAATCCTCAAATCATGAGAGACATAATTAGAAGTCGAGAAATCGTGTATACCGTTTTAAAATCGTGTATACCGTTTGTGTAATCGTGTATAGCGTCGTATACCATTTTGAAAAAACATAGTTTCGAGCAAAGCGCCTTTGAGGGGAGTGATACCTATAGGCGAGGGTAATATTGCTGATTCTCATGATTTTTTTCAAATGGAAGATTTCTTCACAATTTTTGATACTTAGCATACCCGAAGTCTCAAAAATAGTGAAGAAATCTTTGATTTATTGATCTGTAGACTCAGGGTACGCCTCATTACTACTTTTGGCTGTTACATGGTATTTTTTGTATTAATCTTTAAAAATGGCAGAGGTATGACACGGTCTTCTAAACAGGTTGCGGTAGATGTTGTCAGACAGCGTGACACGTAGCGTCGGGGGATTAATATTTAAAATAAACAACGGAAGCTTTTTCTTTCATTAACACTCATACGCAGAATATCAACCAAGAAAAAGTGAGAAATGTTGAAAATCGATGAAATGGTACGCTTTGAAACAAAAAGATTGAGTTTTCCGAAAAAATGGCTACATTTTGCAATAAGAAAATATTTTGTATTCTATTTTTAAATACATTTAGAATCATGTTTTAGACAATTAGGTTAAAAAGGTTTAGACCAAATTTCATTAGAATCGGTCGATTAGTTTTTTAGCTATACGTCGGGCCAGTTTTGAAAATGCAGATTAGAAGACCGTGCCATATCTTCGCTATTTTTTTTTTAATTAATAAAGAACAAATAGGTTTAGGTGCCCAATTATTGGCACTTCAAAGGCCCAGTTATTGACACTTTAAGGGCCCACTAATTGTCACTTTAAGGACACAATTATTGGCACTTCAAGGGCCCAGTTATTGGCCTTTCAAGGGCCCACTTAGACACTTTAAGGGCCCATTATTGGCACTTTAAGGGCCCAATTATTGGCACTTTAAGGGCCCAATTATTGGCACCTTACGGACCGAATTATTGGCACTTTAAGGGCCCAATTATTGGCACTTTAAGGGCCCAATTATTGGCACCTTACGGACCGAATTATTGGCACTTAAAGGCTGAATTGTTGATATTTTAAGGGCCCAATTATTGACACTTGAAGGGCCCACTTATTGTCACTTTAAGGGCCAAATTATTGTCCCTTTAAGGGCTGAATTATTGGCCATTTGAAGGCTAAATTATTGGCACTTTGAGGGCCGAATTATTGGTACTTTAAGGCCTCAATCATTGGCACTTGAAGGACCACCAGGTGAGAAGTGTGAATAATTGGTAGGGTGAAAAAATAAGCTAACTTTACCCTACCATGTAACAGCAAAAAGTAGTAATAAGACACACCTTAAGTCTAAAAAATTGTGAAAAAATATGTCCTTTTAAAAAAAGTCATAAAAATCAGGAAATTTTTCCCTTGCCTAAATGTATCTCCCCCCCTTAACCCTGCGAGTGCACACTGCGAGTGATTTTCGCACTCGCACCCTGCGAGTGATTTTTTTCGCGTAAGTACGTATTTTTCGACGTATGCCCCACTTTGAACGAATGTTTTGGCATTTAATTTTCGTTTTCGTCAAAAAATAAATTTAGGGCCATCAAATATGGATAATTTACTACAAAAAAATACATATTTACCGGAATACAACGATTTGAAAAACGCGTTGGGTCAGATTGACCCAAGATGTACTTATAGGTTGGCGGCGGAGGTGTGCACTCGAAGGGATACATTTTTCTAGCCGTTGTATCGTTGCAATCATAAGGTTACCTTCAATCTGCAATTTCTGCAACCTATATTAGACCTTTCGCTTCAATTTGAGTTCCCGAGCGACGAACGAGTGTTCCTCATTATCACAGTAGCCTAACCCCTTAATTTCTACCGACGACAACTTTCGAGAGAAGCTGTAAAAAGTAGCCCCAGAATAATCCAACCTGCCTTGAGGTTTTTTGTGGTTATTCTATACACCATTATCTAGTACTTGTCATAGGATTTTTTTTTTTCGTCACTTAGTTTTCGTTTTATAGGCAAAATAATAACTAATTTTTGGCCCAAAAATCACTATTTATGTTCAAACGTCCGCCATTTTGTCATAAATCGATATTTTCAAAATCGGCTATGACAAGTATTAGATTATAGTATCTAATTTAATAATCTTTTTGGTTTTTTTTTCAGATAATTTTTTAAGAATCGCCAGTGTACCGTATACGCAGATTTTTTTTATGACGCTCCAAGGTTCATACAATACCCTTGTATATTTTTGATATTTTTAAATAAAGAAAATTAAACATATTTTTGAATGTATATACTTTTAGATAAGTAAAACCCCAATACGAAATTTCAAAAAGGTTTCCTTGAAAAAATTCACAAAAATGACCTTTTTTCCGGCTCCTAGGTGTATATCTGCCCTTAATTCACAACAATTCGCCAATTGAATCGAATGCACGACATCGCAGGCACGAGTTGCGATATTTTACAAGCAAGCGTTATTCATTCGATAATACGAAATCAATCGTTGTGAACATCCCCCGACAATCGAGTTGCCGAAAACCCCTTCTCCGTTTCGTAATGGCGAGTGATAATCCTGGCAATAATAATGAGGATATAACGGAGATAATAATAATAGCGTCCAATCAAAACCCTATACAATCCCCTAGTATTTACCGCGAGGAGGCGCCATGGGCTCGCTGCGAGGTGAATTTTCAGTTTCGCGCCGTGAACCAGGGGCGTCTGTGGCCACCATCAGTTTTTCTCCCCTCCCTCCCCCTCCCCTCTCGCGCTTCCAACCCCACCGTCGATTCACGGGGTTTTCAGTCTCCCTCGCTGCTGGCGGCGTACGGACGCGAAAAAACGTGCTCTGCACGCATCAAAATTCATCAAAATTCCTTTTCGATCGAGGATACGAAGAGAAACAACAAAAAACGTCACGACGCTTTGTACACTTTTTTTCGTTACGCGAGCGCGTGTGTTTGTGCTTTTCCCAATTTTTACTCGTCACGAGAAACACGTTTTTTTTCCCTTCGAATAAGAAAAAGATTCACTCTTCGAGTCTCGATAGTGGCGCTGCCGAGTGTGCGGGAAGGAGAGAAAAAAACAAAGTTGTTCCGTACCGGCGAAGAAGCGGTGCAATCTCACAAAAGTAAGGCAGAGAACGCGCGCTATTCCAGCAAGGAGAAATTATCGCGAGGCCCCTCGTCAATAGGCAGGAAGTAGATGAAAATTTACGAGGCGGCGGAGAAGGCTTTTTTTTTGACAAGAGCGAGTGTTAAGTAGAAGAGGGATCCGCGGCGAAGTGGCGAACGTTGCATATCCGGCTCGCAAGAGGAGGGAATGCGTCGGAGGTACGTGTGAAGAGGGCGCGCCGCGAGTTCGCCCTTCGCTCCCCCGCACAGCTGTGTATACCACAATGTCACGGGAGACCGGCTTCGCGTAAATACACGTGACCACTCGCCGTCTATCCTCTATCGATGTAACGGAAGCAAAAACGTATCTCGCAACTGTAAGTTAAACTTGTTTTCTTTTCTCGTCATTTCTGTCTCTTATTGTGTACAGTACGGCGTGGCTGCGATAATCCTCGACGAAAAAGCAGGCGAAAACATTTTACCGGCAAAAGTGTCGCGAGGGCGCCACTGCGCATACGCGACCTCGCGTTCTCGCGAACCTAATTGCAACTTTTGTTGACGAGTTTTTTTCATCGCCTTTGACCCAAGGACTAACAATGTCGCGAGCTCGATTTACGAAATTGTCGCGATTTCATTAAGGCCGATTTTGTAGATTTTCGATGATACTTTTCTAAACGCGGTTTAAAAAAATGACGCATATATTGACATTTTTTTACAGATCATTTATGCACATGGTTAAGTATATGTTAAAAAAAATCAGAAATATCAACAAATGGCGGAGATATAACATAATAAAGCAATGTATTTTATTTTGCGCGCGTTGATGGTGAAAGTTCTCTGCATCGATCTGGGTGTCTGAAAAAAAATGAACCTATTTATAATTGCATAATCAATGTATCTTCAGTGTGAACCAACAATATTATTTTAAAAGAATTATTATAATAAACATTCGAAACTTAAAGTTTCTTTTCTTAATTTTCCGCGGTATTTTATTTTTTATATTTTTTTGTGTCATTGACATTTTTGTTTCTGTGGTTCACACGATAGGTGATGATACTAAGAATATGTTGTAAACATTTCCAAGCGATCTGAACCTTCGTTCAAGAGTTAGAACTTTCACAAGGTTCAAAAAAGCGAATCCCAGAAAAACGGCTTTAAAGTTAGCGGTCGGGCGCGACGCGCGGTATCTATTATAAATGCAATCTCATCTCATTTAAGATTATCTAATGCAATATTATCTCATCTCATTAAAATATTCCTAACCGTTCGGGCTAATGGAAAAAAAATGTGATGACATTTTTTTCAATTTTTCGCGTATATAAGGCGCTAAGGTAACAAACTTGTGCAAGTAGCGTGATTGGAAGGAACAAAATTTAACGGCTATCCGAAATCGTCGATTGTTCGCGTTAAGGGGTCTTCTTACTTTAGACGCTAAAAAGGCTACTTTTATGCATTTTTTTAAATATGTTCATATTAGTGATATTGATATAAAAGTTGTTGCACTTAATAAATACACTTTCGAAACACTTTTAAAAAAAATATTTATTTTATTGAGTCACTATTTATAGACGAAAATGCTGGTTAAAAAAATGTCCTAAAAAAATTGTAGGTCTGCGCTGTTGATGAAATCTCGGACGTGGACGATCCGAAACAAAAAAATCAAACGATTTTAGATTCAGTATGTTAATGACTATAGCGCATATCATACGATTTTTGATATATGCAAAAATAACAAAATGGCGGACATTTTTCGACAAAAAAAACTTTTTTTCACCGTTTTTGGCAATAAATAGTAAATATCAAAATTTAAAAAAATCCTTGATATGCGCTATAGCTATAGTTGTAAAGAATATGTGGTTAAAATTCCATAAGGATCGGTTCAGTAGTTTCGAAAATTTTATTAACAAGCCGTCGAAAAACGTTGTATCGAGAAAAACGCGTTTAAAGTTTGTTTGGATTACATAAATACATAAAAAAATTTTTTAATGTATTTCGAAAGTTTATTTATTAAGTGTAACAACTTTTATATCAATATCTATAATATAAACCTATGAGAAAAATTCGTGAAAATAGCCTTTTTAGCGTCTAAAGTGAGAAGAGCCCTTAATTACGGTGACTTACGATCGTCGAGGCGAATGCGAAAAATGACACGCTTTGCTTTCACTTTCACGCATGTGAAGATTTTTGAACGTTTGTTTTTTTCTCGCTCTTTTACCCGAATATGTACTTTTTCTCTTTGGTGTTGAAACTAATTATGCGAAAAGAAAAATCGGCGGTACGGCATCTAAAATATTATTTCCATTGTATACGAAAGAAAAAGCCTTCATTCAATGGTATCATTGCCGACCTCGAGAGTTGAAAATCATCACAAATGTCACGAAATTGAAAGCAAAGCTCAACATGTCAATTCGTCTCGCTAACAATGTAAACGAGAACGTAATATTTCACTCGTGCGGTGCAGTAGTATCAGTCCAAAAAATAAATAAAAATAGTATCGATTGAACACAATTCAATTAAAATATTCGATTAGGTTTATTTGTTTCACCCACGCAAGCATAAAGAAATAATTGAATGAAACTTGAACTATTTCCTGCGTCGTAATTTCGTAACTTTTATGAAAAGTAGCTATTTCATCACGTAAATTAATAAGATATTTTAATTTCATATTTCAATATCCAAATTTCAAATTCATAAGATATTTGAATGTCACAATTCAGTCAATTTTCGACAAAAGCAATGATACTGAAGTTAGCATCGTTGGAACTGAACGAAAATAATTTTTCTCTAATCGTCAATTTTGTTTTGGCAGAACAAACTGCAAACTTTGTTTAAGATTCTCATCATAGACCTACAACGTAAATCTATCAAGAATGATTTTGGATAACAATAAAAATGGAGAAATGAGGAGAAAAACCAAAAAATTCGTTGCAGTCCATCGATGCAAACTTCAACAATATGCAAAAGCAATACATTAGATACCGGACGAATACTGGAGGATCTACATTTGCTATCAAGTAATAAATAATTCCATTGTCAATCTTAATTGCTGATTTGAGAATCTACCGTTAGCTCATGCATGTAACGCATTTTTAAAATTGAATATAAAGAACGGAGGGGATTTCATCAATAATTATTTTTAAATCTTAATAATTGATACGACAGCCTTAGAAGCTGAAGCGATGGTCACGACAAACATAATTTCATTCAAAAATGATGAAAAATTTAAGGAAGCATATTAAAAAGGAGTACTGGACCCCAAGCAGCAATAGTAACTCCCAGTGAGCTCGGCCGGTTGTGAGAGGCGTTTTTTTTCCATGAAGTGGATAAAAACGTGGCTTATAAAAGCACAATACTTCGGAAAGGATTTTCTCTCAAGTCAGTACTGACATTGTTAAAAAAAAATTCCAACAAAAAAAGTGTTGGACCGATTTGCGGAGAAAAATAGAAAACCAAGGATCAATTAATTGATTGCCATCCAAGACTCAATTAATTGATTACCATCATTACCAGGCCCGAAAAAAATCGCCAAAATCCCATTTTTTTTTCTACGAAACGGTTGGTGAAAAAAACGCATTTTTTTTAACACAAAGATACAATTGTTGAGAGCCTTTAAAAAAATCACTAAAAAATACAGAAAAACAACTAAAACATGGCCGCCCGTAGATAATGAATTTTTTTCGCGACGTTTGGCGGTGGACACTATCCAGCTCAAACGGTCGATCTGAAATCTAAAAACCAAATGGGTTATTCAAGTTAACAATAAATACGAGTCGTTGACGATCGTCGATTTTCAAAATCTTTTTTTTTTAACAACGTGGCGACCAATTGAAACTCAAGTATACAAAATCTATGAAAAAAGTCGTCATTTTTAGGCAGCTATTAAAAAAAGAAGATCGATTTAAAAAAAGTGAGATCGTCAACGACCTTTAAATGTTTTTTATCGTATCTCCTGTAAATTAGAATACAATCGGTCAAGTGGTTCTCGAGAAATCATGTCCACCGACTTTGAAAACAGCGTTTCGAGAAAAATGCGTTTGAAGTTTGAAGTATGGGGCTGCAACCGCTCGCCCGGCCGACTGTTAGAAGCTGTAGCTCATTCGATTTTATGAATATCTCAACAACATTCTCAGGGAATGTAGCTAAAAGGTAATGCTATCGTATAAAAACATTTTTGGAAAATGCAATTTTTTGACCCACCTAAGCAGATGTAACTCGTTAAATGACGTCGAAGTTTGCATCGTTGGGACGCAACGAAAGTGATTTTTTCCAATTTCCAAATTTCCATTCGCAGATTTCGCCTACGAAAATTCCGCGAACAATTTTTATGATTTTTGTTTAGTGATCTACAACAAATTTGCCATGTATGATTTTGGATAATAACGAAAATAAGAAATTCGAAAGAATTTTCTGTGCATTCCAACTTGAACCCCATAAGTTTAACGACTGGTCACTGGATTAAAGAATGATGAAAACGTAGTTGCTAATTTTTTAAGGTATTGCAAGAGTTTGACATTAATATTACAATGAACACGTGATTAAAGCTCCATACTTTATGTGTGTTACGTGATTATCGACTATTGTGACGATTTTTTAAAAATATGATTGTCATCAAAATCACTTTTTGAATTGAAGAATGATGAAAAATGAGTTGATTCTTTTTTAAGGGCTTAGACCACAGTAACGGGTATAAAATCATGTGCGAAATTAACCATTTTTCCGTATGTAAAAGTGATTCACTCATAAAATCAATTACACATCTAATTAGTATGAATATGTTAGGATTTTTTTTTCGATGTACAAAATGGCCGTCTATTAATATTTTCTTTTGTTATCTTTTTTTAGGCGCTCCGCGGCGTGACATTTAGCATCCACAATTTTTTACCTCGAACAAAAAACAAAATTTCTCATCAATCTACATTAGAATACCTAGAGAAGTACGTACGGAATTTAAACAATATTTTTTTATTCAAAAGTTGTAGGTATACGAACTTAAGGAATGAATTTTCAGTGAAAAAATTCGTTATAGCTGCTCATAAACTCATAAAATGAAAAGTTTTCGATTAATCAGAAATTCCGTACGTACTTCTCTGCGAAATGCAATTAGAAACATAACTTTTAAATTTGAAGGAAATCGAGTTAAAATTGTTGTATTTATTTGTCACGCCAATTGGAAAAAAGCTCGAGAAGTTTCGAGTAGTCGGCCATTTTGTACATAAATATATATATATATTTGCTAACAGCTTGATATTCATACTAAATAGATGTGTAATTAATTTTATGGGTGAATCACTTTTTCATACGAAAAAAATTGTTGAATTCGCACATGATTTTATACCCGTTAAATTTGATAGATTAATAGAAATTTAAAGGCTAAGAGTTTTGAACCGATAGAAATTTGACTAAACCAAAAAAATTGTATAGATTAATAGGAATTTTTATACCTGTTACATGATTTTATACCGTGGCCAAAGGCCTTAAGGCGTTACCCCCACTTGTAGCGCAAAAAAGGCCTTTTTCATGAATTTTTTTAAAGAAAACTACAAAACTATTTTAATCGATCAATATACCATCTTAAAGAACACATCTTGAAGAACTTTCAGTAATTTTTTTATTGAAAAATATTACATTGTTTAGTGGCAAATGGCCGTCAATGAAATAATGTTTTTATATACATGGTTTGCGGTGACCAACATTGCGGCGAAGCGGATCATCTGAAAAAAAATGCGGATGGATTTAGTCAAATATAAGTATAAACTAGTCTTTAATCGAAGGATTTTAAAAAATATTCATTTTTCACAAAATGGCGGACAGTCAAAGTTAACGGTTCGATTTTAACGAAAAAAAGGCCGTTTTTTGGCTATAAAACGGCCATTTTTTTTCGAAATTTTTTTTCGAAAAAACCATTAAAGACTACATTTTTATGTATTAAATAAGCCTGCAAAATTTCAAGAAGATCGGTTCATTAGTGTTCGAGTAATCTTGGTCACCGACTTCAGAAATGCCATTTTGAGAAAAACGCGTTTAAAGTTTATCTTTCAACGCTCTTTCAACGCGGATTCTTCTCTTTCAACGCTCATATCTCAGTCAATTTTGTTCGGATCGACTTGAAATTTTCAGGACATATTCTCAGATACTTATGCTTCAAAAAAATGCAATAAAAAAAATCGATTTTTTCAAAATCGCAAGTGGGGTAACCCCTTAAGGTATTGCAAGAGTTTGATATTAGTGTTAACATGAACACGTGATTGAAGCTCTATACTTTGTGTCTTACGTCATTATGGACTAATGTGTCAACTTTATTTTAAAAGTTGATTGCGAAACGACTTTTTTGTTCATGCGTCCCCTAGAAAGCAATGCCGACTACGTCAATGAGTATCACCCGAAAATCGCTAAGATCTCGAAATCCGAACGATCACGTTTGCGCTGTACGAGATTCGAGTGGATGAAACTTGCGAATGAGTTCAATATTTATGACCGTAAGATGATACCCACTGAACGAAAGCAGTATAAAGTTCAGGGAAGCCGTCGTTTCGCGGATTTGAGCATCGTTTCGCGTGTCAAGTACAATAATATACATACATAACTATATATGGTATTATGAAGTTCGACCAACAATTGTGTATCCGCAGCTACATACAAAAGAAGATGTGGCAATGGCATTCCCGGTAATTTACTCCTCAATGCTTCCCATGTACATACACATACACGTAAATCGAAGCACGCGGATATTGTCCGTCCCGATCGTAAAGTTTTTGCAATACACAATTGGGACAGCACCGAGTCTTCCTCCATTGTGCAACGTGTGTTAGGGTTTTTGCAAGATTTGTACGGTTCGCTCGTCACTCTCCGTTATTGAGGGGAGTGGGGTGTATATTTCGAATAATGTATATGCGTATATCGATATCCAGGCCCATATTCACGCAGTACATTTCGTCGCTTGCGTGTTTAGATACATATAATCAGGTTCAGTATCGTATATTGGAGGTTTTTCGGTGCCGTTCGCTCAATCCCTCCCCGCCCTTCGCGTAAGGGCACATTTGAATTTCTGTAAATATAGGGAAGTTCTTGATTTTACTTGTAAATGCATGTACGTGGCACAGACACAAAGGCATGAGCATTCTACTTGATTAGTACCTAGCGGTCTCTAACGTCATACTAATTGCCAGTTTTGTCTCCGTTATACTTTGTATGTGTGTGTGTGTGTGTTGCACAAAGAGACGTCGAGAATAAGGAAATAGCCCACGATATTTCCGTAATCTCCGAAAGCTTCCTTATTTTTCCAGCTAGAGAAATTTTTTTCCATTGCTTTATCACTAATCAGATTTTCTCGTTGTAAAATTTTAACTATGCGTTCCCATTTGAAAAATTGATAAATAATGTTCGCCATTTCTGGAATGTTCGAACTGCCAGAGCTTTTTTATTTTTCGAACTAGAGCCACTTTTTGGGGCATTGAAGTTTGCATCTTTCGAACGCAATGACAATTCATATTCGTATTTTTATTTTCATTGTTTCTATTACGATACCACATCTTCTTTGCGAACTTTAATTGCAGACTCCCGAGAAGCATCTTAAAAAGTAGTTGAGGAATTTTCGTAGCTAAAATCTGCGGAAAGAAATTTGAGAACGTAAAAAAAAATTGTTTTCGTTGCACTCCAACGATGTAAGTTTCAGTCTCATAATTTTTCTCGATTTATTTATCTCAGATGAAATGTTTTTTTTTGTAAAATCGAAACTATGCCTTTTCATTTGAGAAATTGAAGGATGTTGCGAGATGTAGTAACCGCGTCGACGAACAAAATTATTTTGATTATCATGAAATGTCCACCTTCAAATCGTGAAACTTTTGTATGAAGCATTTTTTTTGTACTACCTCATCTCTTCGATGAGATTTAAAATGATTATTTATTAATTGCTCACATTTCTTTCGGCATATCTTGGCGACGAAAACCCTCAACAATTTTTTAAATTACGTATTTAGATACGCATTGAGAGGGAAGAAAAGGTTGTACAATGAGGAAATACCAATATAGAGAAGAATTTTCGTTGCATTCCAAGCTTCAAGACCATAAAAACAGGTCGATTTTCAATATTTTCTTCCGATTGCTTTATTACGATGACGGGGTCGGGATTTTACGCACACTTGATACGTAGTCTGACCAAGTTTCAGTTTCTCTTTTAACCCGAAATGTTGATAAACAATGTAGTTATTATTTATACAAAGTGCCGCTGTTGCTGCAAAGCCGATTGGTGTAGTTGGGCCTGCCAACTAGGATGATCTAAAATGAAAAACAACTATATATACTTTTAGTATAATAAGATAAGTGACTCGAACGATTAGATTTTACGATACGACTTACACGGTTTCATAAAATATAGTTTCAAGGAAAAAGCAAAAGAACCGACTCATTTATTTGACTATTCCGAGCGGGCAAAGATATTTCAAAACATTTAAAAAAAACATTCACTGATATTTTCAGTTTCACAAATTTTTGTTGTAAGCGAAAAATTTAGAATTGTAGAATTACATTTTTTTATGTGCTCGACAAAAATTATGTGTTTGAAAAAGTGAACATTCCCTTTTACGAGGGTTGAATAAAGGCAACGAAGCTTAAGTGGGGATTTTTTCTTCGTCTCTCGAAGCTTTAAAGTTTCTGTAATTCTGTATAATTCATAATAAGCTCGAGAATTTATTTATTTTTGTTTCACATTATTAGAGTTGATACACAATGAAATATATAATAATGCAGAGCTTCTGTCACAACAAGATTGTTGTATAGTTGTTGAAATCCTACGTCCATGAAGTGCAGGAAGTATTAAGAATTCATTAGAATTTAAGGAAATTATTTTTAAATAATTTCTCAATAATGAGTCAAACAAATCTATTATTATGCGTTCATATATACGTAAAAGAGCAAGAATATACGTAGAAAGAAGATAGCGTCAAAGTTCGCATCATGGGAATGCAACGAAAATGAATTCTTGTTAATGGGTCAATTTTTTGACCGATTTATGCTCTGAAAAATCACTGGAACGTTTTCACATATTTCAATTGGAGCTTTATAATATCAATTCGCAAAAAAGACTTTGGACAATGATCAAAATAAAAAAATAAGAAAAACATCGTTGCATTTCGAACATGCAAACTTCAACGTCATGAAAATAGACGTAATAATAAAAGCCGGAAACTACATTAATTTATTTATGTATTGCTCAACCTTAAAGATCATTATCCGCTGTCAAGGGACTGTCTTGAATCATCGCTCAATTTGATTCACTACAAAAAATCTTGTTTCACACAGTCGATTGCTTCTAATTATCTCCATATATTATTTTTTTCCACGAAACTTTACTATAACTCCCGGGGCATAAATTTATCGAGGAAAAATGAGAGTGCTTAGTGAATGTCTTGAAACTTCTGTGAATGGAAACGAGCCGATTCAGTTGTTTCACGCTTCAGCGACGAAGTCATTCGAAACGTTTAAATACGCGTCATACCCGTGGATTTTGTTGAAAACATCTGCTTGGTGTTCCGCACCAAGTGCTTTTGCGATTCGTCTACATAGGCATGGCACGCCGGTTCGTAGTGTGCGTCTGTGTACATTACCTTAAGGTGTTACCCCCACTTGTAGCGCAAAAAAAGGCCTTTTTCATGAATCTTTTTAGAGAAAACTACAAAACTTTTTTAATCGATCAATATACCATCTTAAAGAACACATCTTGAAGAACTTTCAGTAATTTTTTTATTGAAAAATATTACATTGTTTAGTGGCAAATGGCCGTCAATGAAATAATGTTTTTATATACACGGTTTGCGGTGACCAACATTGCGGCGAAGTGGATCATCTGAAAAAAAAAATGCGGATGGATTTAGTCAAATATAAGTATAAACTAGTCTTTAATCAAAGGATTTTAAAAAATATTCATTTTTCACAAAATGGCGGCCGTTTTTTGGCTATGAAACGGCCATTTTTTTCGAAAAAAAAATCAAACGATAAAAGACTACATTTTTATGTATTAAATAAGCCTGCAAAATTTCAAGAAGATCGGTTCATTAGTGTTCGAGTAATCTTGGTCACGGACTTCAGAAATGCCATTTTGAGAAAAACGCGTTTAAAGTTTATCTTTCAACGCTCTTTCAACGCGGATTCTTCTCTTTCAACGCTCATATCTCAGTCAATTTTGTTCGGATCGACTTGAAATTTTCAGGACATATTCTCAGATACTTATACTTCAAAAAAATGCAAAAAAAATCGATTTTTTCAAAATCGCACGTAGGGGTAACCCCTTAAGAACGATTACACGTTCGTTCCTGTACAGCAACGAGAAGAAAAAAAATAATCTCAATGTTTCCTAACGTTCATTAAGGCGGGAGCCTGAATTAGAAGGTCCAAAAAGCGTTTTTTCGGCAATTTTTTTAGAAGGGAACAAGCGAGCCCATTGAACATTGAGGTATCTTTTCATGTATATTTGAAATGTATGAAAAAAAAGATTGAACATGAAACAATAAAAGACTGCAGATTTATCAGCCTATACCATGGGCGTCTTGCCACTGCAGTCCCCAATCGGTGGGAAAGATGCAGCTCGTAATTCTTGACTGGACCAAATAAACCAATAAAATGTTCAATTCTCATATTTTTTCTTCTGGGTTAATTGAGAAAAAGCTGAAAAAATCGTGAAAATATAACTTTTCGCAGGTTTGAAAAAAAATGTGTTTAAAAAAACACTTTAATGTGCTACAAAAATGATTCAAAAATGTTTTTTCAACGACTTTTTTGATTGTCTTAGAAGAGATTTTCATACTGAAGGAAATAAACTTTGGTTTGATTCAATAGGTCGTTTAGTTTTTTTGCCATCACACCCGCCAATTAGGAAAAATCGTGAAAATGAATACTGGAGAAAACGCGCTTCAAAGTTTTCAATAGGAGGAAATATCAATATCAAATATCAATCGCGTCTCTGCTTTTGGCCTTGTATCTTCGAAAATATTTACAATTGGCCTCTGTAACTTTGTAAATATATTATTGGATACTTTATCTATGGATTTGAGCAGTAAAAAAAAACGATTTTTCGGACCTTCTAATTCAAGCTTCCGCCTGAACCAGTCGGCGAATGTCATTCTCCGCGCCACAGTTATTCGCGGATAAATTTCATTTCGCTTTTTCTGCCTTCGAGTCCTATGGGAATTGCGTAACCGATATCATCTATATGCATATGTATGTCTACACACACACACACACACACACACACACACACACACACACACACACACACACACACACACGCCTCTGTGTGTGTATGTGTGTGTGCGTGAGCTTGTGTGTGTGCTTGTGTATGTATGCAGCGAAATAAAAAATCGAAGCACCCACGTGGCAAAAACAAATATTGGAATATGGATAGCGTAATAATCGCGACTTCCTTATACTCATATGAAACATTCAACCATTGAGCCTTCAAATGTTCTCAAATTTCAAATCGCAATGACACAATAACGAACTCGCCAAAAGAAGGCATCATTTTTAATCAAAAGTTAATGCGTCACTGGCATCAAATAAAACAAAAATTATTAAAAAGAATATTCGATTTTATTACTGAGCCATCATCTTGTGGGTTCCCACACGAAAATTCAAAAACTTAATTTTTTGTTGTTGGAAATCGTCGCATTTTCCTCAGAAACCGGAAGGGAAATTTCTTCGCACCTCTAATCGGGCGTGACTGCACACACACACACACACACACATGTATATAAACACACACACACACACACACACACTGTCCGCCAAAAGTTTGGGTACACTAGACAAAATTTCTTACCGCAAAAATAAAGATAATTGAATTTCCCAAGTGGCGTTGTAAAGAGGACAAATTTACCTTTATTTTGCTGTTTTAGAAAATTCTCTACGATTTTTTGTCACCCCGTTACGCACTTTGGAACATGGCCATTTTCGGGTATTTTTTGGCCGTTAAATATGAACGGCAAAGTTTGGGAAAAAAATTTCCGCCGCTTTATCCATGCCAAACTTAAAGAGGATATCAAAACCGACATTTTTTTTTTTAGAAAGTCTCGTGCGATTTTTGTTTCGCCCCAGTATTGCATTTTTAGCTAAAAAAAAAGACATGATTTAGAAAAAAAGGCGACGTCGAAGAACTATAGAGTTTGAGAGGAAATGTCAAGGAGGAAAAAGGTGCATGGGTTTACACTGGAGTGGCTAGATTTTTTGTTTTTTTCTTACTTTTTTGTTGTTGCCATTTTCGGTTGGATCTTCGATGAGACGAGAGGCTCCACTTGGGAATTATCGGGTCTAGGATAATATAGTAAGAAAGGAAATTTGTTTACATTTTTATTTTTAATTAACTACAATTTTTTCGATAAAAAAAAATTCGATGGATCTCGAAGAATCTTTCGATTTTAGTTACATATACAGTAGAACCTCGATTATCCGAATCTCGATCATCCGAACCCTCAATTATCCGAACGATGACTTAGTTTATCCGAACGTTGGCGCGGAAGATGCATTGTTGCTCGCTGCCACTGCCGTGAGCAACAATGAGCAACCCAACGCAACTTGTCCTTCTCAAACGGCTGCGAGACTTAGCCGCTCAAAAACGCGTTACAGCCGATCGTCAATAAAAAATGGACGATTTTATAAAAATAAAAATAAAAAAAGCATTCGACTCTTTTCAGGTGTTTAAAACACACACACACACACACATATATATATATATATTTCAACGTTAATATGTATTTTAAATTTTAATATATATGTCTCTTCCCCAAAAACCCACGTTTCGATTATCCGAACGTTTGATTATCCGAACTAGTCTCGGTCCCAATTGGTTCGGATAATCGAGGTTCTACTGTATATATATAAAAAATGAGAGGAGAGACCATTTTTTCTGATTACGTACTAAATTAACCAACTTTCAAAAAAGCTGAAATTTTTTGCCGTTGAAGTTTGCATCGTTGGAATAGAACGATATTTTCTTCATTTTGCACAATTTTTTTTCCAATCATCCAAAGCCTTTTTTGCCAAATTAGGTCGTGAATCTCCACTAAGGATACGTAGAATCGTTTGAGCGATTTTCACAGTATAAATTCCAACGATGCAAACTTCAACGTCATGAAATTTCGATTTACCTCAATAATTGCACGTTAAAAATGGACATGTGCGAAGAAAGAAAAATCAACGAAAAACAGATGTGATAATGTACGGGGAATGAATAGAGCTGAGGCGTGTACCGGTCTAGCGAGTAATTCAACGTTATAAAAATGTAACCGATATATAAGTGTGTTGCCGTTCGAAGGACTCTCGAGTACGAGCGACAAGTAGTCAACGATATATTATGTAGTTCAGTGGATAAGTAACCTGCCGAGATTGTAGAAGAATGAGGAAGGTGGCCAGAGAGAGAGAGAGAGAGAGAGAGAGAGCGCCCGATAGGAGGGGAAACAAAAGTAGTGAGAAAAAAAACCAGAATTCGAGTGGGGCTCGACAGGGTGCTCATTCCTATGCAGTCGATACAAAGTATCGAACGATGCTGCTTTACGAGCTCGTTGCGGATCTGCATAGGAACAAAAAAAAAAGCAACGCCGAAGAGAAAAAGACCGGAGAGCAAGAGAAATGGCTGAAGAAAACGAGAAGAGTGAAAGAGAGCCTCAGGTGATATTTCTCTAGGCGAGCCTTCTCTTGTGTGTCGATATACACAAACACACACATACGATGTGCAAGCCCTCGCCTCGAACAAGACCGGCCTCTATCGTAAACGTGATTTTTTTAAATTGCGCACCGACGTTTGTGCGGAGCATTCTAATTCATGAACGTCGAGCGAATAGATCGTACGTCGATAGAAATGCATAAATACGTGCGTGTGGGGATGTACGTGTGTGTGTGTGTATGCTCGGGATGTACGTAGTCATACGGAGGTGAATATATACAAGAGGGGCGAAGAGGCCTCGTGAAATCCAGTTTCTCTTCTCTCTTGCCACACACACACACACACACACACACACACACACACACACACACACACACACACACGCACGCACGCACGCACGCTCATATAGGCTATGAGTATGTCGGTACGTGTGTACCTACGTACACATATATATAACCTACGCGGAGTCTCGCATACGTTCGTTCGTGTGTATACATCAACCCTCCCTTGCATCAAACCCCAAAAACGTTGCACTGCGTACGTTCTCCCTCCGCGTACACACTGAAGAGCCGAGAGCCGATATCACAAGGGTGTATACGGACTTGTACAGGCTCATTCAAAACCTGTCGCGATGACGGTGCAACGGCCGGGGAAAAAATCACGTCGCAGCTTTCTCGTTTTGTTTTGGTCGCGTGTTCTGTTGGTTCCGAGTGCGCATATAGTCCAGTAAAAGAGACGAAAACCCAGCAATTTTAGCGTAAAATTAGAATTTTCGTCTGAAGCTGGATAGTTGCATACTGCAAGTAACCCCAATGATCGTGCCCGTCAACTCGCCCCAACCCTAAGAAATAGGGGTTGAAAACGTAAAAATAGCCGTATCTCGATAACTAATAGCCCGATCAAAAAATGTTTGAAACCAAAGTTGTTTGGAATAATGAAATACGTATAAAGTCATTAGATGTCCAACTCTTATCTTTGAAAATAGCGGCACAAAAACAATACGAAAATTCGGGGTTGATGCGTGTGCTATTTTCAAAGATAGGGGATTGGACGTCAGATAACTTTATACGTATTTTATTATTCCGAACAACTTCTGTTTGGAACCTTTTTTGGGCGGGTTGTTAATTATCGAGATACGGCGATTTTTGGAGTTTTCAACCCTTATTTCTTAAGGCTGGAGCGAGTTGAGGGGCAACATTTCATTGGGATTAGTTTTAGTATGCAACCATCTAGCCTCGGTCAAAGTTCTAATTCTAGGCTAAAAGTACTGGGTTTTCGTCTCTTTTACTGTCTATGTACTGTATACGAACAACCGAATACTGTGGAAAAAGGAGCTACCTGTATCGGGCTTTTTACAGTTGCCCTGTGCCCCGCGAGCTGATGCGAGGCAGCGGTGCGCTGGGAAAGAGCAACTGTCGACAACATTCCGGAGACTCTTCAAGGGAAGCTTGGAAGGGCGTAGGAAGGCATATAATGACGTTCAAGTTTGCATCGTTGTGCAAAGAATCTTAGTGTTGGTTTTTCATTCCTTACCTTTTATTATTATGCAAAGTATTTTTTTTTTCTTGTAAATTGAAATCGTGAATCTCTAATAAGAATTTGTGGAAACGTTTGAGTGGCTTACGCAGCCTAAATTGGCAAAAAGAATAGGGAGAATTAAGAATTAATTTTCGTTGCACTCTGACGATGCAAATTTCAACAACGTCGAATATGAAACATAACCGTAAGGTTTGCGGTGGTCTTTCGCTGTCTCGACCGTTGTTATTCATGAGATCGAAGTTTGCATCGTTGGAATGCAATTAAGATTACTTTTTTTCCTTCGCTCAAATTTCTCTCAGGAGGTTTTAGCTACGAAAAGCCGGCGACCTTTAAAAAAATTGCTTACTTGGATATCTGGAAAGAAATAGTTCTCATAATGATATTAAGAAAATAAAATGATAAAAAAGCATTTTCATTGCGGTGCATCCATGCAAACTTTAACACCATCGCTATTTGTGGGCTAACAAACGTTCAATGTGAGGATGCAGATTATTTTCGACTTGCATGGGATCTGGGCCCGTATTATCGGCGCCTATATCCTCAAGTTACTCACAAAATCTAGACAACGTGTACTCGAATTACAAGCTATCTGTGTACACTCGAGTTACACCGAGGGAGATGTATAACGTTTTCAACCATTTTTCAACTATAATTTTATATTTCCCTGAGAAGACAAAAATATTTTATCGGCATAATTACTACCAAGAGTATGGTTTTGCTCATTGATATTTTAGCAGTTCCATTAATTATGCACATGTGTTAACCGCAACCACCAATCTTACAAGCAAATTTTTATTGTTCAATGCCATATTATTATTTATAGTGAATATCGATTGCATGAAAACTATATTTAGTAGGTTTTCATGAAATGGATATTCACTGACGCTATGCAAAATTTACTCCTCCCAAGATCCTAGTAGTGAACCGGACTCAAATATATATATATATATATATATATATATATATATATATATATATATATATATTGATTCAGATCGTTGCCTGTGATTTGCGACGATGTTCTAGTGAATTGTACCGTATTATAAGATACGCCCTGCTATATGCGCATTTGGTATGTTATTCAAGTGTTGTTTCAAGCATCCATGTCTATCTAAATGCATAGAATGTTCCATAAATCCAAAATAAAATATGCAACCGAGAGCTCCACCTCGATGATTTTTATCATTATTAATCATTCCCTGACCTCCTGTAATGATTTATTTGGAAGAAAACATTTCGCCTACACATGAAATCGAACTTACAACTTAGCTGCCTATCTCCTGACTATACTGGGCACGCTGCTACTACGCTATTGAGTGCTTGTGGCATCTTGAGGGGCGGAATCCCTTTAGACACCCGAAAATTAGTTGTTTTTCATGAATTTTTTCAAAGGTCATAAAATAATCGCATCATTGAAAAATGTTGACATCTTATTACAACTTCCAAGTATTACATTTTTTTCTTTTTTAAACAAAACATGGAGGCGTTATAAGGTATTCCTTTAGGCGTCTTTTGAAAAACGGCTCATATTATAGCTCAAAAAGTTATTGATCGATCTGGCTGAAATTTTGCGAGGTTTTTCACTATAACATTATTGGAAGGATATACCTGAAGTTTTGGGTCATCGCGTAAATAAATTACTTTTTTGGGGTAAAAATTGTCGAGAAAATGGTCAAAAATATGAACATTTGATTGCAAAGCCTACTTAATTTTTAATTTTATACTTTTTATATTTTTATGGGCATATCCGTCCAATAATGTTATAGTGAGAAACTTCCAAAATTTTCAGCCAGATCAATCAATATCTTTTTGATCTACAACTTGAGCAGTTTTTCAAAATACGTCTAAAGAAATACCTTATAACGCCGCCATTTTGTTTTGTTTAAAAAAGAAAAAATCACTCTTAGAAGTTGTTACATGATAATGTCAAAATTTAAAAATGATGCCATTATATTACCATCTTCATCAAAATTGATCAAAAATGACTCATTTTCAAGCGTCTATTTTGCAAAACTCTTTTTTTATAATATAAGTCACTGCTTAAGCGGATTTTCGGCGCATCGAAATAGTTTTGTACCATATTATATGATACAACCGCCTCATCCTATGTTTGCAATGCAACCAACCTACTATGCAACACTTCGTGAGACATGCGCAGTTCTTTAAGGGGCTAGGCCACAGTAACGGGTACAAAATCATGTGCGAATTTAACAATATTTTTTCGTATGAAAAAGCGTGTCACCCATCAAATTAATCACACATTTATTTAGTATGAATATCAAGCTGTTAGAAAATGTATATATTTTTTTCGATGTACAAAATGGCCGACTACTAATATTTTCTTTTGTCTATTTTTAGGCGCTCCGCGCCGTGACATTTAGCCTCCACAGTTTTCGACCTAGAACAAAAAACAAAAGTTCTCGTCAATCTACATTAGGATACCTAGAGAAGCACGTATGGAACTTAAAAAATATCGTTGTATCCAAAAGTTGTAGGTATTTGAATTGAGTTGTAGGTATTTGAATGAATTTTCAGTGAAAAAATTCGTATAAAACTGCTCATAAAATGAAAAGTTTTCGATTAATCAGAAATTCCGTACATACTTCTCTGCGAAATGCAATTAGGAACATAACTTTTAAATTTGAAGTAAATCGAGTGAAAATTGTTGAAGTCATTTGTCACGCCAATTGGAAAAAAGCTGTTTCGGGAAAAACACGTTTGAAGTTTTAGGTACTCTATGGCCGTGCCAGAGGTGGGCTTACGTTATGCGCTCAAAGTCGGTGAAAAAAAAAATTCTTGCTATAAATCCAATAGTAACTTATTCTTATGATGATAAAGCACCGTTTTAACGAAAAAAATAGATTTTTTGAAAATTCTACTCTGGCCTTACCCCTTAAACTACTAAGCTGTTGTTGCTCCAACTAAAAATGATTTACATCTTCGCTATAAGTATACTTTATCATAATTTTTTCGAATACTCACTTTTCGTGAAGTCTCCCAACAAATTATACTCGACAAACTCAAATGTTAACCATATGAATTGTACAAACTTGAATAGAATAGCAGAAGTTTGACCGAGCAAAACCTAACAGTATACAACATTAGTATTTGTGCGCCGATTTGATGACAGCGCTGAAGTAACCATATCTAAATTGTCAAAATACTAAATTGTCAAATAACTATTAATTAAACTACGAATGGAAAAACACAAGTCACTGAGCTCATCGTGAATAATAAAACTCTCGATTAGGACCGAAACCCCGAGCCGCTACAGCAAGTTACGTTATATTTTACGTTTTTCCGGCGAGCGAAATATTTTTTTTCCAAGCCTCAAATCAATTTTTAATCGTCAATAATTATTTGTGAGCTGTTATCGACTTTGTTTAAGGCCGGACGAAACCAAATATAAATCGCGGTGCAACACGAAAAATTTCGGAATTTACGAGGTACAAACCCCCGAGAAATCGCATCTAGCTCACAGTGCCCCGTGATACATTGTACCCCACTCCCCCCTAAGTGTAATTTTTTCGTTAGCATCGTTCGATCGTCGCCCTAGTTTTGATCGTTCCGACACGTGTCACTGGTTGATTTTGAATCATCCTGTATAAACACGAAATGTTGAGGAACGACGAGGGCGCAACGTCGGCCAATTTCCTCGTGAAAATATACGGATGCCGCCCTTTTGATACGATAACTGGCACCGTAAGGGTGAAAAACGCACGCACACTGTGCATACCGAATGTCGTCTGCACGAAAAATGCGTGCGCTCCGACGAGTGGGACAAGGCTCTGGGCAAACACACGAACGCACGCAAACTTACACACGCGTAACACGTACTGGAACGGTCTACGGGAGAACGCGGCCGACAACAGCGACAGGAGAATCAATAGATGCGCGTTGCATCTTACCCCTCACCGCTGTCCCTTTTCCCTTTTCGGCAACTACAGACCGCGTATGCGGGAACTCTTCCCCGGCCCTCGGTCTCTTTGGCTGCCTCGACGTGGTTTTTCCACTGGAACATTCAACCGGACCGAAACAAAAAGGTTTCGCAACTTCGGGGATTTTTTATTTGCCAAAAAGGGCCCTGGCGTCGAAATGGAAAGTTTATTTTTATCCTGCCGTCGTTTTCGAGGCAGCTTCATTGTACAGCTTGAATAGGATTAGCAGGGAATGTCCGGGAGTTTCCTAGGAAAGCAGTGGGATCGAAGTTTGTATCGTTGGAGTGCAATGAAAGTGTTTTTTTTACTCGCTCAAATTTCCTTCAACAGATTTTAGCTACCAAAATCCCTCAACCATTTTTTGAGATGAATATTGTGAGATCTGCAATTAAAAAAAAAGATTAGGTATGATAAAACTGATAATGATATAAAAATTGTGAGTATGAAATTTTCGATGCATTCCACCGATGCAAACTTCAATACCATATGAGGCATCTGCCAAAGGGTCCTGTTTTCTTTGACACACGAGTACAAGGTACGAGGCGAATTTATAACGGTGGTAGATTTTCTTCGATGAAAGTGTTGGATCCGTGAATAAATATCAAAACGTCCACTACAAGACAGAACAACCATAGTCGATTCAAAGTTTGCCCTTTCGGAAGCGTACGTGCCTGAAACTTATCGGTCGCTTATAAGGATTGTTCGGGGGCAGCTGTGAAGAAGTAAAATTCAAAATGGCAGATTTGAAAACCGTGACGAAACAGGTTTTACTGGAAATTCATCGATTTCCTGCCAGATCATTGACGATCTGGCCTTCATTCGAAGATTGTCGTTGGTGAGCTCGTCCCGACCGTACAGTCCAATCGAGTGAACTTTACTGCCTTATTTTACGACATCCAACGTTCGACGGGCGGAGTAACGACCATTGGCTGGTCAAGAGAACTTCCTCAGATGGATATTCTTTTGGTCAACGACAACATAACGTAGCGATGAAACTTCCAAGCGTTAATTACATTTTCCATTTGGATTCTCCATCAAGCTAAACGCAGAAGTAACGCAACAAGGGGAAACGAAAAAGGATGTTCACCTTCATCAAAGTCACGGTGAAGTGAGCTCGGATTCCGCTCTTTTCACATCAGCGTTACAGGCCCTACAAGTCCGTAGAACACTGAACGCAAGTGGTGACAGTTCAATGAGACATTTGTTGATCGGTCTTTCGTTGCGTTTCCAAGAAACGTGACCTTCTTAAATGGTTGAAGATATCTGCTCGGGGAGGTCAAAAGGTCGCCCATTTACCCGGTGACAGAGTTGTGTGTGCGTCAGGGATCGAACTGGAAGAGAAGAGCGCGAGAGATCGGGATCGCAGGAGCAACGAAGCAGCACGAAGAAGGCGAAGGTTAAGGCTGAGATAATCGTAAAGGTAAACGCGATTGGTGGTGTTGCTGCTTCGACCCGGGCGGGCGTTGTTAAGGGTGAAAACCCGCCCGTGTGTGGGTGTAAGAGGGTCTGAGGAGGGCAGCGGGTAAGACGGAGCGGTGGTAGCGCACGGGCAGGTCGTTTCGTGCTGGATGGCAGGTGAAAGTGAGACCGGAGGTGAAGCAAGTTGAAACGGTAGTTCGCAAAGAGAAGGAGAAAAAGAACAGAGAAAGATACGTGGAGTAGAATGGAAGGAGGTTAATGATTAGTTCTTCCGAGGTCGGGGGCTGTTGCCGGGTGCAGGTTTCTCGGTTCCATATCCCTTCCAGCCCCCTTTCACGAAACGTCCGTGTACGTTATCGTCCTCCCGCATCCCCCGAACCGTCCACCCACCTAACAAACCTCCTTTTCCTCCTCCGCCTCGCGTCTATACTCGCTTTCGTTGCGCGTACATTTTGCCAACCATCCGAAATTTCGGGGAATCCCCACCTATAGCCCCAACGCAGTCGCGGCTCGAACATCCCCAACGCTCGGCTGTCGCAACGCAAGCAAGAAAGAGAGAGGGCGAGAAAGGGAGAGTGGCGCCTTTACGCACGTCAAGGGGCGCCAGGGGTTGCAAGGTTGTTCTCCCCTCTACGGCATCCTAGTAGCCAGGGCTGTAACACTGCTTACCCCATTTCAGGTGCATCTCGGACACTTATCATCTCTTCGTTCCTTTCACATTCCACTTATCGAGACTCCTAGAGTCGCTTAAAGTTAAAACCAACGTAAACTGTACATAGCTGAAGGGGTGGCTCTGTCGTAAAAACTTGCGTTCGATGCACCTGATGACTATGCAGTTTACGTTGTTACTGGCGGGACTGCCTTGGCAGTCGCCTATTGAGCATCACGGTAGAAACGGCATAGCTGCCTTTGAAAAAGCAGTGGCTGCAACCTTTTTGCTCCAATGGCAAGCTTCAATGCCAATGAAAGAGTCCCTATACTCTAATCCCGTATAGTGGTGTAAACGTTCCAGCATACTTTAAATTGTGAACCCAGTGGGGTTCGGCTATGGTCTGGCAATGCAACTGGGCTTTAAATCTGTGGTGTTGATTACCCTTGACATGCATACTAATCCCCAGATTTACGTGTGTACAAAAGCCCGAATCTTTTTTACATTGGTAAACACCCTATCAAGTTTTAAGCATCACTTTCACAAGCAATAGCGCTAATGTCTGCAGAATATAAGGGCCGATGGCTGGTGATTGTGAATCACAATCTGATTCGGATACTTGCGATAGTTGGTGCCGTGGAAGTCGGTTTGGTGCATTTGGAAACGCGTCGATGGCATTACAATGTTCGTACAAACAAAAATTGAAGACAATGACCAAAAGTATTGGGAGTACAGATAAGTCTCCGTCGTTTGGTAAAAGATGGTCCACTAGGAGGTTATGGTTGAAATTGTCAGATGAAAAACGTCATAGCGTAAGGTTCGACATCTGGCAACACCATAACCTTGAAATATCAGCGATTTTGTATCAGCATTACATGATTTTTATCGCGCGAAAATCTCGAGTTTTGAGCCGAATAAGCGTCATTTGCAGGAACGCTTGCGTTTGGCACGAATCTCCCTCCAATACAAAATCGCTAATATTTCAAGGTTATGGTTTGCCTGATGTCCTTACGATATGACATTTTAAACCTGACAATTTCAAGCATACCCTCCTTGGGGAGGGGGGGGGGGGCGGGGGTGGCATCTTTGTGAAACGGCGGAGACTCATTTGTACTCCCAATGCATGGGATGATAGAAGATTGGATCTTAGGATGATTGAAGATGATTGGATCGTAGGGTTTTCTAGCTGTTTTGCAGGTGCATATCAGATGGAACGAAATCGTTTGCTGCTACGAAGCCGTATGCAAATTACGTAACGCTATTGGTCGTGGGGGGCGGGGGGGGGGGTCAAGGTTTGCGTTACGTCACGATTTTAAAACTCCCAGAAATAGCAAAATTTCTGCATGTTCAAGCTTTCTATTTAAACGTCGCGTGCAATTTTACCGTGGACAGATCACAGCTTTCTATACGCAATGTCAGTTAAGGGAGGAAATCACTGTGAAAAGTCATAGAAGTTGCCCAGTAGCTTTCCCACATCTCCCAAGCAAAATTTGAAGGCATTTCTTATTTCTTTATAATTCTTGAAAGTACATGCATTAAAAAATATGTTGGCAACATTTCGATTCACAAGTCCGAAAATTGACGGAGTTATAGTCACTTTAGTGAGAACAGGTGGCGCGACCTGTTAGTGCCCTCAGTCCCTACAGGTGTGGCATCATTTACAATAGATAAAGTACAGGCGCTTATCATTTGGTAAACTATCATGAAGATGAAGAACCGTCATATCGCCCGCGACTAGATACTTCAAAGTAAGTAACAATATTCTAGAAAAAACATAACTTTATATCAAGAAACACGAAATGAAAACTTTGAACGAGTTTTTCTCGAAACTAGTTTTTTCGTCCTTGTCCGAGCGAATACTCAAAAATGTATCAATCGATTTTCAATTTTTTTTCTAAAATATTCTTGTAATCGCAGTGACTAAGGTTGTACGTATCCGCGTTTTTAACATTTGATAATTACTATTTTCAAAGACTGCTTGAATACAGAAAAAGGGCCTTGAAAATAGAAAAAAAATGTCCAAACTGTCGGCATTTTGTAAAAAAAAACCAAAATAAAAAACGGCTACGCATGACGATAGCTACATTTGTATAGATATCGATAAATTGTTAACTTTTAATTTACAGATAACCTTTCGTAAAGATATCGATGGGACAATGAAGAGGAATTTTTTGTGTCGACACATCAAGGCATATATCTCGATTAGTTTTCAAGATTTTGTCATAAAAATTGGTATAAAACTAGATGAATATATATTCCATACCATGAGTAGAAAGCCGATCCTTTCATAATTAGTTATGTCTATGAAAAAAATCGCAATGATTGACGACAAAGTACGTGACGACAAACGGAATTTAGGGGGGGGGGGGGGGGGTTCTGGCCAGGCGTTACGGTCCCGTTACGTGGGGGAGGGGGGGGGGGGGGGTCAAAAATTGGGAAATTTTGCGTTACGTAATTTGTGTACGCCCCCTTAACAGTTGCTTCTCCGCCATCGTTCCAAGCTCAAACGAACGTGTGTTCCGCCGTCAATTGGATGATCGGTAGCCCAGTATCGGTTAGACCGAATCTCTCGGCATCCGATCCAATGCTGTAACCGCACCCAGCGACGATTCCTCCCAGCTGATGTCTCGCTTCGTTCTCCTCGACAAAACCGCACCAGAAATCTGAAAATTCAATCGGCAAGAAACCGTGACGAAATTTTTCGGTCCCGTTTAATTATGCTAGATCGTAGTAGCAGCAATAGAGGGAGGTGTGTTTGAGAGTAAAAGCGAAGAAGAAGCGAGCGAGGGGTGAAAAAGCCTCCAGTCTGAGCACGTGCGCGACGACAGCCCTGAAAGTACGATTCTCCCCGTAGCTGCCGCGAAGCCGTCGCCGCCGCCGCCGCAAGTGAAAGTGGCTATGTTCTATATAGAAGAGCGCAAGGGAAAGTGATGGCCGTGTGCGTCTAGAGCTGCGTGTAGGAAAGTCGCCGGGGGTTGCGTCGGAGGCAGCGAGGAGGCGGTGGTTGGCGGCCTCCAGGGGGGTCGACGAGGAAAGGCGGTAGCAGCGGTAACCTTGCAACCCCCTTTGCCCGCGTAGCTAGGAAGGGGAAACGCCTGGAATCCGGCGCACGGTAGGGGCTGAAATGCGAAGGGGAGAGGGGAAGAAAGTTTGCTCGCCGGCCGGTTCAACGGTGGCGGGGGTGCAAGCACGGGGTGCCAGTGACGGGCGTGACGTAGTCGGAGGAGGATGTACACCCCTGTTGGTGACGGCCCCAGCAACCAACATCCATCCTTGGTCAATCCATGGTGGCTTCATCCACCAGGTATTTTAAGCCTGCTTCTTCTTCTTTTTCTTTCTCACTATTATCTTTTCCCCGCTCACGCATTTTTAGGCGCAAACTCCCCGCAATTGTCTCAAGTACCGTTTTTAGTACGTAGTCGCGATTGCGCTTGTCGATTTTGCCGCGAGTACGTTTCGCCCGGATCCTCGAGACTCGCGGTACGCCGGACTTTTTAATGAAAGTGTGGACGAAGAACGGTCGATCTTTTCGAACGGGACGATTAACAATTTTAACTGCGTCGTCCAGTGGGTAAGCTTTCCGTACGGGAATCGTATAGTTCGCCGATAGTTTTTGTGCGGAACTTC
>OY723391.1:15460545-15500346 GCA_963210295.1 Ophion ellenae | reverse complement strand
AAAAGGAAAAGGAACGCACGGAACACAAAAAAAGAGAATTAAATAAATGCTTACACAAGTTTTTTTTTTCTCGAAGCGAAACGCCGAGAAATTCGGAAGGAAGATAGCTAGAGAGTGCGAGAGGGTGAGGCATCTTGTATTGAAAATGGAACTGAGACGTTGCCTTTGGTACACTTTGTCATACGCTCTTTCTCTATTTACCTTTAAATCGAGCAGCGCAAAGGCAGTACAAAGTATACAGCATTGCAAGAGACTACAACCACCTGAAATACAAGTCGCGGGAAACAAACATACGAACCGAGGGAAGGAATAACTAAACATTGAAATTACATTCGCGAAAGATGCGCAGAAAAACTACAGCTCGTTAATACTTGAGGGGTCCTCTCACTTTAGACGGTAAAAAAATACTATTTTTATGAATGTTTTTGATAGGTTAATATTATACATATTCATATAAAAGTTGTTACACTTAATAAATACACTTTCGAAATACATAAATAAAATGTTCTCGAAACAACGTTTTTCGACGGCTTGTTGATAAAATCTTTGAAACTACTGAACCGATCCTTGTGACATATTAACCACATATTCTTTACAGCTATAGCTATATGACGGTTTAATTTTTTTTGCCAAGAACTGTAATAAAAAACGTTTTGTTTTTTCGAAAAATGTTCGCCATTTAGTTATTTTTGCATATATAAAAAATCGTATGATATGCGCTACAGCTATGATATGCGCAACATACTGAAACTAAAACCGTTTGATTTTTTGTTTCGGATGATCGATCTCCGAGATTTCATCAACAACGCAGACCTACCATTTTTTTAGGACATTTTTCTAACTACCATTTTCGTCTATAAATAGTGACTTGAATTTAAACATTAAAAAAAATGTATTTTGAAAGAATATTTATTAAATGTAACAACTTTTATATCAATATCTATATAAAGATATCACTTTATTAAGTGTATCAACTTTTATATTATATCAATATGTATAGGACAATACCTATCAAAAAAAATTCATGAAAATAGCCTTTCGTTAGCGTCTAAAGTGAGAAGACAGCTTTATTTGTTTTCATCCACATCGTTATTTTTCGGATATTACGTCTCTGCCGTCAAGCCTGGAGCGACGCAAAGCTTGCTCTACCTTACGCAGCATTGCGTATGCAGGGGAATTTAATTGATCGAATATACCTACGAATGTCGAAAAGATTCAAAGCCACGACGCGAACGAAGCACACAGAAAGGTTAGAGGGAGGGGGGGGGGGATGGGAAGGGGGGTAATAAAGAATGTCCACTGAATCGGAAATTATATCACGGCGTTAATTTTCACCTCGTATTTTCCAACTTCGCCGTAACATTAGAACAGTCGTTCAAAGACTCATCCAACTTTGCACTCGATGGGAAATTTTTCTATTTCTCCGCGTAAAAAAATGTGTTCGTAAAGTTCCGCAGGAGTGACGATGTTCAAACGCCTCTATAGCGACGCATAAAAAAATTAACACCATTAGCATGACGATTACGAAATGTGTCATAAAATATTGAGGAATATCCGACGATATTTTATTTACAATATTCCTTCGTATGCCCTTACGGGTTTTAACGATTCCTTTCACATTACCCCGTACTTATCACTGGCCTATTACGAATTCCTGCGGACCTTCGAGAATGTACGCAATAGCTCGTTCCCAACGTACCGCTGAATCGAGCAAGCACCAGGGCGCACAGGAAAACTGAAAAACCTGTGCCGATCCAATCGACCTTACTGTTTACCGTAACCGAAGCGAGCAATCTTCGTCTCGATGGTCGGCGTCTATTCTCGGACGAGGCTCCACGGTCACCCATCCAAGTATTGGCCGAGGTTGCTTGACACGTGGCATCGTGGCCGATCTTCAAAAGTATCACGTCTCACGAGTAGGCCATTTTTCGAATCAAATTAGCGGCATCCTTACGTGTTTTTCCTTATCTCATCGTCTCCCAACGAATTTCGTGTCGAAACGCACGAAGAAGATTTATTGCAACGTGTTAATCTCTCAAAGACACACGAGTACCATTACCGGACACTTGCGTTGGAGCTTTGCCGATTGGCCAATCGGCACTGAGCGAACGACACGTAAAAATAAACGAGTTTCGTCGAGGAGCAACGATAGGTGGCTGGGGCATTGCAGCAGGATTTCGTTCCTCGTAATGAAAGAGGGAACAAAAGTGAAAAGGGAATGTGCACGAGCAGAAACGAAGAACAGGGAGGCGGGCGGGTGAACGGAAACCAATAGAAAGAATGGGCAAGTGTGTGTGTGTGTGTGTGTGTGTGTGTGTGTGTGTGTGTGTGTGTGTGTGTGTGTGTGTGTGTGTGTGTGTGTGTGTGTGTGTGTGTGTGTGTGTGTGTGTGTGTCTGAGAGAGAGGGACAGGGGAGGGGAGAAAGAGAAAAACAGAGACAGAGAAATGAGAAGACCTACAAAGGGAGTGGAAGAGAGACGGAAAAAAAAATCAGCGACGTGCGGAAGAGAAAGAGAGAGAGAGAGATACAGCTTCGTTTGTTAGGCTATATCTACTCACGCAACTTCCGCGTGCGTTCCACGGCATCTTTGGGCTATGACGTGAGCCGAACTTACTCAGCGAAGTGTGGCGTTGATCCTCTCTTTCCCGCTTTCTATTTCTCTCTCGCTCTCTCTCTCTCTCTCTGTCTCTCTCTCTCTCTCTCTCTTAGGATGCAGAAGCGGATCACAGTAGTAGCGGCGGTTCAGGCTCTTTCTTGCCTCTTCCTCCTCTACTAACGTTCTTTCCCCTCATCCTCCCTGTCTATTTTACGTCTCCGGTTTCTCAGTTGCTCGGTGCCCGTCCACGTGCGCTTTGTTCTACGCTGGGCCACGTTCAGCTCCCGCTCCTCTTTTTCTCGTACGCCTCGAAGATTCTCTCTCTCTCTCTCTCCCTCTCTCTCTCTCTTTTTCAACGTGAATGAAACATTCCAAACGTTTCGTAGTCAAGAGCAAAACGCCGCAGTGACCGAACGGCGAAACAAAGTCTGTTTAACGGTGATAAGGGCATTAAGGGCGAAGCGGTGAAAAAGAAGAAGTGAAAGGGTAAAAGAACGAAGAGCTGAAGTGTGTTCTGTTGTGCACTCCAATCCTGCTTGTTTTCTCTTGTCGTTTTTTTTTAAATAAATCTCGCAAGCTGTCGTGGAGACATCGGTGCTTCTTTTTTTACGTTACTCTTCATTGTCAATCAGTGTGATTCATCGTCGACACAACGGCCGGGTGTATCAAGCGCAGCGAACTCGTGAGTAACGTGGTAGTTTGCAAAACTCTCGTGGTTCCTCTTCGGTCGGTGGATCTAGACCGCGTGTACAGCGTTTTCGTCTTCATTTGAAGGATACTGCGATTTCGGTAGTGGGGCTTTTTTTACTTGTTTTTACGTATATTTGTGTTTAAATATTTCACACGCACACACGCACACACACGCACACACACACACACATACACACACACACGGCGCTTCCGGTTCAGCGCCGAAACTTCTGTAGTTCGGAAAAGGAACATCCGTGAACACATATACTCCATAACTCATGAGATTGAAGTTTGCGTAGTTGGAATGCAATTTGAAAAAACTCTTCATCGGCTTGAATTCCTTATGGCGAATCTTCGTTACCAGCATTTCTCAATCTTTGAAGTGGCTTATTTGGAGATCCAGAATTAACATCCGCAAGCAAATATTTTGTAAAAGAATTAAAATGATAATGTCAAAAGCTAAAAAGAATGTTCGTTCCATTCCGACGATTCAAACTTCAAGACCATCATAACTCGAGGTGTAACGCCTAATATGAAGTTACTTCGAGCGCCTCGCCGAAATAATAGACACCTGATGTAATGACGAAAGGAGTGTCAGCCTTTGACACATGGCGACACAAAATTACGGACTTTCAAAAAATAGTAATATTGTCCGAATGTCTTAGATACTTGTGAGCGCAGTAATTTTTCTTTTTCTTTCTTGTGTACTTATTTTTTTAGTAATACGGTATTTTTGAAAGCTAATACTAATTAACTTCAATACTAATAGTAATAGTAATACTTGGTTTATTTAATACCAATTTCCGGTATTTTTGAAAAGATTTTTAAATAATTTTTTTAACGATTTTCTAGTCATTTTGTAGTATTTTTAAAGATTATTTAGTCATTTTTGTGCATTGAATTTTGAGTACCATATACTTTTGTGTATAATATTAAATAAATCATTTTGAATGAAGCGCCATAGACGGAATTATTATTTAGTTGAGCCTCCACAAGTGAACAAACCCAAACATGTACGCAGAGCATTCGCAAGTCGCATTTCGATTGCTCGGACTCTCTTTACTGGGAAACTGCAACGGCGTGAATCGCCATAATTCGATTTCCATATCGTGTCCTTTGCAGTTCAAATTGTCGACGTTTTAGGGTATGTTTGTATGTGTGTGTGTGTGTGTGCATTTTGAAGGGAATTCCCGCGTTTGTAGTGCGACACGTGTGTGCATAGTGCAACGACGTGGCAACACCTGCCGTACCCTCGCCTGCTCGTCCGCCCACGAAAATGTGGGCACGCGATTGTCACGGGAAAAGGGCGCCCGGCACTCGACGCATACTTGCATCGATTTTCTTTCACGAGCCGAAGGGTCCCTCGCCACTTTTAACGCTTTTCTCCCCTCTCACTTATTCTTTTTTCCGTTCTTTATTTATATATTTTTTTTTATTTTTTTTTGTTTCGTTGTAATTCGTCGATCTCTCATCGCCGCGCGATACTGGCGGGCGTAATCGATTATGCGCATAATACACGAATTATTCATCTACCTGCCTCAGCTTTTGACGTATATATTTATAGCGTTTTACAACCGTTGCTACGATGCCCGTCGACCTCGCGTTATAGCCGTCTTCATTGTTTCGGCACTAGTCCATTTTCTTGCTGTTACGCGTTTTCATATAGTCGGTCCACAGATTAAATTGTGTAACGAAGGCTTCACGGAGGGCTGTAAGTGACGGTCGAAAAGCATAAATATATGGATGGCAAATGTATAATTGCGATAATGTAAGTGTATATTGTACAGCCGTACAAAGCATAGAAGTACGTGCTTAAGAAATGTAGGAACCTACAGTCGCACATGCTTTTGTAAGTTAAGGCAGCATTGTATTCTAGAGCGCTATTTTCGAGGTGATTTTTAGGATGGAATGACCTTTACACTGTTCGAGTTTTCTTTCGGAAATATTTTACACGCGTTTATTCATGCTTGGTGGTCTTGAAGCTTGCATCGTTGGAATGCAACGAAAATTCTTATTTATCTTTTTATTTCCTCATTTTTGTAATGTTCAAAACCTTTTTTTGCAAATTCAAATTCTAGAACCCTAAAAAAGCGTCTCGAAAAATGATTCAGAGCTTTTCGTAACGAAGATTTGCCACAGGAAATTCCAGCAATAAAAAAAAATAATGATTTTCGTTGCATCCCAACGTTGCAAACTTAAATCTCACGATGCTTCAAGAATATGTGAAAATTCAAAAATATATTGGGATGTTGAATGAGTTATCGCTGTTTTTCCGTAAAAATTAGTGCTTCAATTAAAAAAATCGTTCCGAATGCTTTCACATGCTTCGAAACTGATTACTCCTAATGATTCCGCAAGTTCAGTTAGCATCTGGCATGAGTCTTCATGAAGTAATGCCTCCAAGTCAAAAGCATTATTTTTGAAGCGTTTGAACCAATCTCAGCATGTTGTTTCCGACAGAGCATGGTCGCCGTAAGTCTCAACAAGAATTCTGTGGGCTTCAACTGCAGATTTCTTTAGAATAAAGTAGTGCAGTCAAATTTCTCACAATCCTTTTTTGGCGCGAAATTTGACATGTTTAACACTACGAAAAAAAAGGTGTTTACAGTTTGACGAAATGACATAGACTGAATTTCAAGCTAGCTTATAGTACTTTATAGATGTGTTGCCATATTAAACTACACGCACGCAGTTCTGGTAACTCCATCTGTTGGAAAATGGCGAGAACTTATTCAACGTCCTAATTTACAGGGTGTTAGGAAGGTCGATGCAAAGCCTTATAGGGGTTATAGGTAACCACGTTGGGAACAAATCTAACCTAGGTTACCTTGGTCCAAAGTCTAAGGATTTCGAGTTATCATGGTATGATTTTTAACAAAATTCCCAAAATTAGGTACCAACTCGCTCATAATGTTCAGACAATAATTGGCAACTAAAAACTTATTTGTGTCTTAGCTTAATGTGTATTCAATCGACAAAGACCAATACAATCATGTGTATCCACACAACTAACTAAAAACGACGTGTTGAATAATTGAAAACTTGTCAAAAAATAAAAATACCTCTTATGTTGATGCTATTTAAGAAAAATAGCATTAACATAAGAGGTACACGAGTTAGTACCTAATTTTGGAACATTTTCCAAAAATCATACCATGATAACTCATTAAATCATTAATTCAAATCAAATTAGAGGCTCACTCGAATTTTATTCATCGACTGAATGATTAATCGGTTTCACACAATTGTTAAGTAGGCGAAACATTTATATGGATCCAATAAATCATGTAGTGATGCACCCTTTATGTTTGGATCCAAATAATTATTCATTGGATTCATGTGAGCCCAATCAATAATGTAGTGTCATGCACACATTTCACTCTGAGCGCGAACATCGTGTAGTCTAGTTATCGCATTATGAATTATTTAAGTATTCTAAATAATTTTTTTTTAATTAAACAAGTTTCGAGGTATTATGAATCCCTCATAACCAAACCTACGTAATTTTTCATGAAAATTGAGTTACCGTTTCAAATTTGTAGACGGAATTTCAGATCTTCCTTCTTATAGTGGCAACGTTCAAGGTTTGTGTGTAAACACCAGATACCGAAATTTGTGTCGACGGAATCAATGAGGTTATCAGCCTTGAATGAAATACTGATAGAGGTAAAGACACACACTTTTGTTGGGATTTGTCGAATGGCGATATGACATCTGGCGGCCGGAAATCAAAGTACATTCAGGGCAAAGCCTTTAATAGCAATTATACGTAGCCGTGCGATCAAAATATTTAATTTCGAAAAAAAACATAAAATCGGTGAAAATTGAATGCACGAAGTTTTATCCGCGTAAAAACTATCGAAAGAACATTAAATGTGCCGTGAAAGATTGCGGGAGCCCTTCGAGTAAGGAGATGGAAATACGTTTCCACAAGTTTCCCACGGCAAGGAAACGCCCATGTAGAGGTTGCCATGAGTTGCCCAATGTTACGATCAGGCCAATATTGGGACCATCGTATAAGCCAACAAAAGAGAAATAATATTGGCCCATTACTGTTCCGCTCCAAACTGAAAACTGGCACAATATCGGCCCATCCCGAAAGCCTGTCCTGGCCCATCTTTAAAAACTAATAAATAGCCGTGATAGTTAAACTAAACTTGCCAATTTAAAAACTAGGGATACTAAAATACTGATAATTCCATTGGCCCAATAGTGTTCCGTTATAAATTGAAAACCGGCACAATATCGGCCCATCGTTTAAAATCAATAAATAGCCGTGATGGTTGAACTATATTTGCCCATTTAAAAACTGGTAATGCTAAAATACAAGCAATTACATTGGCCCATTATTGTCCCGTCATAAATTGAGAACCGGCACAATATCGGCCCATTACTAAAGATTATCCTGGCCCATCTTTCAAAACCAATAAACAGCCGTGATAGTTCATCGAAATTTGCCAATTTTAAAACTGGCAATGCTGAAATACTGGAAATTACATTTAATTAATCTAAGCCCTTTATTGGCCAAGTGGGTCAGACCATACCTGCTTTTATTTTATTTAAACCTTGGGTTATTCACTATCTGTATATTGTGCCAGAATAGGCAAATAACTGGCACGTCATATATTAATCGTCTATATTTTGTAGTTCAGTTTTTGTAATCAAGTCTTGGCCTATTATTGGCATTTGTGAATAACCAACATAAGTAAGTAAAACATGCCAATTTTGAAACCTGTCATATACGCAAATCACAATTTATTTTAAGGTTATTCCATGAAATATGTATTCATACGGAACAATTTCGAGCCAATCTTGGCCCGATATAGGTTGAATATATATCACGCACCCAAACAAACTCACGGCCCAATATTCTAGATAGACTAACTTCTACATAGACCAACTGTGAAGGCCCATCATGGAGCCAGTGGTCAATTTCTACATAGGCCCTTTAAGAGGGCCCGCATAGGGCCAAGTGCAATCACCAGCATTGGCGCTACAATGAATCAAATCATTGGCCCAGTAATTGTTGGCTCTGTTGGCCGATATCGAGCCGTTCTTATCATTTCTACAAAGGCACCTCATTGGTAAATACTCACGGCCCAATATTCTAGAAAGGCTAACTGTGAAGGCCCGTCCTAGGGCCAACGGTCGATCTCTACATGGGCGCTTTGTGTACGTGAAAAATTATTTCGGAAATGCACAAAAAAACCTATCAATTAGAGGCTTGAATGAGAGCCTTGAAAATTAATAAAGTCAATTCGGGCATGAAAGTGTGCTCATTGTATTTCCGGAAGGAGGATTATGTACTACCGGGTACGTAACCTCAAAAAAGCTAATGGAGTAAAGGCTGCTTTGTTCACTTAAAAAACCAACATTATGCGCCAATTTCGTCTTTTATTGTATATATTTATTACAGATGTAACCGCGAAAAAACGATACTTGTAATCTATCGCTGTCCCATCGTGCAATGTACCAAATTCTGGAAATGTGGCGACTCGTGAAGCTCGAATGGAAAGAGCTTGGACAATAAATCTAAAAGAAAACCTCGCCCGAAGTTGATACCGCACCATCAATCTCACGGGAATTATATCGTAGTTGAGACGTTTGTAAACAAAACGCTTTGAAGCTAAAAGCACCGGTTTCGCAAACGCCACTAATTTTACCACATTTTAAAATGTGCCCTGCCTTCACGATACGTTCGCCTTCCACAAAATTGCGTTGTTTCGGATTGGTACCGGCCCAGTCACAAACTGCACTGATACTTATCATAATACCACAGAAATTTGCACTAAATTACATAACTGTTTACGTTTCACGATCCTTTTATCGCCGCCATGTTTTTTAGGCTCCGCCCATATGATAGGTCTCAATATTGGAAACAGTATCCTTTTTTTTAATCCTTAAAAGTACATTCAACTTGAATAAAAGCGTTATTCGAGTTCGCCAAACGATGATTGTTAGAGTCAACTGCAATCAAATGACGTCAAACTCAAACAAAATGTTATTCGGTCAAGTCCAACGATTTCTCCGAGCCATGCTTTGTATTTTTCAGTTACGGATATTTAAAAAAATCATCGACACGTAATATTATTCGTACTCGTGGAATAGTGAAAAAATCTCGTTCGATTATTTTTCTGTTGAATTTGATTTCGAGAGATGCAAAGGAAAAATTATCGGTAGAAAAAAAGAAGAAACCGTGTCTTGATAAGTGAACATTTGAAAATGCGAATTAATTATTTGAAACAAACTAACCTCTGGTCTTGAAGTTTGTATCGTTGGAATGCAACACATTTTTTTTCGGATTGGCACTTTCGGGCTACAAAATTAATTGAAGCATTTTTGAAGATTTTTATTAGGGATCTATAACCTGAACCTGCGCCAAAAAGAATTTAGGTAGTAATGAAAATAAAGAAATTAAAAAATAGCGAACAATCTTCGTTGCGTTCCAACAATGCAAACTTCAACACTATAAAAACCCTCGTTATTGACAAATTTCCCATTGGTCAATGGTTTGAAAAACCATTAAAAAAGTGTAACCAAAATTTCTTTGGGATCCTCATTATTCTTATTTTGCCCGATTGGCATGAAGCCGATCCCCCATCGTGGCATATATTAGACAAAACGAGTCGGCAATTAAAGAAATAAATGTCAAAATGAAAGAAATACGATGAATTCTTTTGACCGCTTATCGCGCCAAAAGTCAAATATTTTTAATTAATATGTACGAGCAAATGAGTTTGTAATTTTTTCAGCCTTGCTACTTTACATCTGTGTTTATGCTTTACAACTATACCAAAAAACATTCGGATTCCTGAAAGTATGTGCAAATGGCATTATCGACGGAAATCAAAAGCGTTTGAAGTTTGCCGGGGCCCATTATCGTGTTTACCTACGGCTTTTAAATCTGGCGTTGCAGTGTCGTAGCCACATTTTTCTACCTCACTCTTACAGGGGAGAGGGCGTTCGTTAAGGGCCGTACGGCGGCCCTTAACGAACAATACGTTTTTTTATAGCGCACGAGGCCCACCCACTTACTTGATCAATGCCTACCATTCTTTCAACAGATATACATGGTTCACATCTTCCTTGGACTTCAGGCAAACCATTTTCATTCGGTTAAGGGGTCTTCTCACTTTAGACGCTAAAAAAGGATATTTTCATGACTTTTTTTTTGATAGGTTTATATTATAGATATTGATATAAAAGTTGTTACACTTGATAAATACACTCTTGAAATACATGACATTTTTTATTATTAGGACTCGGAATTAATTCGTAGCTTTTTTTCAATGAAAAAAAAAATTATTTTAAACGAAAAAAAATACCGTAATGAAAGTATTGCTCATCGCTTTCTACTACTTTTGGCCATCTTTCGGGCAGGGTACGAATACCATGTCGGAAGAACGCCTCGTCTTCAGATGCAATCCACGAATCGACCCATTTTTGACAATCTTCGTAAGAAGTGAACTTCTGCTCAAACAGGCTATGAGCCATCGAACGAAATAAATACTAATCAGAAGGACCGATATTTGGAGAATACGGCGGGTGGGGTAGGACTTCCCATTCAAGTGTTTCCAGACATGTCTGTACTGGGTTTGCGACGTGCGGACGAGCATTGTCGTGCAGCAAAATGACTTTGTCGTGTCTTTTGGAGTATTCCGGCCGTTTTTCTTGCAATGCACGGCTCAAGCGCATCAATTGCAGTCGGTAGCGACCCCAGGTATCGTTTTATTCGGTTTCAGCAGTTCATAATAAATCACACCCCTCTGATCCCACCAAATACAGAGCAGGAGCTTAGACCCATGGATATTTGGCTTTGCCACTGATGTTGATGGTTGGCCGGGCTTAACCTATGACTTTCTGCGCTTCGGATTGTCGTAATGGATCCATATTTCATCACCATTGACAATTCGATGCAAGAAACCTTTTCTTTTCTCCCGTTGAAGCAGCAGTTCACATGTCAAAAGACGCCTCTCAATGTCTCGTGGTTTCAATTCATATGGGACCCAATGTCCTTCTTTCTGGATTATGTCCAAAGTTTTAAGACGTTTTTCTACCGTTGATAAGTCAACTCCCAATGATGTAGACAATTCTTGAAGTGTTTGAGATGAGTCTTCATTGAGCAATGCCTCCAACTCATTATGTTCAAATTTGTTCGGCTGGCCAGGTCGCTCCTTGTCATCCAAGTCGAAATCGCCAGCTTTAAAACGTGCAAACCATTTCCGACACGTTTGCTCAGTTACATCATGTTCACCATACACTTCCACAAAAATACGATGAGCTTGAGCAGCACTTTTGTTCATATTGAAGTAATGAAGTAAAACTCTCCGCAAAAACACTTTATTCGGCACTAATGTTGACATATTCAATAAATTATAAAGTGTTGTTATTTACGATTCAAAAAAAGGTTATGTACAGCAAATGACATTCAATGATAGCTGTTTCACGATGAATACATTACTGTCGGTAACAATGAAACACTGTACTACCTACGCCATCTCTTGTAAAACGCTACGAATTAATTCCAACTACTAATCATTTATTCAAGTCGCTATTTATAGACGAACATGGTTGTTGAAAAAATGTCCTAAAAAATTGTAGGTCTGCGCTGTTGATGAAATCTCGGAGATGGATCATCCGAAACGAAAAAATCAAACGGTTTTAGATTCAGTATGTTAATGGCTATAGCGCATATCATAGATTTCTGATATATGCAAAAAAAACACAATGGCGGACATTTTTCGAAAAAACACAAAAAACGTTTTTTTTCACCGTTTTCGGCAAAAAAATAGTGAATATCAAAATTTGAAAAATCATTGATATGCGCTATAGCTATAGTTGTAAAGAATATGTGGATAAAATTTCACAAGGATCGGTTCAGTAGTTTCGAAGATTTTATCAACAAGCCGTCGAAAAACGTTGTTTCGAGAAAAACGCGTTCAAAGTTTGTTTGGGTTACATAAATACATAAAAAAATGTTTTAATGCATTTCGAAAGTGTATTTATTAAGTGTAACAACTTTTATATCAATATCTATAATGTAAACCTATAAAAAAATCATGAACATAGCCTTTTTTAGCGTGTAAAGTGAGAAGACCCCTTAATGGATCAATTATCTCAGCCTTCTATATACCCTCATATTATTTCAAGTGTCTCGAAAAAATCCATTTATAAAATGAAACCTCTCTCTACTTTGTGCCCACTCCAATAACAGCGTTTTTCGGCCGTTTTATTCTAGTTCTACGATTCTACTACCTTTGCTTCAACAAAAGATTTTGTGATGCTCAACTTGAAGTTTTCTCATGCGACTTCCCGAAATTATATAACATTGAAGTCTGCATTGTTGGAATGCAGCGAAAATTAATTCTACCTAATTACTCTTTTTTTGGCTGATTTGGGCTGTGAAAATCGTTCGAACGTGTCTACAAATAGTTGTTAGAAATTTAGTTGTGAGTAATGATCAAGACAAGAAAATAAAAAATGAAAAGGAATAACAATTTTGTTGCGCTTAAACGATGCAAGCGTCAACGTCATAAAATGATAGATATTTGCTGAAATAACGAAACAAGTGCTAACCTCTGACGTGGTGGAAAAAAATGTCAGACTTTTTAAAAATATCAATAAATCCCGAATGTCATTTTTTGATGTCTATAGGACGTTTTTATTAATGCATACTTATATGTAAAATAATAACTGAACAATTTTAAATAAAGTCCCGAGTTCAAGTTATTATTTCAATCGGATCAACATTAAAAAAATACCACCAAATCTTTTTCAAGAAATACGTACGAAAGTGCATATTTTAGGTGTCCTTTTCCCACGTTTTCCGAAAAAAAGATATCCTAGTTATCGATTTTCAAACAAGACCAGGTTACTACGAGCCGCCTGAGTTACATTTGCTTTCAGTCAATTGAAATCGTATAAATTCAACATCGCAAAAAGATAATCCCCAATCCGAAAAATCGAATTCGAATCATTGCTTTCCCTTTGTCAAAATACGACAACGAATAGGCAAATTTTTTTTCTAAGTTCGCTCTGTATATAGCAGTGGAGTTTATATCGTTGGAGGGCAACAAAAATGCGTCTTCATTTTCATTATTAATCAAAATCTTTCTTGCATATTCGTTTGCATAGCCTGACAAGTTAGATGTCGATCTCTTAAGAGGATCCCAAAGAATTGACACATTTTCTCAGTGCAAATCTATCAAAAAAAATTGCGTTTGACAAAAAATGAATATTCTTTCATCTCATTTCACCGGTAAGTCGAGATATTGGCGATTCTGTGCAGTCTGAATTTTCGACGTTCACGAGGAACCCTGCGCCACCAGAGAGAAAACGACAGCGAAAGAGAAATAACGGAGAGACAGAGGCAGAGGGAGAAAACCCTTCCACAACCCCCGGGATTCCGGGAGCTGCGTTTTCGCTCTTTCCACCCTCCGGCAATTACACTCGGGGATTCGTGTGCGCCCAGTGACGGGCCACACACACACACACACACACACACACACACACACACACACACATGCACGAGTGGATTGTCCCTCACCCTGGCTTTTCTTTCTCTTTTGCTCCCGTCGTTCTTCGTCCTTGTCTCGAGGACGAGACGGCGAGAGAGACTTTTCGGGAGGGTTGAGAGTTAGGGTAGCCCCTGGAGCGAGCATGCCGAGCCAGCAGAAGCCCACCAACCCCTGCTGCAGTATCGACTATATTTCGTGCAGTCACGACCTGGAGTGAGACAGAGATAGCTCCCTCTCTCTCTCTCTCTGTCTCTCTATCCATCTCACATTCTGCGTTCCCTCCTGCAGAATGCGAGTTTCCACGACGTTATCACCCTCCAAGCGGGCATCGCGTTGTTCTCTCCCCATATAATTCCCCGATGCTTTCAATGCTCCGAACCACCCCTGGTTCCTTCTCCTCCTCGTCCTCCTCCACCTCCCTATTTCCTTGCACCCTCATATTTACCGTACATGTGGAGGGTTTCGCGTGTGTGTGCATCTACATCTTCTGCACAACATTGCTCGGGAAATTTGCCAGCCAAAATTACCATACGACCGCGGAGCTTTTGTCCGAACGACTGCGACGAAAAAAAAGGAATTGCAGCTTTTGAATTTGGAAAAAGGTCTTTTTGATGTAGCAGCATTTTTTTTAAGTAAAAAACGTCGACGCACACACATGTATATCTGGGAAGGACATTGTAAAGCAATAGGTTTACATTGTAATAATGATAGTGGCTATTTTGATGACGGTTTTCTGTATTTTCTTAAACGACCCAAAAAAGGATTCGAAGGATTTGTCATTTATTAATTGATCCAAAGTTCTGAAGGAAGAGGACATCGGGGTTTACTTCATATGTACTATAGGTGCAATTGGCTACAATGAGAACGGTTCTTAAGGCGGGAGCCTGAAAACCGACAAAAGCGTTTTTTCGGGAATTTGTTTCGAAGGGAAAAAAACAAGTGGCCTAGTAAACATTGAGGTATTTTTTCATGTATATTTGAAATGTATAAAAAAAATGTTCAACATGAAACACGAAGTGAGTGCAGATTTATCAGCCTATTCAATGTGCGCCTTGCCACTGCAGTCCCCACTCGGCGGGAAAGATGCAGATCGTAATTTTTGACTGAAACAAATAAACCAATAAAATTTTCAATTGTCATATATTTCTCTTCTGGGTGAATTAAGAAAAAGCTGAAGAAATCGTGAAATCATAAAGTTTCTCAGGTTTGGACAAAAAATGTGTTAAAAAACACTTTAACGTGCTATAAAAGTTATTTAAAAAGACTTTTCCAACGACTTTTTTAATTCACTTGGAAGAGATTTTCATACTGAAGAAAATAAACTTTGGTTTGATTCAATAGGTCGTTTAGTTTTTTTTCTATCACGCTCGCCAGTTTGGAAAAATCGTGAAAATGAAAACCGGAAAAAACGTGCTTCAAAGTTTTCGATAGGAGGAAATATCAATATCAAATATCAATCGCTTCTCTGGATTTGGCCTTGCATCTTCGAAAATATTTACAATTGGCGTTTGTAGCTTTGTAAATATATTCTTGGATAGTTTATCTATCGATTTAAGCAATAAAAAAAAAACAATTTTTTGGACCTTCTCATTCAGGCTCCGGACTATGGCGACTAGAAATTTGAAAAAATCTTTTTTTTAAATTTTATTTTATTTTTTCGGAGACGTTTTGGGATACATCTGTGAAAACCGTTTAATGATGCTCATAAAATTATCAGACATCGTGGTAGCCAATTGGCCGATTGAGCTGAGATTTGGCATACACCTTCGGTAGACTATTTGTCAACATTGGTAGCAGAGTAGAATTGAGTAGAAACAACTTTTCATTTATGTGTAACGCGAGAATGGTCAGAAAAATAGGAAAAATTGATAATCAAAGTTTAGCATGCTGCCATGTCGTAATATTTCTGTTTTTTTTTTTTTTTGTGAAGCTGGTACCAAACGCCACACACTCATACAGATCAAGAATATATGTGGTCACCAATTGGGCGCGTTTTCCGCATACCGTTGTAAACAAATGTACAAAAGCAGATCATTTTTAAAAATTTTGAATTGGTACATTTTTTCGAAGGCTCAATAAAAATGTGTAAAAAATTTCCGAAAGAAAACTGGAACAGTTTGACAGTTATTCCATCCTAATAGTCACCTCCAAAGCAGCGCTCTAAACACCAATACTGCCTTGATGTCGCCTGTCTTCAAAATCATTTTTCTACATATTCATGCACTAGTAAAATTCACGCATTAGTAGAATTAAGTCTCGATATTTTTCAAGTTTTTAAAAACATCGCAATTATTGATATTTTCACGTAATAAACACTTATATTTTATGTTCTCATTAAAGCAGGTTTATTAAGGTAAATATTAAGGGGTCTTCTCACTTTAGACGCGAAAAAGGCTATTTTCATGATTTTTTTGATAAGTTTATATTATAGGTATCGATATAAGAGTTGTTACACTTAATAAATACACTTTCGAAATGGACATACATCATCATAAATACATCATAAATACATCAAAAATATTTTTGATGTATTTATGTAACTCAAGCAAACTTTAAACGTGTTTTTCTCGAAACAACGTTTTTCGACGGCTTGTTGATGAAATTTTCGAATATACTGAACCGATCCTTATGAAATTTTAACCACATATTTTATACAACTATAGCTATATAGCGCATATCAAGGATTTTTTTGAATTTCGATATTCACTTTTTTTTTGCCAAAAACGGAAAAAAAACACGTTTTTTTCGAAAAAATTTCGCCATTTTGTTATTTTTGCATATATAAAAAATCGTATGATATGTGCTATAGCCATTAACCTACTGAATCTAAAACCGTTCGATTTTTTTGTTTCGGACCATCCATCCGGAATCCAATCTTCCGAATCCATTCCATTCCGAATCAATTCTGATCATCCAATTCCGAAAATTCCATTCCGAATCAATTCGGATCATCCAATCCGGATCATCCATCCGGAGGTTTCATCAACAGCGCAGCAGACCTGCAATTTTTTTAGGACCTTTTTCAACTGCCATTTTCGTCTATAAATAGTGACTTAAATAAATTAAAAAAAATCTAAATGTATTTCGACAGTGTATTTATTAACCCTTCGAGTGCACACTAGGTCGTTTTGACCCAGTGATTTTTTTCGTGTAAGGGGGCATCCATTAATTACGTGAGGTGATTTTGGCGATTTTTCGACCCCCCCCCCCTCTCCCCCTGGTGAGATGTGAGATTTTGCTCGACCCCTCCCCCCTCCCCTAATCTCACGTGAGATTTTTCAAAATGCATACGTTCACGGAAAATAAATTGTAGTAGAAGTAACTGCGATTATAGTACCATTTACTCCACCATGTAAAGTAGCAGAGAGACTCTCCCTACGTGATAAAAATTATGTGATTACTAAAATTCCAAAAATTATTAAAATTACGTGATATTTGCCGAAGCCCCCTCTCCCCCACGTGAGATTGGGTGAGATTTCGCTCGACCCCCTCCCCCCCCAAACGCCTCACGTGATTAATGGACGCCCCCTAAGTACGTATTTTTTAACGTATGCCCTACTTTGAACGAACGATTTGGCATTTAAACTTCGTTTTTGTCAAAAAAAAAATGTAGGGCCATAAAATATGGATAATTTACTACAAAAAACGTCTCTACAAAAAAAATGCATATTTACCGAAATACAACGATTTGGAAAACGCCTTGGGTCAGATTGACCCAAGATGCACTCATAGGTTGGCGGCGGAGGTGTCCACTCGAACGGTTAAGTGTAACAACTCTTATATAAATATCTACAATATAAACCTATCAAATAAATTCACGAAAATATCCTTTTTTAGCGTCTAAAGTGCGAAGACGCCGTAAGTAGGAACGTTATAGATTACAATAAGAATAAGTGAATGTCAAAAAAGCTAATTTCTATTGAAAATTTCCGAAATGAATTCCCTAATGTGTATAAATGTGTATAAATTTGAAGTTATTTTAAATACTTAATTTTCAATTCGCATTCCTTCTCTGTTTCCCCAACATCCCGTATGATTGTGTCGCTGCGAAATACGTTTAGACAGATTCACTTTGACCAATAAAAAATAATTATTTATGACAAATCGATCCACGTGGCGCGATTTCTAGACCTCAAACGCGAACCCGCGTCTCTTTACACGCAGCATTGAAACATGAGGTAACAATGATAATGATGATAATCTCGCAATACGGTACTAAAGTTTTATCTCACTGCAGTCTCGATTCTCGGAGACCGTTCGATAAGATTTCGTCACTCCTAACCCTTGTGTTGTGCTTTAAAAGCAGAGGCACGAGGGCCGGCGGGGGGGGACTGCATGAAAAAAAGATATCAGATGATAAAAACGTGGCGGGAGGGAGTGAGAGTGTGAGAGTGAGAGAGAGAGAGAGAGAGAGAGAGAGAGAGAGAGAGAGAGAGAGAGAGATGAGAGAGAGAGAGAGAGAGAGAGCGAGAGAGAGAGAGAGAGAGAGAGAGAGAGAGAGAGAGGAGAGAGAGAGAGAGAGAGAGAGCGAGAGAGAGAGAGAGAGAGAGAGAGAGAGAGAGAGAGAGAATGAGAACAAACACGAAAGTTTGATATCGCGACATTGCCGAATCGTCATACTCCTTCCATCTCTTCCCACCTCTCTCTCTCCCCCCCACTCTCTTCTTGCCTATCCCCTCTCCGCGTTCTTCTTCTCCACTCGCGCCGTCACCCGCTATTTCGCTCTTCATCCACAAGCACTGGACGAGAATCGTGCCCACGATAAGAGAGCGTGAGAGAGAGAGAGAGAAAGAGAGAGAGAGAGAGAGAGAGAGAGAGAAACCAACGATGTTGACTGCTGTTTTGAATGCTGCCGAAATGAGCCGTAGCTCATACACACAGTCATGTCGTCGGTGAGCGAAAGGGAGAGGCGTGGACGAAAAAATGAGAAAGAAAAACGTCGTTTGCGATAGAAAATGGACGAGGGAGAGAGAGGTATGCAGAAAGCAGGGAATTAAAAAAAGTCAGTGAAATGGCGGTGGGCCGAGAGAGGTTTAAGGGGCTATACCAGTGTGAACGCTGAAAATGTGGGTGATTGTCGGAAATTTTTTGGAAGGAAAGTACTCAATTAAATGTTTAGGAAAATTAAGAATATAATTGGCTATATTTAACCTATATTACATAGTTCTTTCATAGAAAAATATCGAGATCCAAGCGACTTATGCGCTGCCTTCGGAGGCGCTAAAAAGAAAAGTTCCTCCACTGCTGACATGATTCCGGCCGACTGAGTAGCTGAAACCGAAAAAAGGAAAAAATGTCGTTAAACTGGAAGGTATTTCCTGTACAATGACATAGGATTTTCGAAACATATCGAAATCTAACAAAATGGCGTGGTTATGAAAAAAGTCTGTTTTCCTGCCTATAAAAGGGTCGTTTTTTTCAATGCCAAATCGTCAATGTTCATCCAAGCAAAAATATCCTACGTCATTGTAGAGTAAGTATATTCAAGAGTATTCAAGAGTACTCAGTTTAAATTTCAGTCAATCAGACTTTAAAATTGCAGACTTTGAAATTGAAAAGTAGCTCTTTGTAACTCAAAGAGCTACGAAGAGCATTGTAGCTCTTTGAGTTACAATGTCAGCAAATTTGAAAAATCTCATTTCGAGATAAAACGCGTTTAAAGATAAAATGATATTGATATAAATTATATGAATGATAATGATATTCTTGAAAGTATAAACTGTCGAAAAAAGCAACCAAAAAAAACCGATTTTTTTAAAGTGTCACACTCGTATAGCCCCTTATGCGCGTCGTGAATATGCGCCATGTGTGAGTTTCCCACACACGCATACATACGTTCTCTATCTCTTCGCTCTCTCCCTCCCCTCCCTCCCTCTCTTTCTCTCTCTCTCGCTCTCTCTCTCTCTCTCTCTCTCTCTCTCTCTCTCTCTCTCTCTCTCTCTCTCTCGCACACACACACACACACATACACGAACGAGCGTGAGTGCATGTTCGTATATGAATCGATGCATGTATGCATTGACACGCACACATGCGACCACTCCGCGATGCGGAGTAGTTTTCTGTATGCGTTGGCTAGCTGCGCGCGTGCGGCCCTACAATGACCTTGAACAAACTCCACCTCCACTCGCCGGGTACGCGTAGTTCCCTCGACTCCTCCACGGCCCTCTTCTCTATCTCCCTCTGCGTCTTCTTCCTCCACTCTGCGTCCTCTTTCACTCTTTGACGGTGCGGCCCCAACGCACTAGGTGCGCTGCTAGTCCCTTCCCTCGACCTGCTGCGTGTCAACGTTTCTTTCCCCATCCGCTGCTTCCTCTCCCTCGTGTTTGACTCTGCCAAGAGGAGGAAGCGCAACCACTGAACACTTCGCCATTTTCGGTCTTTTGCGCGCCTCTGCAGGGTGGCTAATCCACTTTGCGCGGATACGTTTTTACTCCTGCAGGTCTTCGATGCGATTCGATCGAGCTTGCAGTTACGCTCAACGCACCACTGAACTTGAGGGTGCACTTGGATGTCGCGTTTTGGGTTTGGCGGAAGGCACTTGCAGGGGGGGTTTCGTGGGGTAGGACTTTAGTACAGTCAATCCGTGTGACTGAGCGTTTTCGGTAGGTAGCGATTTTTTTTTGTTTCTTTCAGTAGCCGGGTTGGCCACGAGTGTAAAACTCAGCTTCCGGAACTGTAGAAGGTGATGGATGGCCGCCATCTTGAAATTAATGGTGTCTATTTTTTTTCAAATTTATTTCCTTAACCGTGAAGCTGACAAAATTTTTGTAGAGAGCATTTTTGTAGTTGATACAATTATCCATAACTTTTGTTTATAGTTTTGCGCGATAATTTTAATAATGAAAAAGTTATAAACAAAAAAAACGATGAACAATGAGGGGATGAAAAACTATGAGGCAAGATAAGTAATTAATTAAAAATCTTAGAATAAAAATGCTTCTTACCATTTTTCTACAGCATTTCGTAATAAACAATTCGATAAAGGGGCCATGCGTTTTTTGAGGGGCCGACGCGAAGATTTGCGACCGAGAACAATATATTCGTTGGTTTTTCAACCCCTGCGGAAAAAGACTATAAGCGCACTTAAGTCTTAATGGGGTTGACATAAAAATCGGCAATTTTTTTCCTCGCCTGAAGCTATCTGCTCCCTTAAGGCGTTACCCCGATTTGTAGCGAAAAAAAGGCCTTTTTCATGAATTTTTAAAAAGAAAACTACAAAACTTTTTTAATCGATCAATATACCATCTTAAAGAACACATCTTGAAGAACTTTCAGTAATTTTTTTATTGAAAAATATTACATTGTTTAGTGGCAAATGGCCGTCAATGAAATAATGTTTTTATATACACGGTTTGCGGTGACCAACATTGCGGCGAAGTGGATCATCTGAAAAAAAAAATGCGGATGGATTTAGTCAAATATAAGTATAAACTAGGCTTTAATCGAAGGATTTTAAAAAATACTCATTTTCTACAAAATGGCGGACAGTCAAAGTTAATGGTTCGATATTAACGAAAAAAACGGCCGTTTTTTGGCTATAAAACGGCCATTTTTTTTTCGAAAAAAAAAAATCGAACAGTTAAAGACTACATTTTTATGTATTAAATAAGCCTGCAAAATTTCAAGAAGATCGGTTCATTAGTGTTCGAGTAATCTTGGTCACCGACTTCAGAAATGCCATTTTGAGAAAAACGCGTTTAAAGTTTCTCTTTCAACGCTCTTTCAACGCTTATATCTCAGTCAATTTTGTTCGGATCGACTTGAAATTTTCAGGACATATTCTCAGATACTTATACTTCAAAAAAATGCAATAAAAAAAAATCGATTTTTTCAAAATCGCAAGTGGGGTTAACGCCTTAATAACAAATGTCCGAACGGGTGGCGGATTTTGGGGACAAGACAGTCATTGGAATGACGTGTACAAACAATTCTGTATAAATATTGTATGAAATATTTGCCTGAAGGTGATTTTGACGACTTTGAGACTTGGAGATTTTTCACTATCGCGATGACAGACTACTATACGGACGGCCTTCAAAATCGAAAGTGTGTTGATGTACATGCACGTGTATATTTTTCCTACATTACCAAACTTGCAAGTCTCAGGAGACTGAGAGCATTTCAATATATACGCACACACACACGCGTGTGCTCCCCCACCTAAGGCAGCCGTGCGCTCTGTCAGTAGAGTAAACGCTCTGTCCCCACCATTTTTCACGGTTTTTCGCTGAAGCCTCAATTGATTGCCGCCTCGGAGCGCTGCTCTGATCAACGTTCCCCACTTCCTATATTTTGAGTAGCCTCGTACTCGTGGCGTTTTGCTATCCAACAGTTGCATGGCAAATCAACGGGCTCTCAAGTTCTCCCACTCGAACTAGTTGCTGCCCCCCCCCCTTCTCTCTCGTGGTTATGACGAATCTTCCTCCTGCGCACCCCCTGTTCTTCCCTCTTCGACGACGTTTCTTCAAACATCCGGTGCGCGTGTAACGTTCTAACCTTGTCGATTATGCAAGTGCAACTTTATTGGTTTTGGGGAAAGTATTGGGCGACGACACTTTTTCAAAAAACGACGTAAAAAAGTTCGGGCGATCGTTTCATTGATCGTTTTCAGGAGAATGCTATCAACGAGCGGAATGGTAGAATTTTTTCTTCTCTTCTGATGGATTGAACTTGAGCAATTGGCAGTAAAAGTGGTGATCAAAAGGTCCACGTGGAATTCACATTTTAGATATACAATAGGGTGGCTGCAATTTGGGTCAAATTTGAATTTTCAAAGTCCTCTTGTAAAAACATAATCAAGATATATGAAGAAAATAATTTGCAAAGTTTTCAGGCCGTTGGAAAAATTTGAATGGTGCCTGTGAGGGTTCGAATTTTTTATACAAAAATACATGTGTTTTGCCGAGTTATTACTTAGTTATTTCTCATGCTTAGAATGTTGGTGGGAGAAATCTGAAATATGGTATACATATTGTGTACATTATGAGGTATATGACCAGATTTTTACAGATTTTTCCAGCAATAATTGTCATTATTACTACACTGAGAAATAAAATGATTGATCCAATATCATTGGTGTTGTTGAATGAAATTTCGTTGATTCAATTGAAAAAATGTGAAAAATTCTGCATTAATACATTACTGCATGTGATTCAATAATTTCTTCTTTGGTTGAAAAAATTCAACCAAATAATATACATATAATGGCCGAGTTCCACCGAAATTTTAGGTGCGAGGAAACCCGTAGGTCTCGGAGTAACCGCTAGAAGCCGCACGCGCGCTCGTTTCTCGTAAGCGTAGCACGAACCGAAAATCTACTTAAGCGCCGGAGAAACTCTACATAGTATCGCTTCTCGACCTGTGGCTAAGATCAAAGTGTAGTAACTGTTCTTATCAGTTGAATATCTGATTTTCGTTCTAATGATCACTTTTCGTTTAAGATTTTAAAAAAATAGAAAAACTCAATTTTTTAATAAAACGAATTCGATCAAACATTTTTTTGTGACAATCCTACCCTATACCAAAGAACTGCATGCGAACTTCTTTCAAATATTTTCAGCAATTCTCGTGAGTGTACATTTATTTGAACCAATAATCAAGAAATGTTTGCAATTGCACATAGAATCATATTAAAAACATGATTTCCCGAATTCACAAATATATTCTTTTGATTGCAATGAACATTTATTTAATCGAATATTATACTTTTTTCTACTAGAGACTAAATGCGTTGTTACAGATGAAACCTGTACTTTGTGACAAAAATAGCACTATTAAGAATCGATATTGTTAATTTTTCAATCATGACATACACTTGCCTCTGTGAAACTACTTTTGATATTGTACGGAGTACGAAAATGTTACATATCATGGCATATTCGTTTCGATGTAGTAAAGAAATAATTCATTCTATTGATTATATTTTTGTACGGAAAAAACAGGTACCAATCGCTTAATTATTTCATCCATACATCTACAAATTGTATATAGAATGATTTCAATAGATTATCGTTTTATTTTAAAGATAGTGGAGATATTGAGAGAACAGAAGAGATTTTCAAATAAAATAATATGGTATTAAAATCAATCACGTTTTCCAATATTTTATAGTACTGCAACAATGTCATATATCGGTGGAACTTCATGTTTAGACATTAATTTGGGTCAACCAATGTATTTTTTTGATTCAATTGGTTTTTTTTCTCAGTGTAGCTTTGCAATGACAACCTCGTTATCATTTTCTGAGTTTCTCTCATCAAATACTATTTATTGATGTTCTAATGCAATTGTCGGCTTGACTATAGACTGCATGCATAACGGAAAAGTTCGATTTGTATGAAAACATTTTAAACAATCGTTTTGATTTACGTCAAAGCATGGTTCACAGCTCTATTCGCAAATGCTGCTCCCGATCATGATTTGAATTAGTTTAAAACAAATATATGATTACCGGAAAATAAATTCCCTTGTGAGCAAAGATGCTCTCAAAAAATATCGAATCATCTTTGGTATTTGAACGCTAAAAGTGCTGCGATGGCATTTTTTCATGAAGGTGATATTAGAAGAAAAATGGCAGAAAAATTACGAACGGGTTGCCTGAACATGAAAATGAAATCGGAGTTCCTAAATGATATGAAATTTCTCGATCAGACGTTGCTTATTCGATGAGTGAAAACATGGATTTTCTCATAAGCCCCCAATCGATAACGTTTTTCAGAATATTCCAGATCGATTGTAGCTTCCTAAATAACCATGTGTCCGAGTGGCATTTGGACAAAAATTATCAGTTGGGTTCGCAAAATTGTCAAAAAATTAATGGTCAAAAAAAAAGTTAATGACGTCGCGAAAAGGGGAATAAAGCTCATTAATGAATATATTAATAGATTGACATGCGACGAGGAATAGAAACAATTAATTGTTCAAGTTGTCCGTGAATACCAGGAAATGTATCCAAATTTAAACAAAGGACTCTAAGCCGACCGCTCCACTAATAACATTTTACTTTGGCACTTTTTTGCATGAGTTTTAATTAGAAAATTATGATTCTTCGACAATTATAGTATTCATTGCGAGAATTTATTTCAGTCCAACTAATTTGTAGCTCAGGTTTGATTCAAAGTTGAAATTTAATTTTAAAGAGTTTTCATACTTCTGACAGAAATAAAACTTTTCTATTATGTTTAAGTTTTTGTCAGGTCAAAAGTTGCATCACGACATCAATAAATAGTCTTTGATGAATGAAACTCAAAGAAATGAGAATGAGGTTGTCATTGCAAAGCTAGTAATAATGACAAGTATCACTAGAAAAATTTGGTCATATACCTCATAACGTGCACAATATGTGATGCAAGTTTCCGACTTTTCCTACCAATATCCTAAGCATGAGAAATTATTAAGTAATAACTTCACAAAACACATGTATTTTTGTATTTAAAATTCAAATCCTCACAGGCACCACTAAAAATTTGCCGAGCGCCTTAAAACTTTGCACATAATTTTTTGATGTATCTTGATTATGTTTTTACAAGGGGACTTTGAAAATTCAAATTTGACCCAAATTGCAGCCACTCTAATATACAAGCGCACTTTTTACCCGCGGCATTGTTACTCGATACGAATACGTACACTTCTTTCTGAGCTTTAATTTCGGCGAAAAACTTATTCGCAGCACAGCAGCAAATTGTAGAAATGTTCAGGGACAAAAAACAAAACAATTGAAATGCGAGATTCTCATCGATTTTTTATACTCCGAATATGTGCGTAACTATTCAGGTATATTATTTAATACGTCGTTCTTAGAGTCGAGGTAGCGAACCTTCCACTTCCAGCTAATATATTCGAGTTACGTATCAAGCTTTTCCACGAAAAAATTGCCGATTGATAATTCACTGTCTACCTGCCGTCGAGGTTGGTGTAGAAGCTCATGAGGGGGGAGAGAGAGAGAGAGAGAGAGAGAGAGAGAGAGAGAGAGAGAGAGAGAGAGAGAGAGAGAGAGAGAGAGAGAGAGAGAGAGAGAGAGAAATGCCACGTGAAGAGGTTGATGAGAAGATACCTTTCATGCTGTCATTTACCTTTATATCTCCGTCCCTAATTGAGATTTCAAATTATACCATCTAAAAAAAGATGGGTCAATGTGTTAAGAATAATGGAGAACAATAGAAAAATCGATTCTTTTTTAAATGCTGGTAGTATGAGACCGCTTAACCAAATTTCAATGGAATTAAGGTATTCCTTTCACGAACCCAAATATTTAACAAGTAACTGATTTTGTTATATAATCAAGTATAAAGCCATTCCAGTATACTGGTGACATTTCCAGCCGGGTTAGTAAACTCTTAACAAAAAATTACGCGTCCTGAAATCGTCTCATTTGTACGGCACTTCATGGAGATGACCCCCTGGCCACATTTCTATCTAATAATTTATACACTAAATAATCCTAGATGCGTGATATAATCTGCTCACGCGTGTAAAAAATCTAAAGATTCCGTAACAACAATAACAACAGCGGGCCACTGAATGTTTAAAGAAAATATGAATAATAAAACTTCGAAATATGTGTCGAGCAGAAGAATTTTCGTACCCGTGATTTTGTAGAGAAAATGGAAAAATGTCTAAATCTACCAAATTTTCACGAAATATTTTATTCTAGTTTATCATTGGATATAATAATTGATTGTGGCTTATTTTTATTAAGCGCCACTGTAATGTACCATTGATTCAGAAGGGCACTTCTTACGCTCCCACAAAATACGATCCTCCGCGAAAGGAAACCCTTAAGGCGTCTTCTCACGTTAGACGCTAAACAAGCCTATTTTCATGGATTTTTTTGATAGGTTTATATTATAGATATTGATATAAAAGTTGTTACACTTCATAAATACACTTTCGAAATACAATAATTTAAAAAAAAATGTATTTATATAACCCAAACAAAAACGGCGAAAAACACGTTTTTTTGTTTATTCTGTAAATGTCCGCCATTTTGTTATTTGTGCACATATAAAAAATGGTATGACCTGCTATATTGCCATTAACATACTGGATCTAAACCCGTTCGATTTTTTTGTTTCGGATCATCCATCTCTGAGATTTCATCAACAGCGCAGACCTACAATTTTTTTGGGACATTTTTTAACTACCATTTTCGTCTATAAATAGTGACTTAAATAAATAATTTTTTTTTAATTTTATTTCGAAAGTGTATTTATTAAGTGTAACAACTTTTATATCAATATCTATAATATAAACCTACCAAAAAAATTCATGAAAATTGCCTTTTTTTAGCGTCTGAAGTGAGAAGACCCCTTTAGTTTTCGCGTACTGTTCTCTCTTTCGTTCCGAAAACTAAGATATTCAAGTGCATCGAGGCCCCTCTGCCTCTGTGAGAACGATGTACCGAACGCGGAAAGCGTTCTGTCAAAATTTGTCTCTGGGCGGTTTTGATGAAATCTCTTTGCAAAGCCGATAAGCTGATGACACATCTCTGGATGTTCCCCAGAAATTCTATACCCACCTAAAACTTCCTCGAGCTTCGTGGCAACACTTTAGAACGATCTTTATCGTCCTTTTCATCCCGAGTCGAGCCGACAATCTAGATTTATATTTAATTCGAGCAATACGTTAACTGTAGATTAGCCGGAAATAACGGGATCACAAGTGCAGCGGCACCTGAACCTCGTTAGATGAAGAATCGTGACACGTAAATTCGTTTCCGTAAGGTGGACATCGAGGCAACAAAAACATAGTTGGAATAAGCTCCGTGTAAATGTTATCAAAGCGTTATCACACTATTTTACGCGCCTTATCTCCAATATAGCGCCATACTGCTCGCGTTCTAAGTCCGAACGCGTTCGTTAAAGAGCTACGGACTTTGTGGAAGGTAAAAGTTGCCCATCGATAATGTTGGCAAGCCTTTTTATGATGTTGAAGTTTGTATCGTTGGAATGCAACGAATAATCTTTTTTACATCGTTGTTTCCTTATTATCAGTATACGAAACAATCTTTCGTCTCTTTTGATTACAGATATGCAAATAAGCATTTCAAAGAATGATTGAGTGGTTTCGATAGGTTAAATCTGCTAAAAGATATTTGGGCAAATAAAAAGTTTCAGTACAACGAAAGTTCTTTTTTATTTTTCTGCATGTTCTTCGTCATCCAACATCGTATCCTGCAAATTTGAGATGCAGAATTCTGATAAACATCCTCAAAAACGATTTAGTGTTATTCGCAGGCCAAATTTGCAAAAAAATTGGGGCTACTAAACTGTTGTTGCGTTCCAACGATGCCCGTGCCGAAATAGTCGTAGGGATCTAATTGGATTTCCATACTTGTCTCAACTATCCGATCGGGATCCAATGGGTCCTCGCGTTGGAATTGACGATGAAAAAAGGGCTCGCCAAGCTCTGAAACAATGCTCACATTTTTTAATTCAGGCTGAGCAGGCCTAGCTGAACCCCTGAATGATAACGCGGTTTCAGGCTGTTGCACCCAGGCTTGACCAAAGGCTGGTAGAAAAGCCTGTACTAAGCCTGAAACGACGAAACAACAAGGTTCAAAACGAGCCTTAATGAAGCCTTCACGAGCATTTATGACCAGGCTTATCCCAAACTCTTCTCGAGGCTATATGAGGCCTGTTTTTAGTTTTCTATATTCTACATTGGGGTAAATTTAATAAATTTGTAAAGAATTCATTTTATTTATTATATATATTTATTATTCATTATATTATTTGTTATAAAATATATATAAAATATTTTAAACACAATACTTTATTTCATTTATTGTTTATGGGACACGTAATACACAGAGTGTACGCAAACCCCAGAGAGTGAGTATATACGAAATGTGTATGTGACGTGAAAAAAACTTTTTTGTGTACCTCATAAATATCGATAAGAGAATATGTTTAAATGTTCTGAGCTGCCTCCTTCGCTTTCGTTTTTCGTGCCTTCGCGCCCGACAAATTTATTGCTATTTTTTTTATCAAAGTACAGAAAAAATATTATTTAAAATTTATTTTATTTTATCACAACCTGAAACAAGCCTGCATCCAGCCTTGATTTTTTAGCCTCAAAATTCACTGGCTGAATAAAGCTTGAAATAACCCTGAGTTTGGGCTAAGCAGCCAGTCTTGATTCCAGGCTGCTCCAAACGATGCAATGAAACCTGGCCCCGGTCTGTCTCACTCAGGCTCGGTGAAACAAGGCTTGCACAAGTTTGTTTCCATCGTCAGCCTTTTGATTCCCTACCTAGGTTGTTGTTGGTGGGATTTCGAGGGCCTCTTGTATTATGAGCTTCTTCCGCCTAACACCACAATAAATGCCGAGATCTACTCTACACAATTACAGAAGCTGTCTGAAATGATTAAACAAGAACGTCGTAAACGTCGACAAGTCCGTCTTCTTCACAACAACGCTCGGCCCTACGTAGCTAAAATGACACAAAAAACTATTTCTGAATAAAAATGGGAAGTACTATCACATCCACCATGCTCACCGAACTTCGTCCCTGATAAACAGTTTGATAATCAAACGGATCTTCAAAATACCCTTGAAGAGGTTTTCAATTCAAGACCTAAGGATTTCTGGACGGCTGGCATTCAATGTTTACCAAATCGTTGGAAACATATTGTAGATGAAGAAGGAGACTATATTATAAATGTATCTTATCTTGATAAAATGTTATCCCAGATAGACAGACATGATTATCACGCCGTGCGTACAATTGATGAAGCAAATTTTACAGCATATTTACCACATGTCGCGATGCAAAGCCATGAACTCATTTAGTATTAGGAATGTACAAAACATTTTGATCTTAATATGTCGTTTACAAATGCATCGTACGTTTAGAGCACGTCGAACTCATATCGCTGTGCTCAAGTGTTCGCAATTAATATCCGCAAAATTTACGTCATATTGGAGTCATGTGTAGACATTTTGGCGTGTATTCACTATGGTAGCATTAATTGATCTGATGAATTGTACTTAACATGAATGCAATTTCGTTTACGTTGATGAAGACATTTCATGAGCTCATTCAGCATCATGAATTTGAGATTCATCATGACCTGAATTTGTCGTTTTAAAATGCATCATCCGTTGACTACAAGATAAACTCATAAGACGGCAAATTTGAATTTCACAATGGATATTGGCAGATTATCGTCCTATGGAAGTCATCCAATGACTTTTGTTGGTGAATTCACTGGGTTGCGATGGATATCGGCGATATGCATGTTTCTAAGTTATACGTTCGATGAGTGCAATATGACGGCGATATGCATATTGATAAAAATCAGGAACGATACAAATAGGCAAAGAATCAAAGAAAGTTTACACAAGTGTTACAATGGCTAAGTACACTGAGAAAAAAGAATCGTTGAATGTGCAAAATGCATTTTGTTGTCTCGAAATTTTGTTGTTCTAACAGTTGCTCAGACATGCTAAATAAGCAGATAGTTTAAATGTATCTTTGGTTACTGCCCAACTATACTGTTTTGTTATGCCAATCAAAAATCAAGTTGAACGTATTTAAGGCGTTACCCCCACTTGTAGCGCAAAAAGGCCTTTTTCATGAATTTTTTTAAAGAAAACTACAAAACTTTTTTAATCGATCAATATACCATCTTAAAGAACACATCTTGAAGAACTTTCAGTAATTTTTTTATTGAAAATTTTTACATTGTTTAGTGGCAAATGGCCGTCAATGAAATAATGTTTTTATATACACGGTTTGCGGTGACCAACATTGCGGCGAAGTGGATCATCTGAAAAAAAAAATGCGGATGGATTTAGTCAAATATAAGTATAAACTAGTCTTTAATCGAAGGATTTTAAAAAATATTCATTTTTCACAAAATGGCGGACAGTCAAAGTTAATGGTTCGATTTTAACGAAAAAAAACGGCCGTTTTTTGGCTATAAAACGGCCATTTTTTTCGAAAAAAAAAATCGAACGATTAAAGACTACATTTTTATGTATTAAATAAGCCTGCAAAATTTCAAGAAGATCGGTTCATTAGTGTTCGAGTAATCTTTGTCACCGACTTCAGAAATGCCATTTTGAGAAAAACGCGTTTAAAGTTTCTCTTTCAACGCTCTTTCAACGCGGATTCTTCTCTTTCAACGCTCATATCTCAGTCAATTTTGTTCGGATCGACTTGAAATTTTCAGGACACATTCTCAGATACTTATACTTCAAAAAAATGCAATAAAAAAATCGATTTTTTCAAAATCGCAAGTGGGGGTAACCCCTTAAAGATACAATTTTGTTAAACCAACCGAATTTTGGATGGATGAACGATTTTTTTTTCAGTGTAGGTAGCGCGCTCAGCTCTAGAATTAGAAGACGTAGGTTCAAATCCCGAGGGTAGGTAAAAACTTTAACGAGACAGGACACGTTTTAATCCAATTATCATATAGGCAGGAACATGAATAAAGCATGTGGAAACAAAAAATACTACGATACATTTTCTCAACATCGTTGGTTTTTTAAATTTTTCACGCCGTGACATCCACATGAGCTTCATATGAGCACAACATAGTCACGCCATGCCGCCAATATGAGTGATGCAAATATGACTGGAAAGGGAACACTCATAAGGGACACATAGCTGGGTAGCTTTCTATGCCGCATACAAGATCTACATATGATGCTAATATGAGCTACATGTGTTTATTTAAAAAGGCGTCGTTTGTGTCGCAAGACTTTCTTACCAACCTGATATATGCGTATGAAAGACTATCTTGCGTATATGCATCTTTCCTTGTCCCCACGCGCCCATCTATTTGATCCGTTAACTATCAGGTGTGCGATATGGCATTATTATAGAGGTCCACGCCGACTTTTTCCACATATATTCCTGACCATTAGATTGCCATTATATTGGGTATACAGCAATATCGTATTCATTTAATAAGTTTTGGCTCACAGTGGGCGAGTAATAAGCAGTTCGACACGACGAAAGATAGCACGACCCGAGGCTTCGAGGCTCCATACGCCCTTCTGACTTTGAGCTATCAGTCTAATTTATCTTGGCAACGAAAAATTTGATGAAAGGTGTACCCTCTACACTTTGTGGGAGAGCGAGCGAGAGGAATTGAAGAGAAATGAGATAGAGGCCTGGCATCATCAACGACGAACCGCTAGGCCACACAGCATGGAAATCCATGAATGCGTGTGTGCTCGCTATTTGCCGTATGAAGTACAGCAAAGAACGAGCGAAACAAAGAAGGAAGCTGGATTACAAAGATCGTTGATCTTCGTATTACAGTGGAACCTTGGTATCTCGTATCTCCTCGGGTTGCAAACCTCTGAAGACGCAGTATTTCCGGTCTCATGGTCCGCATGATAACTGCCACATGGGTTGATGAATCTGAGAGATTCGAGAACATTCTTTCGGGGTAATGCTATAGTCATAGATTGACGAGCCAGTTTGTTGAATTTCAGAGAAAAAAAAACGAGACGTCAGATTTGCAGGGCGATTTTTTTTCTGCCGAATTTCAAGCTTCAAATGTGTATAAAATGTGTTCTAAATGAAACATAAAACAATGGTTTTCCGAATATTTTGGAAACAGCTTGGAAAATATTTGATACTGTTGAAAGCATTGTGAGGAACGCCTCGAAAAACGAGTTTCGATAAAAATGGGTCTGCATAGGCATGTAGCTAAAAAGATCAGGTCCATTTTCGACATGTTTTTCCGATGAGAGTTTTGGAATTACGAGGTCGGGATTTGACACATAATTAATACATAATCTTGTCGAGTTTTTTCTTTTTTTTAATTGCAAAATATTGTTAAAGAATGAGGTTACTATTATTTACACAAGTTGGAATTGTTGTTGCATGGACAATTGGTTTTTCTTGCGATCTGAAAAGGGCGATCTGAAATGAAAAAAAAACATGTACTTTTAGCATAATAATAAAACTTTCGTACGACGGTATAATTTAATTTTTTTAATAGAAATGACGAGAATGGCAACCTGTAGAGAAAAAAGTTCGATTTTCGACCAACAAAACAACGTCAATCATTTGTTGTGAACACATAGCTAAACATACAAAAAAATCATCCGTTCATACAACAGCAATGTTATACACTGTGCTCCGTACGAATTCGAAGTGAATCGGACGAATACATATCGGGATACGACTTTTACCGTTTCGGACAACAGTTCCGTAGTTTCCATAGAGAATAACGCAAAAGAAAAAACGTTAAGTTGCAGCCGGGCGGGTCGCCATACCGCTGCGATGGAATTGAAGTTTCCATGATTAGAATGCAACGAAAATATTTTTCTCGTATTGGGGAATTTTTTTAGGCACATTTAGGATTTCATAGTTATTAAAATATTCTTGCAGATCCTTTTTAGGGATCCATGAGCTCAACCTGCACCAAAAAGAATTTATGTAGCACAGTCAAACCTCGATATAACGAAATCCTCGATGTAACGAAGATTTGTCCATTCTCTTCCGATAGACACCCGAAACCTTGATACAACCACATTATCATATACATTATACTCTAATCGCTAATTGCTTGTAAAAAACGCTCTAATTTAAACCTTTCTTTCTTTAAAAAATATCCCCATATTTATTGTACTAATATATTTTTTTAAAGATCATTTTAAGGAACATGGCTTCGGTATAACAAAACCTCAATAAAACGAACTTCCTTTGAGATTTCTACACACCCTTTGTTGCAAATTAAAGTCAAGATCCTAGACTATGTGAAAAAATCATATTTTTGAAATTTCAAGGTTATGCCGTCCCTAATTGAATTTTCAGAATAATTTTTTGTTTTATGACGCGTGAAAATAGATAATAATGAGACGCGTACGAATGGAGAACAATCAAAAAATCAACTTTTCTTTTGCTGGTGGTTTGTTGCATATGAATTTGAAGTTTACATCCTTAGGATGCAACGAAAATGATATTTTTTGTTAATTTTCTACTTTTCCTTTGGCAGATTTGAGCTACGAATGTCACGCAAACATTTTTTAGGCTGCTTATTTAGCGATCTACAACAAATAAGCAAAATATGTTTTGGGTAATAAAAAAAAATGAAAATTGGAGAAGAATTTTCGTTGCATTCCTACGATGCAAACTTTAACACCATTGTAGCTCCCATAAAGGTCGAATTTCGCCACCCCCCCCCGTCGTAATTCGAATTTCATTTGCCTTTCCTTGCAACTCGCGTGTCCGAGGTTCTACTGTAACATTATTATTATCAGCATCCAGCACCGCCTTCTTCTTATTATCATCATTATTATTACGATTTTTGAATAACGTACGAGAAGGCAGAAGTCATCGAGTGTAAAAAAAAGATCGCGCGGCTGTTGGAGCGAGGAAGAAAAAAACGTTTCTCAGTCAACAAAGATCATTAGCCGACAGTCACGTGGTCCGCTCATTATCAAACGCTTAGTACCTGTCATCGGGCTTCGCAGTCGGCGATCCGTTTGCTGTTTCGTGCCGCGAGAACTCTTCACTCGAGGTTTCGACTATCATATACGTCTCTATCTCCATCTATCTTGCCACCTTTCTAATACCGAATTCCACGGGTAAAACACTCCCACGATTTTCGAGCCACATAGCCGCAGTTCCCCGAGCTCTCGACGACGCCGTTGCTGCTGTGCCGCTCTCGTCGATGTACAGAAGCATTGGTGCGAAATTGGACCGGTGGACTGGGACCGCTGACGTTCCATAAAGTCCACGGGTTCATTTTCTAACGGGGGGAAGCTGCGAAAAGCGATTACCTGAGGGCCTGGGACGAAAAAAGTTAACAGTCATTACTGACGATGAAAGAAATATTATGAAGTTGCTACATCCACCTAGAAGCCGAAAAATCGCCAAATTTCGATTTTATTTTTCGGGAGGCGGTTGGTGAAAATTGAACGCTTTTTTTTTAACGAAGGTACATATATCGAGGGCCTTTAAAAAGAAATCACAAAATCGCAGATGATTTTTTTCGCGATTTTTGGCGGTGGACACTCTTCAGCTTAAATGATTCATCTAAAATCTAAAAACCAAACGGTTTATTCAAGTTGACAATAAGTACGAGTCATTGACGATCCTTGATTTGAAAAGTTTTTTTTTTTTACAACGTACCGACGCTTTGAAACTCGAGCATACAAAATTTATGAAAAAAGTCATCATTTGTGTGTATTAGTTAAGAAATAAGGATCGATTTTGAAAAACTGAAATCGTCAATGACCTTTAAATGTTTCTCATCGTATCTCCAGTAAATTTGGAAATAATTCATCAAGTGGTTCTCGAGATATCATGTCCACCGACTCCGAAAAGAGTGTTTCGAGAAAAACGCATTTGAGTTTCAAATATGGTAGCTCATTCGCTCTTAGGAATATTACAATGACATCTGCTTGCAAGGAATATAGTTAGCTAAGGTGATACTATCAAAAAAAATATTTTTGAAAATTGCAATTGTTTTACCCACCTAGGTAGCCCGTTACACATTTCCGTAATTTCGCGAGGCCCTGGTGAAATTTTGGTCAACTCTGTTTATTGATTTCGGTGCCGGGGTAATGTTTGGATTGTTTTTCTAACCTCTTGTTGATTTGTTTGAATTTCAATTATTTTTTGCGGAATTTCATTGTCGATTTCAAAATAAGCATTTGAAAAAAAATGGTTGAGGCCTTTTGGTAGCTAAAGTCTGTTAAAAGGAATTCAAGCAATTGAAATAAGATTTATTTCCACTGCATTACAACAATGCAAACTCCTATCTCGTCAAAACGCGGTACATTCGACAAGTTTTTAGTTCCAAACAACTATGCTTGTATTTACGACGTAATTTTTCATAAAATTTACGGTCGCGAGGTTCAAGAAGTTGCGTATAAACACGAAAAGTTAAAATATTTCTTGACGGAATGAATAAAATTGTTGACTTCAATAAATTACTATTACACCCAAAGATACATTTTTTGATAAGAAGCAGTGTCGTTTTTGACGAAATAAAATACTTGCGAAGTCAAATATCTCCATCGCAGCGAATTAAAAAGTATATTGTGACTTGACTAAAAATTAATCAGATCCGAATAAACGTTTATTTCTAAGGTCAGTTCTAATCAATAGAGACATTTACATAAAGTAAATATGTAACTTCATTGAATATTTATAAAAAATCTAGTACGCTGAAATTCAAACAAACTGTTTTTTTTGCGTACAGCAGCACTTGTGCTGTTGTTTGTGCAGGAAAAAAAAATAATCGTTGACTCCGACATAAAATGAGAATGCACTGGAATATAAACAGAGAAAAATGTTGGCCATTTAACTTGTTTTAGTCCAATAAAAAAGCTTGTATATACCAAAAACTGTACGCGAATTTATAAACGGAAAAAAAATTCTTTGATTATTGCTCACTCAGGCGACATCTCCTCCGAACGCAGAATTTACGTGCAATTGTTTACAATTGCGACCCTATTACTAATAACTATCACTACTATGTCATACGAACGTTTCGATATAACCGTTAATCCTTTTCAATCCGGAAAGCACGAAAGTTAAGGTGGTGGGCCAAATTCGCACCAATAGCTCTACCCGGATGTTATTTTTTGTCTAACGTGTTCTGTGGCAACTCACGAGTCAACGCGCATCAAGGTTGGCGTTAGAAGGCGCGGGGTAATTGGAGAAAAAAAGGTATAAAAAGCCGACCGTGAAATAACTGTGAGAGAAGCGAAAAAGCTGTGGATGAGGTTTGAAACCGAGAGGAAAAAGGTGCATGGCACGCGATATTCAGATATACAAACATGACACAAAAAAGCAAGAAACCCGAGTATAAGCGAACAAAGGATCATTTTTCAATTATATTTACGTATACTACAACTTTTCTATTCGTCTAATTGAATATATTTACGAAGATGTTACAATTTTTCTATTCGTGTAATTCAATATATTTAAGATTATTTTACAATTTTTTCTATTCGTGTAATTAAATTTCTTTTAAATTCATGAAAAGTTCAAAAGCATTTTTTTCGAATCGTTTATCCAATCAACAATGATTTAATTATTGAAATTGGAAAAGATCTAAATCCTCAATTATTCAGATTTAAGGGAGGACACGACTGTGACCGACTGAAAACGGTAGTTTTTTACGATTTTCTTGTCTACTGGATTATTTATTAGGGATATGGAAAAAAGGTATGTTATTAAGCATACAGTGAACTTATTTCGTGTAAATTTTTATTTAAAAAATTGAAAATGTACACGTAATAAGTTCAATGAATGCTTAATAACATACCTTCATTCCATATCCCAAATAAATAATCCAGTAGACAAAAAAACGACCTTTTTCGGCCTGTGTATTAAAAATGTGGTCAAACGGCCGGATCGATAATTTGACAATGGGTGGTCTGAAAAATAAAAATAGAAAGGTTTATCATCTATATATAAATGTAGATCTCGTTGTAGGTAGCCGTTTTCCGAAAGAAAAAAATCACATGGCCGGTGTTAAAACAGAAGTGCAATTTCGGCAATTTTTTGCGTATATTCGGGGCCTTTAAAAACACTAAATACAAATGGAAGCAACTGCAATTACGGAAATTTTTGTTTCAAAAATTGAAAATTGGACAATTATAGCTAGAGTTATAATTCCGGCCAGGTCGGTAAAAGTCGTTTCGAAAATCGTTGCGCTACTCTCCCAAAATCGTCCGTAATTGGTCAATTTTCATTATTTCAAGTTGATTTTTTTTCCACGTGTTATTGAAAACGTATACTTCGAGAAAATGCAAAACATCGATTTTTGACACGTCACTATGGTGGAATGACGCGCACCGTTGGAATGCAATCATAATTTATTGTTGACCTGCTCAACATTTTTTTTCACATATTTCAACTACGGAAATCCGTTAAATATTTCTTGAAATGCTTACTTGGTGGTCTGGGATATAAATCTGCATGACAATATTTAGTATGATAATAACAATGAGAAAATGAAAATATAAAAAAGAATCTTCGTTGGACTCCAACGATGCAAAAATTACACACCATCGGACTTCATTGTTTTGCATCAATTGCATAATGTTTTGAGACTGGAAATATTTACATTTAGTCATTATTCAACAGCTAAAAAATAACATTTTCAGTTCGCTCAATGTGGATCAAGTTACCACGCAGTTTGATGTCCAATATTGTTCACTCTTACTCCTCCCACAATAGAAGAAAAAAAAAGAAATAAGAAACAGAACATGTCAGGGACTTTTCAGAGCTTCATGGATCTCAACAACCTTCATCACTAAAAAAAGGTTTGTGGCTGCTCCACTAACGTGCCAAATTTCAGACACAGCCCGAGCCTAATCTACGATCATAGATGCAAAAATAAAAATCTTCGATCTCGCTCGAGCTATCTGAAATTAGAAATCTATGAATCGAGAATGGCTAGAGCTGTCCGAAACTTCGTACTCTAATAGAATAGCCTCGCCTTTTTTCCATCGTAATGATATTCATGGCGTTCCGTAAGGTCGTTGAAACTTTTCGAGATGCTTAATTTCTTCAAAACTTTCTGCACGGCCAATGTAGAGGTCAAGGATACGTGACAATGAATTAGCATCCCTGTGGGATTTAAATCGCTTGGAATTTCGATTTGCGATTTTTTTCGAATAATAATAATCGAATAATAAAAAAAAAAATAGTAAAAAGACTTATATTCTCGTGGATACTAAAAGTGATCGCATGCTTTGGACATCTCTATGAAATTCGAGATAAGTCGAAGCTCGTATTCTTTTGAGTGACGTTCTTTTCTGGGTAAGGGGAGGGGGGCTGTTTGCTACGTCGTTTTGAAGCATCACGAAGATAGTTGCTCACTCAAACGTATTCCTCGACGTTATTTGTCTAAACTATTCATTAACACAATACAGCCCTATTCTACGTTTTTGATTTACTTTCCGAAGTGAACGATTTTTTCGTTAAAGAACACTTTTTTCATCCTAGTCGTATCTGCAAAGCTCGAACGCCAAGCGGAATAGTTTATTACAGATTTGGTTACCGACTGAGCGGTTCGACGCCGCTTTAAGATGATGGGGAACACAATCTCCATCCGTTTCTCTCGCGGTCTCACATACAGATCTGGAAAATCTGGCGTTTTTGGATGGTAGGAAGTATCACCGTTAGTGAGGCAAAAACTTAGTTCCTCGTCTATCCACCGGAAGCGCTGTCACGTAGGGGTCTGGTATATATAGATATACAGCAATGGATAACCTCCTCAAAGTCTCTGAATCGTGTCACCGTGTTCCGTGGTGGTGTCGAAAGAAAGCAAACGGTCGGTTGCATTCAGCAAATGCCTAAAGCGTGCATCATACCGAACTGTTCGAAAAGTTTCAAGAACGAAACTAGAAAGTGTTCAGTCTTTAAAGTTCCGCAGGACGAAAATGGGAAACCGGCAAAAACAATTCGTTGTAAAAAACGCACTCGCTAAATTCGCAAAACAATAAAAACGGTGCCTTTGAACCAAACACAGTGCGTTTTTTTATTTACTTTTTATCCCTCTTCCATTATATTTATTTCCATGTCCTCATTAACAGTATAAAGAAAGCAAAAATAAGAATAAAAGTTGTGCAAACGAATAAGGAATGCAATCTACTGAGAAAGAATATATTAATTATGAAGAAAAAAAGGAAAAAGTGTGGGTCGTATAAGTTTGTTCATGCCCCATCTACTCGAATGGCCAAATACCAAATTGAAAGAAGAAAAAAAACAGAAGTTCGAAGACACGAGAAATGCAGTCTACTGAAGTAATAATTGTCATTCTCACCATAGGATCAGTAGTAAAAACAACTGAATATTTCCCATTAATATGACTCTTAAAAACGTTGTTTATTTCGAAAAATCTGCTATATTGCACCGCTGTTCGGACCTGCGTTTGATTGGCTCAGCGTACGCCGGTGAGCGATACGCTGGCGCATCGAGCGCACGCGATTGGCCCGCCTTTAAAAATCAATAATAATTCAGGAGTTGATCTGAGACCCACACATGCTTATACCAATCGACT
>OY723391.1:15398045-15455545 GCA_963210295.1 Ophion ellenae | reverse complement strand
CTTTTGGACCTTCTAATTGTGGCTCCCGCCAAAACTTCAAAATTTACCGTATGGATAATAATATAATAAACCGTAACATAATATGATATACTTTTTAAGAGTTTTTTTTTGTTTACCGTCACCAGATTTCTTTGTACGTAACGCATATTCGAAAATGTTTTTGTTTGTTTTCGATTGGTCGTTCCCCTCCAAAATCGCGCCACTTTGCACCGACATTCAACGGAGATTAGACGGGAGCATATTTTTTTTTCTTCGCTATTTCCTCCCTCCCTCTCTTGCCCCCTCCCCTCTGCCGCTTAGAGTCCGGAGTTCGTCTATTCGTTGTCGCGAATAGTGTGCTCTTCATCGTGGCGGGTGAACCGCGGGGACGCCATTTCTCGTGCCTTCCACTCGGCATCTATCTTCTTCCTTTTTTTTTGTTCGTAGTTTCGCGCTCGACTCCGATAGCGGCGGGCCACACGGGCAAGTTACACGCGCGCGTGGGCCACTTTCGAAAGCGAGTGTCTCATCGACCACCGCGTGCATCTCATCATCGGCATCTCTCTCCGCTTTTCTTTTTACTCGATCTCACGATTTTCTCTTATTTTTTCTTTCTCGCGTTTTTTTTTTCGCGCCTCGATCGATTTCGACGAGGACAGCGCGAAGAGTGCGGAACGCGTGTCCAAATTGTGTGTACTCCTTTTTCTCGAGATTTTTGCCGCGTTCGCGAGAATTTTTCGCGTTCCATTCACGAGTGCGCCCGGAGGAATTTTCGATTTTGTTTTTCGGACGAAAAAGTCTCCGGTACTCGGTGACCACGTGCTGTTCTCCAGTCTGCATACCTAATCGCCGATAATCGGATATCCGTCATACATCGATAGGGAGAGAGAGAGAGAGAGAGGGAGAGAAACTAAATAGCGAAAGAAAAGTGAGAATTATGAAGCGTGGGAAATCGTACGATTGAGCCACATGTTGAATTTAGTGAGTTTCTAAATCTGCATTTTATTTTCCTCCGTCAGTGAACCGAGTGGATTCGACCACGAGTCGAGGTAGGTGTTTAACATTGAAACGCGACCAAACCTCGTGCCTGTTGCTTTGAAACGTGTTTCGTTTTTTTTTGTTTATGTGCATCGTACTTTCTCGTGCCGGATGACATTTCGTGAGGAATTTTCTTGCTTTGTTGTGGGGTATTGGAAGTGTCCTATCATTTTTCCCGCTCCTTATTTTTGTTACGGGCCGGGTTGAAATTCTGAACTTTGAATGATCGGAACGCTCAAAACTCCGAAAGAATACTACTCCGAAAGATCATGCCAGCAAAAGTCTACACAGTTGACTGTAAATGATGTAGAACGTATAACAATTCATCGATTTGTTGAAAATATTGAAACTTTTAGAACTTCCATAGTCGAATTATTTTGACGGTGTTCAGATTTTCGGAGTTTTGGTCTTTCGTGTAAAATTCTTTCGGAGTTTTCATCTTTCGGGGCAGTATTCTTTCGGAGTTTTGAGCGTCCTGATAATCAAAAGTTCGGAATTTCAACCCGGCCTCTTTTCGTGGCCTCAATCTGGCGAGGAAAATTTGGGCAATCGAAAATAATTAATTTTAGGTAATTGCATTTCTACGGTAGAAACGTAAAACTTCACGAAGGATATGATTTTTTTCCGTGGCTGAAATTTCATATATCGAATGTTGGAGATTTTAAAGAAGATAATGGTTTTTTAGAATGGTAAACGTCTGTCTTTGTTTCGCGGTACACAGGGGCTTTCCGTCAGAACACAAAATGGGACCCATCGAAATTTAAATTCCTCTCAGTACAATACGTTGAAATATTGAATTATTTGAGAAAGTATATGACGGGACCAACGAAGAAAAAAAATCGAAGTGCGCTCAAACTTTCTCGTATGCGCGAATTGAAGAGGCCGAATCTTCGCTCGGAGTTTTGTCGATTTTGTGTATGGTCCATGGGAAATAAGTAGTTGGTATAAAACGGTGGATATTTTGCATTGCTTATGTGGGGCTTGCGTCCAAGGCGCGTTGGGACTCATATTCATTCGATTTTACGTGATTATTGGGATGCCTTTTCCTTCTATTACAAGTAAAATTATTCTCTTATTCAAATAACCCTGGGAGCTTCCTTTTTAATACTTTGCTTCCATTGCATTGTTCAATGTGCATTATTTCAAGCCTTATTCATCCGGCAAGCATTTGAGGCAGGTAAATTAAGAGAGTGCGCTTTTAGTTAATTTTTAGATTTTTAATATTATGTGGTAATGCACCCTTTGTGCTTTAAAAATGCATTGAAAGTCACACGGTGTGGCTATACAAGAGTATCGTATTTTATTTTGAACTTTAGTCGTCGCAGTCTGAAAAGAAACATTAAGACGACGTTGAAATATGCATCGTTGGAATGCAACGCAACGGATTTTTCCCCTATAAATTTCCTTTGACAGATTTGGACTACAAAAGTCATGGAATAATTTTTTTAGTATTCTCATTCAGCGATCTACAACAAATTTGCAAAGTATAATTTTATATAATAATGAAAACAAGGAATTGGAATGGGTTTTCGTTGCATTCCAACGATGCAAACTTCTAACCCATACACAAAAACGTGAATCTTTTTTTTGGGAAAAATCCGTTCAATTATACTTTAGGTAAGAATAAAATGCAAGTTATACAGAAAGACAACTCCAGGAAGTGATCGCAAAGACCTGCTAAGTGCGTGGTGTTTTAAAAATATTTTGCCATCAATTAAAGCATCAGTGTGTAACTAATGCGTAGAAATTATTATCGTGTATGTTGAATCACAATCGTTTATCACGTAGTCATTTCGACGTCATTTGATAATCCGCAATCATAATATTTTCATAGTATTGAAGGGGGTGGGAGGTGCTGTTCTATTAACGAGGCTTCAAACAACATGCCACATACACATTTGTGCAGTCCGCTTATGAAGTTTCCATGAAGTCAACTGGGCATCACTTGGTTGTCCATATCTCCCAAATTCATTGATGTATCTTAACCCAAATAGTTTCAATCTGAAGTTCGACCAAAAGCCAGTATCTTGGATTTTTCAGATTTTTGATATCAACAATTCAAAAAAGTACCGGTTGTGGAGTTTTAATTTAATTATGGAAGATCAATCCAAGGAACCCCTGCTTGATAGGGTGTGAGAAAAAAAGTTACCCCCAATTTACACATAGTGGGAAACCCTAAAAAAATTCTTCTCAAATTTGTCTACCTGTTAAGGTGGGAGTCTGAATTAGAAGGTCCAAAAAAGTGTTTTTTTTTCCGGGAATTTGTTTAAAAGGAAAAGTGGGCCCAGTAAACATTCAAGTATATTTTCATGTTTGTTTGAAATGTATTAAAAAAATTACAACATGAAACAATAAATGACTGTAGATTTATCAGCCTATTCCATGTGCGTTTGCCACTGCAGTTCCCAATCGGCGGGAAAGATGCAGCTCGTAATTTTTTACTGAACCAAATGAACCAATAAAATTCTCATATAAAAAAAATGTGTTCAAAAAAACACTTTAAAGTGCTATAAAAATTATTTTAAAATACTTTTTCAATTCACTTTGAAGAGATTTTCGTACTGAAGGAAATAATCTTTGGTTTGCGTCAATAGGTCGTTTAGTTGTTTCTGCTATCACGCCCGCCAATTTGGAAAAAGCGTGAAAATGAAAACTGGAGAAAACGCGCTTCAAAGTTTTCAATAAGAGGAATCAATATCAAATATCAATCGCTTCTCTGCTTTTGTCCTTGTATCTTCGAAAATATTTGGCCTCTGTAACTTTGTAAATATATTCTTGGATAGTTTATCTATCAATTGAAGCATTGAAAAAACGATTTTTGGGACCCTCCGATTCAGTCTCCCGCCTTAATTGGTCCATCTGTAGCATCTACTTGCAAAAATGCATGCATATAGATTTTAAAATGTCGAAATTGTGGAGCTAAGATATACGGATGGGTATGACGTAGTCATAAGGGTTCCGGTCTGACTACGGAACCCCCAAAAAAGACAAACAACAAGAATTTACGAACTACAATTCTTAACATTATTTTGCCATAATTGTGAAAATAATTTAAACATTAGTTTTTCGTAGAAGTTATTTTGACAGTAAAAGAGAAAGGTATTCTAACTCCGCGTTTCGAGATCGATGTGAGTGGGTCCGTGTAAGGTTAGGTTACCCGAGGCTCCCCACTTGACAGCATTTCCCATCGACAATAGCAAGAAAAAAGGGCAGACACAAATATACTCGTACGTTGTCTGGATGAGTCTCAAAGCAAGTCCAAACCACCGTGTGAAATCTCACCGGAGGCATTTAAAATCGTCCTCGAAATTACAGTTTTTTAATTGACAGCGTTGACGCGAGCAACGTGCGAAGCATTGATCGCGGTAACAATTCCCAATGTTCCGGAACCGAACTGAAACGAGAAAATAAATCAAATGTATTTAATCCGGAAACTATTATATTTCTCGGCCTACTGCAGTACTTCCGGTTTCGATGATATACCTCTGCAACTCACATTTCGCAGAGGGAGAGAGATTCGTTTGTATGAGATTGAAGTGTGCATAGTCGAAGTACAACGAAAATTTATTTTGTTCAAATTGTTAACATTTTTTATACTAAAATGTCCAATATAAAATCAAAACCTCTCAGCCATTTTTCAACATGTTTATTTCGAAATCTACAATGAAATATTTGGAAGATAATAAATAAAAGAAACTAAAAGACTGATGACGAATTTAGGTTGCATTCCAACGATGCGAACTTCAACACCATTCGTTTCGTAACGATAAAACTAATGGGGTCGAAGTTTGCATCGTTGGAACGCAACGAAGATTAATATTTCTGAACTCCTTTAATTTATTATTATTGCAGATTTTGCTTAGAAAAATTCTTCAGCCATTTTCAAAGATATTTATTAGGCGATCGACGATATAAATCGGCAAAAAAAAGAATCTATAATAATAAAAACATGAAAATTAAATTGTATGAAAGAATTATCGTTGCATTCCAACGATGCGAACTTTAACAGCGTATAAAACTAATGGAGCTGAAGGTTGCATTGTTGGAATGCAAAGGAAATTCTTCGTGATTTTTCGTTTTTTAATTTTTATTATTTACAATGCTTTTTGCAGCTTTGGGTTATAATTTTTTAAATGAGGATTCCCAAAAATGTTTCCGTGACTTTGATAGCCTAAATGTGCGAAAAGATCTATATTTTCGTAGCATTCCAACGATGAAAACTTCAATATCATTAAGATTATGCATACGAGAAAGGGTGGAAGAGAGTGAAAAATTGTTGAAAGAGACATTAAAGAGGTGTATTGTTTTTGATGCAGCCGGAGGAGCAGTTGGTCACGGGTGCGATCAGGAAGGGAAGAACGTACTGGAGGGTGGCAGTGACAGAGGTGGCGAGGGTCACGGGGTTGGCCCAAGGGGTGGCATCATGGACTCTCATCAGCAACAATTCTGCCTCAAGTGGAACAGTTTCGGCAGCAACTTGGCGACCGCCTTCTCTAACCTCTTCAAAAGCGAGAGTCTCACCGATGTCACCCTTTTCTGCGAGGGTGAGTTTTTGCCACACAGCAACAATACAAATGCTTTTACGTTAATTTTTTTCCTCCCGAAATACAGCTGAGTAAGAACCGAAAAATAAACCAGGAAGGACCTGAGCAACAGATAAAATAATTTACGAGTGTCAACGGAAATTGAATGATCATTTTTTTAAATGAACCCCAAAATGTTCCAAGAGAAACGTTTTGAATGAGATAAGTCGAAAAATGGCCATTTATGCAACTATATTTTTTTTTAATTGAATAGACTTTTTACTCGTAGAAATCCATTTATATATTCAACTTGAACACACATTTCATTTCGTAATAAAAAAGACTGTTTTCAATAGGCTTCTAGTCGATAAATAAATACGTTCATAAAACATTTATACGACTTGAATGAATGATTTCTTCGAAGTGAACACTCGAAAATGTTTATTTGAAATGAGAGATACATTTGAAACAAAACAAAAAATTAAATAGGGTAAACCGACCAGTGAATGGCCGAATAACGACATTGGATTCAGATGGACTGTGAAATGGATATATTATGAAAAATAATTGTTTAGTTGCTATAGCTAACAAACGATATTATTCTGAGTAGACAAAATATTCGAAGTAATTGCAGCAAATAATATTGGAGGAATTAATAAATAAATAGCGCAATGACTAAGTCGTCAGTAAATGGACGAAATTATCAGTGAATGGACACTCGACCGCCAGTAAATGGACGTGTAGTATAGATGAACGCTGTAAAGGATAACAATTTATTATATATTTTTATTGAATGCTAGATTTGGAGTTCACTGTGTTGCATACAAATCATAACATTCTCATACATTTGGGTATTAGGTATATTTGCTATGACGATTTCGTGAAAAAAAAACACAAAGCTTTTTGGCATCTAACGTGACATTCTCAAAAAACTACCGAAGTTGATTTCGACAGAGAAATTCTGTCAAAATTTAGAAAACGCATGAAACGATTTTATGACACCATTTAATGCAAAGTACATTGCCATCGCTTAACAGTAGTTAATTTTGCAATTTCGAAGAGATGAGTTAAATTGTTTACTCCGCTTTGAGAATTATCAGAACAGATCCCATATGACCATTCACTGCAAGAAGGTTAGAATACAGCACCAATGAATGTCTAATTCTGACATATTGTTACGAATTTATCTATAAATTGTGCAGATAATCGAAGATTGCTTCAATCTTAGGTAGTAAAAGCAATACTTAGTCTCAAAACTCATAAAAAACTATTGTTTTCAGCTTTAAAACTCCGACTATGCACAGCCATATCCTAACTAAGCTGCACAGTGTGCAAATACCTACCACGAACTAGAAAAACTTCGCGTAGCCTCAAAATTCTATATTAAATTGAGGAAGTCGGTTTCAACGACACCTGGCATGTTTGTTTTTGCTAAATTATAGTTCTTCTAGTTTTTATCGACAATTCATATTCTTAGTTTATTTTAACCATAAATCAGCTTTCGTCCATTCACTGGTTTACCCTATAAGTGAGAACGAATTTCGCGTCTTGGAAATCCATTTCTTTGACGTGTTCAAACTTTCATTATCAGATATTCGCTGAAAGACTCCCACAACCATTTTTCAACCCGCTCATTCAACGTCCCGCGTGGAAGTTACCGAAAAATATTCATAACGATAAAAAAAAGTACAAAAAAATACGAAAATTGACGTCCCAATCGTCGTGCAATATTCACCGCCTCATACCTCATTTGGTTGATGCAAAAAAATCATTTCTCTCACAATCCGCCTATAAATGAATAACGGAGAAACCGAAATGAGAAGTGAACTGCGTCGGCGTTGCATCGAGCTTGAACCGCGTCGAAAAATGCATTTGTGCCCGCATTGAAGTTTCTGCACAAGTCCGGGAGATCGCGTGCATGCGCTCGTCGAATGCACCGGGATTCGCCATTAGTTCGCGGCCCGAGAACTCTGCCTATATATTGCACTTGAGGGAGGAGGTTCGTTGCAGAAACCCACTCCACCTTCAGCACTCTCTTACCCTGCGCCAACAGTCGGAAGAGGAAGGGGGAGAGAGAGAGAGAGAGAGAGAGAGAGAGAGAGAGAGAGAGAGAGAGAGAGAGAGAGAGAGAGAGAGAGAGAGAGAGAGAGAGGGAGAGGGAGAGGGAGAGAGAGAGAGAGAGAGAGAGAGAGAGAGAGAGAGAGAGAGAGAGAGAGAGAGAGAGAGAGAGAGAGAGGAGGGAGGGAGGGAGAGGGAGGGAGGGAGAGGGAGGGAGGGAGAGAGGGAGAGAGAGAGAGGGAGAGAGAGAGAGAGAGAGACAGAGAGAGAGAGAGAGAGAGAGAGAGAGAGAGAGAGAGAGAGAATATGTCAATGATAAAGGGAAGAGGAGTGAGAGGGCGCGATAGGGGAGAAACGGGAGAGGGAAAACATGGTGCAAAGTGTAGTGCATAGAGGATGCATCGAGTTCTCCGGTCACAGCCCTCTTGTTGGTCGTTGGCGTTTCTGCAACGTCCAATCCCGTTCTAGCTTTATTCTCGTCTCTCTCTCTCTCTCTCTTTCTCTCTGTCGGTCGCTCGCGCTTTCGCACACGCGAATGAAATCGCGCACACAAGCAGAAGCATCGAGGTCGTTGCAACACACCGTTGCATGATATGCGCGGGCGTGTTTACCGCTCGTCTTTTTTCTTTCGCTCTCCGCGAATACCGCGACGAGAATCCGATGACGTTGCACACGTGTTCTATACATCAGATGCTGGTGGGAAAAGCGCGTTCTCCTCCAAGGCGCGTATTATACATTGGACTTTAACTTCGCGAGCCGCAGTCGCGATTGTGCAACGCGCCCGTGCACACTGCAAATTGGCCAGTTTCGGAGAGTGAAAAAACGAGTCACCGCGGTGGTGCATCGAGTGCCCGCTGGACGTAGGATTATTGGGAAAAGATTGCCCGGGGTTCGAGCTATCGGGCGATATCCAGTTCCTCGTGTTGCAAGGACGCACGATTTTTTTTTCTTACTTTCTCACTGGTGATAGCACGTTGCGAAAACTTCGCCAAATTCTTGCACAGTTGCGTCCCGGATGTTGATTTCTTGTGGAAATCGCGAAGTGATTCACGAGATACGTTGCGAATCGCGTATCGATACGGTCCCGAAAATCCGTCGTGTATATGTGGCGACGTTTACAGGTGAACGTAGGACAAAATGATGGTTACAGTTGACGTCGTTGGAGTGCAATAAATTTGTTTTTTTTTCCAGTTGCTCGGATTTATTTTTGCGAAATTTAGCTACGACATTTTTTTAAATCATTTTTTCAAATGTTTATTCGGAGACAGGCAATCGAAATGTGGACGAAAATATTTTGTATAATAAAAATAGTGAAAATTTAAATGTTAACGAAAAATACTATTGAAATATTTCAAGAGTATAAAAATTGGAAATAAAAAGTAATTTTCGTTGCTCCACTATGATACAAACTTCAACACTATAGGAAAAAAAATCGTTTAGGTGAATACCGAAACATGGCTTTCTTTTGAGTTCAGGCATTCGGGAACAAAGCAATGGCAATTCGTTCATATCGCGCCCATATTTATCGAAGTGCATGGTATTTAAGTCTGCATCGGTGGGACGCAACGAAAATATTTTTTTTCGTCTTGCACAATTTTTTGTTTAACATTCAGACTATATACAGCATTGAAACATTTTTGAATATCATTAGTCGAGTTAATTAAATTAACCTTTGAAAAACACGAATTTAGATATTAATAAAAATGAAAAAAAAAAAAGAAGACGAATTGTGTTGCATCCCAACGATGCAAACTCCAATCATCGAAGTGCAAGGCCGTTGTTGTTGCGTGCGAAATGGAATTGCGCGATGCAACGCTGTGCGAAGCCTCATCCAGGAGTCAATTGGATTATGAAAGTGCAATAAAACACTGCAACCGTATCAAGGATACGATGGTACGTAATAATTAAGGATTGGAGCACATTTTTGTAAATACTTTTATAAATTATTAAAATTTACAAAATTTTTGTAAATACTTTTGTACATTATTAAAATTTACAAAATTTTTGTAAATACTTTTGTATATTATTAAAATTTACAAAATTTTTGTAAATACTTTTGTACATTATTAAAATTTACAAATATTTACATTTTTGTAAACACTTTTGTAAATTATTAATATTTACAAATATTTACATTTTTGTAAATACTTTTGTAAATGATTGAAATACTGAAAAAAATAGGAAGCAACGAGAGTGGGTGTGTTACAAGAAAATTGGTCTTACATTATTTATTGGTACGCTGACTACACGGCATTTTTTTAACGATAAATTATCTGGGTTCATATGCGTTGTTCAGGGCTTTGTCGAAAATACATGTTCTCATGATGTCTTTTTTCAAACTTCCCCATGGGTTGGAAAAGCGCAAAAATTCAAGAATATTCTAGTAAAGTAATGCTATAGTTATAGTCTGTCGAACGAAATTTTTCAATTTCGAAATAAAACGAACAAGTTATCTGCCACTTGGAATTGTAGATCGAAAAAAATTCAAGAAGATTCTCGTCACATTATAGTCATAGTTTGTCGAACCAAATTTGTCAATTTCGAAAAAAATATACAAGTCATCACATTTTAAAATAAAAACCCCTTTTTCACGTCGAATTTCGCGCTTTGAATGTTAAGACTTTTTTTTTTAATGTCTCGACAGACTGCAAAGTACAACCATTTCTGAGCATAAAAAAACTGCATTGTAAAAATTATTTTAAAAAACGTGCAAAGAATAATAAACGATAAAAAGTCGATGTTTGAAAAATGTTAGGGGAATGTAACCCCTTAAGATAGAGTGGCCACGTGCACCGCTTTTATGGCTCTTGTAGGTACCGGAAATGGTGGAGTGACAAGTGCGAGGTGAACGTTAAAAAGTTTGGACTGTAAAAGCCAGAAAGAACATACGACGAAACAAGGGCGGGGGGGGGGGGGGTAGCAAGAATAATTCTTAAAATACACTTGGTAAAGAGGTAAATGCACTTTCTTCCAACGTTTGCGCAATAAATGCTCCTGCGATAAGATTAGGGCGGGTTCAGCAGTGAATAAGCCATTGAGCGTTAATTTATCAGCCGATTGAAATAAAGAGAGGCCAATGATTTCGGAGCAGTCGCAATAATACTGCCGGAATTGCGACAACGTGACGCAGTGCTTGTCAAAATTGACGAAAGCATCGTCTCTTTATCAGCAAGTCCACAAACGTATTTAAAAGCAAGAAATGCAAAGCCGAAAGATTTCGCCGAGTGGCGAACCGAGAGAAAAGAAAACGTTATCGACCGATAAGACCGCAAGAAAGATTTTTTTATAGCGCAGTAAGAAATAAAAGATTGAATTTGTGACGAATGCTCGCACGCAAAAGCGACACCGTTCTATCGTTCACTAACATTCCGATCTCGCCGTCAACGCTTAAGAGATACCTTAAGGCGAGGAAAAAATTGCGGATTTATATGATTTTTTTTTGGGGCAAGTTTTCTTTACTATTTTTGAGACTTGGGGTATGTTTAATTACTACTTTTGGCTGATAGGTGGCATTTTTTAAAATGAATCTATGAAAATGGCGGAGGTATGGCACGGTCTTCTAAACGGGTTGCGGCGGATCTTGTCAAACGTCGTGACCCGTAGAGTCGGCGGGATTAATCTGAAAAAAAAAAAACAACGAAAGGTTTTCTCTCATTAAAACTCATACACAGAATATGAACCAAGAAAAAGTGAGAAATGTTGAAAATCGACAAAATGGTACGCTTTGAAACGAAAAGCTTCAATTTTCCGAAAAACGGCTACATTTTGCAATCAATTTTTTTTTCAACCACATTTAGTGTCATGTTTTAGACAATAAGGTTAGAAAGATTTATACCAAATTTCATAAGAATCGGTCGATTAGTTTTTTAGCTATCCGTCATGTCAGTTTTGAAAATGCAGTTCGAAAGACCACACCATACCGTCGCTATTTTGTTAAATTAATAAATAAAAAAATATCATGTAACGTTCAAAAGTAGTAATAAAACATACACTGAGTCTCAAAAAAAGAGAAAAAATCTTATCTTTGAAAAAAAAAATCATGAAAATCAGCGAATGTTTTCCCCGTCCAAAGGCATCTCCCCCCATATCGGTGTTGAAGTTTGCATCGTTGGATCACAACAAAAGTTCTTTTTTTACATTTCATTTTCCATATTTTTATCATTATGAAAGATCTTCATAGAAATCAAAGAAATTCAGAAATATTATTTTTCGTTGCATTTCGACGATGCAAACTTCAACCTCACAAAGTTCGTTCCTTTGCAAAGCGCGCTCGATTAGAAAAAGGGAGGAATAAAAAACGCAGGTAGGACAAAGGTTCATGGGAAAAAGTGTTCGAGCTCCCAAGAAAAAAAATAATTATTTACCAATTTCATAGTTCGCGAGAAATTCTAAAAATAGCTAACGCGCGCTATATACGGTTGCAACGCTCGAGGATTCAGCAGGAGGTGAATCATCGACGGTGAATTCCTTGAACATCCGGAGTAAAACCTTGAGAAATAAAAAAAACGGTCAATCCACGAACTGAAACGCGCACACACTTGCAGGAGTTTCAAAAATTAGAAAGTGCATCTTTACCTCGTCGTTGTGTAACGCCCTCCTCTCCCTCCCGTGCTCCTCTCCATATACCAGTATTTTTTTTTATCTCGCTTCAGCTGCTTTGCTCTCGTGCTCTTTCGTGATATCCCGGGGATGAGCCCGTCGATTATATCGATCCCGTAGCAAAGAACCTACTCCGAGGCGAAACGGACCGGTGATTTTTATTATAATGCCGGGTTCTACGAGCCCGGCGCATCGAGGGGTCTAATCATATTTGTCGAGGTCGAAAAAAAAACTGCGGTTGAGCAAGCGAGAAAGCGTTGTGGTGCTCGCGTCGTTTCCTTACATAGATGTGGTAATAGTGAGTGAGTGAGTGAGTGAGTGAGTGAGTGAGTGAGTGAGTGAGTGAGTGAGTGAGTGAGTGAGTGAGTGAGTGAGTGAGTGAGTGAGTGAGTGAGTGAGTGAGTGAGTGAGTGAGTGAGTGAGTGAGTGAGTGAGTGAGTGAGTGAGTGAGTGAGTGAGTGAGTGAGTGAGTGAGTGAGTGAGTGAGTGAGTGAGTGAGTGGGTGAGTGAGTGAGTGAGTGAGTGAGTGAGTGAGTGAGTGAGTGAGTGAGTGAGTGAGTGAGTGAGTGAGTGAGTGAGTGAGTGAGCGAGTGAGTAAGAGAGAGAGGCGGATCGTTTGGTAACAAGAACATTGTTTGAGGGATCGACTAGGTATTACGCAGCTCGTGCAAGTTGCCGTAAATAGGTTTGGCTTACAGTTAGATCTAACAGTCAAGTATAGCCCCGAAACTGGCTAACGTCAAAGCGTGAGGTTATTCGTGTCTTTCCAACTCAACGCAATGGTGTATTCGATGCACATTCGAACCAGACTCTCTCTCTCTCTCTTTCTCTTTCTCTCTCGCTGACACTCTCCCTATTTCCTTTTCTCTTTAAATTCTCTTTCTCTCTGCCCCTCTCACTCGCTCTCTCTCTCTTTCTTTTTGGGCCGAGTCTTGGTCTAACGACATCGTCAAACGGTACCTCAACGGCGGTCACGTATCTCCTTTGCCATGCGCTCATAAAAAATGCCCTGTAGGACACGTGAGCCCATACCGAAGAAACTAACCTCCGGTTTACTGTACAGTCGCGTCTTTAAACGGTAATTTTGAGTTGGCAGCCGAAATACAGCCGCGATATGAAAAAATGGGCCTTCTTGTCGACAATCGCATACGACTTCGTTATTTCGAGACGTTTTTTAGTCGACTCGCCGAAGAATTCTGGGCGACTTGTGGGATCGATATATTATTTAGTACGATTTGGAAATCGAGGTAAAATCGCAGATTTAATTTCATTGGGTGCATAGATTTTGGATTGTATGTCGGCGCAAACATAATTTTACTGTTCGTTCGCAAATTCATTGTCTCATGAATATCGTAAACTCGGTCAATAAATTAATCCTTTTGACTTTATAGAAGTAGTTTATTTATAGAACAATATGTAAATATGTATAATACACATTCATTTATGAATTTATAATCATTTATGGTAATTAATTCATCGAAGATTTAATTTGTTCACGTTAAATGGACGTTTCAGTGGAGTATTTTTATTCCTCGTCTGATGATTGACAATGATTTCTGAAATCGAATAGAAAATCGAGTAGGCGAAACAAGAACTCAAAACCTAACTCTCATATTTTTTAATACAAATCCTGTTACTGATGTGAATTTTAAGTCGAGATTGAATAACATCATCAGACTCGATTAAATACTATCGAATGTTCATTTTTCTTTAAGAAGCAGTATTTTTTTAGTATGAAACAGAATATTTGATCAAGTCAAATAAAGACTGATAAAATACTTTTTTTATTTAAATTACCTGAAGCGTTCGTAAAATCAATGTTTTTTTTAATGATTCAACTATTTCCGAGATTTATTACGAATATATTTGTCTATTTAAATCAAGATCTATATAACACTGTTGAGTAACATTTTATACTCCTAATAAGTGTGATATTTGGTTTTATTCACACGACATTTTTTTAGTCTCATAGATTAAATGGTTCTACTTAGATTTTTTTAATTTAAATTAACTAGCAAAGTCATAGCCGTGAAAGAATGCTCTGTGGCTAGAGTGTGACGTAGAGCCCGAGGCTTCTTGTGCAGGCCATTTGTACTCTGACAGAGCATATAATCGAGGCCGCGAAACGTATCAACGCACCACGAATTTTGCGCACTGTCTCTCGTGATGGGCCAAGTGTATGCTAAAAGACGTGGGAGTTACACATCTTTCAATACTCACCTGAAAGAAACGTCCTCTCGTATATACCGAAATGGGGGCGATGTATCATATCGTTTATAACCTTCAACATTAAGGGTTGTTAACACGGATAAATATTTGTTGTATATGAGAAAATATACTTAATTTGCTCGCTGCGAATCAAAATAATAGTAATTCAAATACAATTTTTTTCGTTTGAAATAACAATATATCTGAAATTAAGACACATTCACTGCAGGCAAAAATATTTTTTTTATTAAAATACATCTCTTATAGGTTCAAACCAACAATGCATTTCCATCAAATACGTATTTATTGAATTGTCTATATATAGGAATGCTTGAAGCAGATGAAAGCATGTATTTGAAACGGATAGAATCGTAGAAGGCTGTAAGGCAACGAATAAAATTGTTTTACTCAAGGGGTAAGGCTACTGCGACGATCCGAAAATCAGGGTTATTGAAAAAAAACTGAAGGATGATGATGATTAAAAAATCGTTTGGACATTTATTTGTATGAACATCACAGTTGTGTACCAAATTTCATTAAGGCGTTACCCCCACTTGTAGCGTAAAAAAGGCCTTTTTCATGAATTTTTTTAAAGAAAACTACAAAACTTTTTTAATGGATCAATATACCATCTTAAAGAGCACATCTTGAAGAACTTTCAGTAATTTTTTTATTGAAAAATATTACATTGTTTAGTGGCAAATGGCCGCCAATGAAATAATGTTTTTATATACACGGTTTGCGATGACCAACATTGCGGCGAGGTGGATCATCTGAAAAAAAAATGCGGATGGATTTAGTCAAATATAAGTATAAACTAGTCTTTAATCGAAGGATTTTAAAAAATATTCATTTTTCACAAAATGGCGGACAGTCAAAGTTAATGGTTCGATTTTAACGAAAAAACGGCCGTTTTTTGGATATAAAACGGCCATTTTTTTTCGAAAAAAAAAATCGAACGATTAAAGACTACATTTTTATGTATTAAATAAGCCTGCAAAATTTCAAGAAGATCGGTTCATTAGTGTTCGAGTAATCTTGGTCACCGACTTCAGAAATGCCATTTTGAGAAAAACGCGTTTAAAGTTTCTCTTTCAACGCTCTTTCAACGCGGATTCTTCTCTTTCAACGCTCATATCTCAGTCAATTTTGTTCGGATCGACTTGAAATTTTCAGAACATATTCTCAGATACTTATACTTCAAAAAAATGCAAAAAAATCGATTTTTTCAAAATCGCAAATGGGGGTATCCCCTTAAAAATAACAATTAAAGAAGTTACAAGCAATTTCCTGAAAGACCTTTCAACGAGAGGGGCTCAACGGTGCACTTGATTTTGGCCAATTCGTCGATCTGAAACACATAAAACTCGTTTTTTTTCTTGAAATAGATGATATTGGCTAAGACGTGACCGAGCTTTCTTTTGTTATCGTGTTTCAATTATTAAAAACATTTTTTTCTTATTTTGCGAGGAATAATGACATCATTACTGTTGATAACTAATGAAAAAAAAATGTCGAGAAGCAAAACGTCGGACAAGACTAAACTACTACTACACTGAATAAGTATACCAAATTTTAAATCAATCCGTTCATTAGATGTCGAGAAATTGTGTACACCATTTTGAAAAACAGAATTTTGAGAAAAACGCGTTCAAAGTTTTACCAGCAGTTCTATCGTTGTACACGGTAGGCCAACCCCTTAAATAAATCCTAGTTCGATCAACTAAACTTTTCTAACCGTGTATCATTTGGAACAATGTAAACAAAAAATACTATTCAACTAGAATAAATATATTGGATTCAGTATATTTCAGGATAAATATATTGGATCTATATTGATATTTGTTAAAAAAAAATATTTCTTCATCTTTTTTGAGACTTAGGGTATGTTTTATTACTACTTTTGGCCGTTACATGGTATTTTTTAAAAATTCATTTATTTAAATCGCGGGGGTATGGCACTGCGGGATTAATCCAAAAGAAAAACGAACAAGATTTTTCTTTCGATAACACTCATACGCAGAATATGAACCAAGAAAAAGTGAGAAATGTTGAAAATCGAATAAATGCTATGTTTCGAAACAATAAAACTAAATTTTTTGAAAAAAAAAAATGGTACCTTTTGCAATAAAAAAATACTTTTTTCTAATTTTCAAAACATTTAGTATCATGTTTTAGACAATAACGTTAAAAAGATTCGTACCAAATTGTATCAGAATCGGTCGATTAGTTTTCTAGCTACACGTCACGCCAGTTTTGAAAAAGCAGTTTAGAAGATCGTGCCATACGTCGGCCATGGATTTTTTTTAATTTTAACGCAACATCCAAAAGTAGCACTAAAACATACCCCAGTCTAAAAAATGGTGATGAAATCGTTCCTTAAAAAAAAATCATGAAAATCGGCAATTTTTTTCCTCGCCTAAAGATATCCCTCCTTCAATCAAACGGTTTTGCTCAGAGTCAGGTGTAATCAATTGGAACATTGAGTAAAAGTAAATAAATCATTGTATAGAATATCAAACAAAAGTGTAGTAGGTCGGGATTTAATAAATCTTTTGTTTCACTGTTACGAAAATCATGGACGTTTTTCTCAGTGCACCTTCAAAGAAAAAACCAGCAGGCCGGGAATTTCCTTGTACACCTTCACGTCGCTTGTTCATTTCCGAAGGGAACTCGACGGTGCATAAGTGGGACAGGTTGCATGGATCGTGAACACGTTTCGAACTTTTTCGGTCGGTGCACTGAACGAAGTAAGAAAAAAAAAAGAAGGAGTAGACTAACGGCACCGCTGCAGGTCGCCCGACCACTCTTCTTATTCCTCATGGTTCACGGATCATGGTTCTTCGTTTCCTTGGGATTTTTTTTCCTCTCTCTCTCTCTCTCTCTCTCTCTCTCTCTCTCTCTCATTCTCGCGCTCGCTCGAAAGAGAAAACTCTTCCCGTCATTCACGGTACAACGAACCTTCACCGCTATGTAAAAGTCATTGGGATTAATTCGTGACAGGTTCATTATTTTCACGGCTCGCGGTGTTTTTAATGTCCGCTCCGAATGTATCGTGATGGGAATCGATCGAACGGAGAATCGATGCAATCGCGATAATCGATGTATCGAACGAACGCTCTTGGGCTATAGACACTTTTTTATTCACGATATTTTATTACGCGTCACCCATTGCGCGAAAGGCACGTACATTTCTAACCAGAAGTTTCATTCGGTCGGAATTACGGAACTTCCGATTCGACGAAAATTTAAAAAAAAAACGTACACATTTGGAGGCGGCCGGGTTGAAATTGCGAACTTTGAAGACCCCGACGGTTTCAAATTCCGATTTTGAATGTTCCAAAATTCAAGATGGGGCCGGATTGAAATTTCGAACTTTGAATGATCAGAACGCTCACAAGTCCGAAAGAATACTACCCCGAAAGATCAGAACTCCGAAAGAATTTTACACGAAAGACCAAAACTGCGAAAATCTGAACACCGTCAAAATAATTCGGCTGTGGAAGTTTTAAAAGTTTGAAAATTTTCAATAAATCGACGAATTATTCAAAGAATTTTTTTAAATTAAGATGTGATTTGTCTAGACAATGTTGTACGTTCTACATCATTTACAGTCAACTGTGTAGACTTTCGCTGGCATGATCTTGACATGGGGGCCGGGTTGAAATTCCGAACTTTGAATGCGCCGACGGTTTAAAATTCCTAATTTTAATGTTCCGAAATGACAAGGTTCGTCATGATCATGCCAGCGAAAGTCTACACAGTTGACTGTAAATGATGTAGAACATATAACATTGTCTAGACAAATTTCAAAATTGACGTAAAATGACTTCGTAATAAAAAAAAAGTCTTGAAACAATTCGTCGATTTATTGGAAATTTTGAAACTTTTAAAACTTCCGTAGCCGAATTATTTTGACTGTTTCCGGATTTTCGGAGTTTTGGTCTGTCGTGTAAAATTCTTTTGGGGTAGCATTCTTTCGGAGTTTTGAGAGTTCTGATAATTCAAAGTTCGGAATTTCAATTCGGCCCCATTTTAAGATAATATGAACATTGGTTTCGAATATTACCTATGCTGATAAGTGATTAATTATTTGTTCCTCGAATGAAATTCAATTGTTGATTTTTGGCTTAATCGTTTCAGAATAATATCTGAGATTTTTTTTAGGAGGGTTGGACTTGTAAAACTGTTTGTTCAATGATTTCGAAACTCCTCGAGGGTAACGTAGAACGTTTTCACAAATAATTTAAACAATTCGCAATTGTTTATCTCCTTGCCAGGATAAAGAAGACAATTCCGAAGAATTTTTAAGCATTCGGAAAAATCAAGAAATTCGTTGTATATAAAGAAAAATAATCTACTCGTTTTTTTTTTGTATAGTTATTCGTTCAAATAATTTGTCAATAATTTTCCGGCATTAAGGGGGCATATACCTTTAGGCGAGGAAAAAATAGATGATTTTCATTATTTTTTTTTAAAGGATATATTCTTTGACTATTTTTAAGACCTTGGATGTTTTATTACTACGTTTGGCTGTTACATGGTATTTTTTGTTATTAATCTATTAAAATTAATAAATAGTCAGACGGCGTGACACGTAGCATCGCCGCGATTAATCTGACAAAAAAACCAACAACGCCTATTCTTTCATTAACACTCATATGCAGAATATGAAACAAGAAAATGTGAGAAACGTTAAAAATCGATGAAATGGTACGATTTGAAACACAAAGATTGAATTTTCCGAAAAATATGCCTACATTGGGCAACAATGAAAATATTTTATTTTTTAATTTTCAGAAACATTCAGGGTTATGTTTTAGACAATGAGGCTAGAAGAACGTTTACGAAATTTCATCAGAATCGGTCGATTAGTTTTTTAGCTATACGTCACGCCAGTTTCGAGAATGCAGTTTAGACGACCGTGCCATACCTCCACCATTTTTGAAAATAAATAAGAAGAAAATACCTCGTAGCAGCCAAAAATAGTGATAAAATATCCCCTAAGTCTCAAAAATGGTGAAGAAATATTTCCTCCAACCCTCCCTTGATCATCTGAAAAAAAATGCGGATGGATTTAGTCAAATATAAGTATAAACTAGTCTTTAATCGAAGGATTTTAAAAAATATTCATTTTTCACAAAATGGCGGACAGTCAAAGTTAATGGTTCGATTTTAACGAAAAAAACGGCCGTTTTTTGGCTATAAAATGGCCATTTTTTTCGAAAAAATAATCGAACGATTAAAGCCTACATTTTTATGTATTAAATAAGCCTGCAAAATTTCAAGAAGATCGGTTCATTGGTGTTCGAGTAATCTTGGTCACCGACTTCAGAAATGCCATTTTGAGAAAAACGCGTTTAAAGTTTCTCTTTCAACGCTCTTTCAACGCGGATTCTTCTCTTTCAACGCTCATATCTCAGTCAATTTTGTTCGGATCGACTTGCAATTTTCAGGACATATTCTCAGATACTTATACTTAAAAAAAATGCAATATAAAAAATCGATTTTCTCAAAATCGCAAGTGGGGTAACCCCTTAAAACTCGGAAATGATAAAATTGAATTCCATAAAAAATTGAAAACTTTTAGTTTTAGAAAAGTGAGCATTTTATTTCAAACGTGTCCGGGCCAAGGTGACCCAGTGTGTCAACGAAGTGTTAAACAAAAAAGAATACTGAAAATCAGCACATTTTCTCCTCGCCTAAAGGTCCCTCCCTAATATTTGCGAGATATTTGAGACTAATTCGAGGGAATAAAAATTGCGCTCCACGAAGTCTCCCTCAGCGAGGAAATACAAGTACCGGAAAAACATCATATCGCGAGTTACGTCTTCTCTTTTTTGTTTTATTTTCCTGTTACATGCATCGCCACATGTGTGCCTATATTTATATACATCCGCGTCCACACCCACATCATACACTATTATCCGTTTATATGGGTCAAATGAGAGGGGGTCTGGCATGGTCGAGTGTGAAACTGGGTCACCAGCAACGAATCCACCAGGCTGTACGGCTGTATGAGCTCTGTGATAAACATAGCGCCGAAACGTTGCGCGTTGCCGCTGTCACATGGTGATCGCGTCCACGAGAACGATCGCTCTCAGGCGGTAGTGTTGCAACGACCGTGATCCAACGAGAGCGCAATCCCGATATTAAACACGTACTTCTCTCTTTCCTCGCGTGTGTTGCGCCTGAGTCCCATCCACGCGCATACTCCATGCATAATAAATATGTACACGTGTGAGTCTGTGTCACGGTTTTGGCCTGCTCGTTACGTATTTTGGGAACTCGTATATACGAGGGGCCACGTTGAAGAACTTCGACATGCATTCACATATACAGAATGTTACAGTTCTGAGATCACAAGTGTGTCGCTATGATATGATATTTCTGTTGCTTCGACACTGTTAAGGGGTTACCCCCACTTGTCATTTTGAAAAAATCGATTTTTTTTTTGAAGTATAAGCATCTGAGAATATGTCCTGCAAATTTCAAGTCGATCCGAACAAAATTGACTGAGATATGAGCGTTGAAAGAGAAGAATCCGCGTTGAAAGAGCGTTGAAAGAGAAACTTTAAACGCGTTTTTCTCAAAATGGCATTTCTGAAGTCGGTGACCACGATTACTCGAACACTAATGAACCGATCTTCTTGAAATTTTGCAGGCTTATTTAATACATAAAAATGTAATCTTTAATCGTTTGATTTCTTTTTTCGAAAAAAAAAATGGCCGTTTTATAGCCAAAAAACGGCCGTTTTTTTTCGTTCAAATCGAACCATTAACTTTGACTGTCCGCCATTTTCTGAAAAATGAATATTTTTTAAAATCCTTCGATTAAAGACTAGTTTATACTTATATTTGACTAAATCCATCCGCATTTTTTTCTTCAGATGATCCACTTCGCCGCAATGTTGGTCACCGCAAACCGTGTATATAAAAACATTATTTCATTGACGGCCATTTGCCACTAAACAATGTAATATTTTTCAATAAAAAAATTACTGAAAGTTCTTCAAGATGTGTTCTTTAAGATGGTATATTGATCGATTAAAAAAGTTTTGTAGTTTTCTTTAAAAAAATTCACGAAAAAGGCCTTTTTTGCGCTACAAGTGGGGGTAACACCTTGAAAAAGAAAAAAAAAGAAATCGATTTTTTTATCGTTGTAAATGTATATCCCGCCTTAAACTCTTGGATAGGCGATTAATCCGATCTGTTGATCTGTCAGGATGGCGGATATGTTTTTCTTCTTTTCTCTTTGCGTTCAGGAGGATCGAACGAGCTGCGGGTCTGGGTCGAACTGGCCATGTGGCTTTGGAAAAAGACAATTATTGCGTTACAAAATTGCCACCCGCCGTCCACGCGAGCTCTCGGCCCGGTTAACGCAAACGTGTGTCCATTGTGTCACGTGATGTCATTACGAGCGTTGCATTATTGAGCAGGCGTGCGAGCGCGTGACGGCCGGGTCAATCGAGTATCAAGGTTTCGAATGGAGACTCGTGTAATCGCGATGCATTCGGTTCGTGGGCCGATCGATTATTGATATTGGTACTGTGGGAGGAATCGGTGTCGATACTTTTGGAAAAATCGATAATGTCGTGAAGAAGAATGGGCGACTCTCCGAAATTAACCTCGACGAATTTATACGTTTGTTTTTCTCTTGTTTTTCTTATCGCTCGACATAATTCGCCGATTCATTTACGATTTTTAATGGACGATCGATCTCTCCGGGGCCCAACGATAAAAGTTCTTTACGTACACCTGAGACGGCTGAATGTAAGGTTATGTTTGAGCATTTTTTTTTGTGTCTAATACTGAATTTTATCGAACAACCATGATATACATTTTAAAGTATGACATTTTATCTTCATTGTGTGAAAATTTAGTTAAAAAATTTCAAACGGTAAAAAAGTTACAGTCGTTTTCCTGGGACGTGTTTTTGTTGACAGCGTTTGCGGTACCAGACGTGCCTCTGCCATTTTTTATCTAAAGAAAAAATATTTGTTTCTTAAAGAAGATAGATGAAACTAGTACTTATAGAGCCGGAATTAAAAAATTTAATTCTTTCGGGTCATGACAGTCACTGGAATAAGACAGGCCATTTTTCGCCTCAAAATTGTTCAGCACTTATGATGAAAGAAAAACGACGCCAGGTACAGAAAAAACGGCTTGATAAGTACTAGATTATTGTGTGGAGCATAACTGTGCAAAACTTGATCCTGATCGGTCCAATAGTTGCGGAGATATTTCTCGTACCGATTTTGAAAACGCATTTAAGGGGTTATATACAGTCAGGAAGCCCAAAAGGTCGATTTTTCAAGAATTATTCTTGAGAAGACCTTTAAATCTATTAACGTAAAAATTTGTACACATATTATGGTAACTTTTAACTGTATTTTTACATTTTTTATTTGTAAAAATAATTATTTTGAAAGCTGCTATAGCTGATCTCCGGGAGCACTTCTAAAAAAAGGCGTCTTGCGGTGAGCACGATATCTCTGGACTGGATCATCTAAAATGAAAAAACAAAAAAATATCGTTAATATAATGGATTATCTTGTGATTGATCGAAGAAATAAGCAAAATAATATTTTTTGACAAAATGGCGGCTTCTAAAAAAAATCGAAGACAAAAATTTAGGCCTTAAATTGTTTATAAAATGGAAAATATTTATCGATGAGAAAAAACCTTCGATTAAGTACTAAAAAATATATTTGAAAAGATTGTGTTAAAATTTGAGACCGATCGGTTCAGCCGTTTCCGAGAAATCTTGCTCACCGACTTAAAAAACACAGTTTTTAGAAAAATGCGTTTGAAGTTCGAAAAGCACTTGCGAACGCTCTGACACGTCATCACAAATGTGCGTGTAAATTCGAAAATATTCGTCGGATTGACAAGACATTTTCTGTGTGTATACTCAAAAAGTACATTACGAAAAGAAAAATTTAAATCGATTTTTCGAAAATTTTAACTGTATATAACCCCTCGAGTTTGCTCGGGCCGTTAGTCGTTGCTCAGCCAGTCAGTTACAAAACGCTATAATTTCGTAATTACCGCTTAAGGATGTACTTTTGAATCAGTTAAAGGATTTTAATCACTTAAAGGATGTACCTTTGAATCAGCACCTTTTTGAAAAGTCGATCTTTTTTTACCTACCCAGGTATAGTAAGCCGTTAACGGGTTATGCCTCGTTGTAACAGTCGAAAATAGCTCACTTTTGGAATTAAAAAAAATCGTGATGATAAGTCTATACAAAAATGAGGTATTTGAAGCACCTTTTGAAAATGTCTTTTGCGGTGAACAATGGCTATCTGAACCAGGTTATCTCATATCAAAGAAATCAAACAGATTTCGTAAGTGTATCAATTTATCCATCGATCAACCGAAGGCATTTCAGAAATATCCCATTTAAAATTTATATGTGAACTTTTTTTTACACAAGCTTTTATTTAATGTAAAACTACATTAAATAAAATTAATTTTTATTTAATGTAAAAAAACAAGTAGAACATATTGTTTTTTTACCAAGCCACCACCTATATGGAATAGTAAATAAAAGCTTGTGGTGCTCGACTTCTTAAATGTTTCACAAGTTTAATCAAATGAGTTTCATTAACCGTATTTAATTTGGCACGATAGTAATTAGAGAAATTATCATAACGCGTTTATACTCAGTTTCAAGATTTTCATTTAAGGCGTTACCCCCACTTGTAGCGCAAAAAAAGGCCTTTTTTATGAATTTTTTAAAAGAAAACTACAAAACTTTTTTAATCGATCAATATACCATCTTAAAGAACACATCTTGAAGAACTTTCAGTAATTTTTTTATTGAAAAATATTACATTGTTTAGTGGCAAATGGCCGTCAATGAAATAATGTTTTTATATACACGGTTTGCGGTGACCAACATTGCGGCGAAGTGGATCATCTGGAAAAAAAAATGCGGATGGATTTAGTCAAATATAAGTATAAACTAGTCTTTAATCGAAGGATTTTAAAAAATATTCATTTTTCACAAAATGGCGGACAGTCAAAGTTAATGGTTCGATTTTAACGAAAAAAAACGACCGTTTTTGGCTATAAAACGGCCATTTTTTTTTTGAAAAAAAAAATCGAACGATTAAAGACTACATTTTTATGTATTAAATAAGCCTGCAAAATTTCAAGAAGATCGGTTCATTAGTGTTCGAGTAATCTTGGTCACCGACTTCAGAAATGCCATTTTGAGAAAAACGCGTTTAAAGTTTCTCTTTCAACGCTCTTTCAACGCGGATTCTTCTCTTTCAACGCTCATATCTCAGTCAATTTAGTTCGGATCGACTTGAAATTTTCAGGACATATTCTCAGATACTTATACTTCAAAAAAATGCAATAAAAAAAAATCGTTTTTTTTCAAAATCGCAAGTGGGGGTAACCCCTCAAGAAATCTAAGGGTGTTTTACAGTAAATTAAATAGAGTTGATATGTTAACCGATTTATGTAAATTAAAGATTATATGTTTAAATTTTGAGCGCCCAAGCTTTTATTTATAGTCACATATAGGTAATTTGGTGAACGAAATTATTTTCTACTTTTTAGTATTTAATTGATTTGACTAGAGCTCTGAAATGTTTGCCAAGAGGGATTAGTCCTTCCAAACGAAGCGGTGTTGTTATTGGTTGATTGCTAGGAGAAATCCTGGAGAACTGTGTGATAGGTGACATCTATCATAGACATTGGCTCTCCATCTATTGGACCTTACTTTTAACCTATTTTACCTATTGGACCCCTTTAACGATTGTGCGATCCGAGAGCACTTATAGCCAATTTATATGTTCTCATGCACTTTAAATGTAGCTCTATTCAATTTTTCTCATTCTGTTTATTTCTGCTAACGCTTCATTGTTGCAAGGACTCTTTACTGTTAGCTTTTCGCAGTGCGTTTCAAAAAAGTTGAATCTTGCATTGTCACCTTTCAGATGCATGCTTGCAAAATTTTAGTCCTCTAAGTAGTCGGGAAGTAGTAAAATATGGATTTTCCGTTTTGCATCTCACACCAAATCAAGTTAAATAGATTTTTTCGAACAGAAATGGGAATTTTTCGATCATCAAAAGTATGCATGGAAAAAAATCCTGCAATCAAATACTTCATTTTTGCATCTAGAAAAATATTCTAAAAAATTCTTAAATATTGATGCGATAGTCAACGCTCCGACGAGCGTCAACAACCTATAAATCTGTCAATTTTAATTCGTTCACCTTGAAATTTTCAGGAAACATTTTTAAGATGATATCGTGTCAAATATATTGGTTTTGAAAAAAGTGAGTTTTCGTCTTTTATCACTAGGCAAGACCCTTTAAGGGGTCTTCTCACTTTAGAGGCTAGAAAAGGCTATTTTCATTAATTTTTTTGATAGGTTCATATTATAGATATTGATATAAAAGTTGTTACACTTATTAAATGCACTTTCGAAATCGATTTTTTTTTTATTTACGTATTATGTAACCCAAACAAACTTTAAACGCGGTTTTCTCGAAATAACTTTTTTCGTGGGCTTGTTGATAAAATACTCGAAACTACCGAACCGATTCTTATGAAATTTTAACCACATATTCTTTACAACATAGCTATAGCGCATATCAAGGATTTTTTTAACATTTTGGTATTTTCTTTTTTTTGCCAAAAACGGCGAAAAACACGTTTTGTTTTTTCAAAAAAATGTCCACCATTTTGTTATTTTTGCATATATAAAAAATCGTATGATATGCGATATAGCCATTGACACACTGAATCTGAAACCGTATGATTTTTTTGTTTCGGATCATCCATCTCCGAGATTTCATCAACATCGCAGACCTACAATTTTCGTTAGGCCATTTTATCAACTACCATTTTCGTCTATAAATAGTGACTTAAATAAGTAATATTTTAAAAAAACGTATTTCGAAAGTGTATTTATTAAGTGTAACAACTTTTATATCAATATCTATAATATAAACCTATGAAAAAAAATCATTAAAAAAGCCTTTTTTTAGCGTCTGAAGTGAGAAGACCCCTCAATTGGCTCGAATTGCGGCCTCGGGATGTCAAGCTATTCTCTGTATTGTTAACTAGTGATATGCGTGCATATTGGACCTCGATACGTTCAGAACTACATCAACGTTCCTCAAGTATTGATGTCTCATCGATCAATTATATTCTCATTGTTTGTATAGGGTACGAATCGTTCCGAACCACCCCAATATCTGATACACCATCAAATTTTTGTTTCGATTCAATGAAAAAAAAAAATGAAAAAATATCGTAGATATTTGAATTCAGACACTTTATATCGTCGCGATTTTTACGCAGTCACGCGATAGGTATAATGCGTCCGTTCGATTTTTCGTTCGCAAGGGTTGGACCAATTTTCCAAAAAACTTCCGGCGCGGAATTCCGGAATTCCTATGATAAAAAATTCTACTCCCAAACCGGTTGAACACATTGAGAATAAGTAAAGCTGTTTCGAAAAGCCACATTAGTGCAGTCGAAAATTATCTCTCCAATATTCTCATAATTGCAGCGTTCGATACTTTCGTCTTTCGTTGCTGCAACATCGAAAGCATCCATTTAAAAAACGTCGCACCGAAAAACACGATTGCATATTCATATTTTGGCACAACTCACGAATTCATAATTAATTAAATCTTTTGCAACGAATCATTTTTGATAATGATGGTAAAATGCTGTTTATTCACAACAGCAGAAGAGCCGTTTTACACGCGAGGCCTCTTTGAATATTCAATCGAATGAACGAGTCAATCGGTCTTTTGCATACATTCTCGGCATCCGCGTTATATATGTATATATATATTTTTTCTTCTTCTGTTCTTTCAAGATGGGTTGCACTTTATAAGCGTCGAGCAGAATTGCCGCGGTAATTCATGCCAAGTGTTCGCAATCGTCGCCGAACTCTGAATCCACTGAGATTCAGCGCGATTGCTTATAACGTTGCCTCGGGGTTGTTTAGAAATTCCGGGTATAAGAAGTAAACCGTGTATAGTAATCGGGGTCGAAGATCGTTCGTATGCAAATTTCTGTTTGGACCTATTCGATTGTCAAAACAATGCAAAATTAAGCAGCCGAAAAGGACGAATTTTATCATTCAAATATAATGCTGGCGAGGATGCGGTGCGTGTATTAAATTAAATTTAATTGTACGAACTCGTTTATACGAATGCATGTCGAAGTTCTTCAACGTGGCCCCTCGTATAAATGAGTTGGTTGAAAAATGTTCGAAACAAGGTTCATCATTTCACGAAACAATTTGCCAGGTTTTTCTAGTGTCACCTTTATTTTTTAAGGCGTTACCCCCACTTGTAGCTCAAAAAAGGCCTTTTTCATGAATTTTTTAAAAGAAAACTACAAAACTTTTTTAATCGATCAATATACCATCTTAAAGAACACATCTTGAAGAACTTTCAGTAATTTTTTTATTGAAAAATATTACATTGTTTAGTGGCAAATGGCCGTCAATGAAATAATGTTTTTATATATACGGTTTGCGGTGACCAACATTGCGGCGAAGTGGATCATCTGAAAAAAAATGCGGATGGATTTAGTCAAATATACGTATAAACTAGTTTTTAATCGAAGGATTTTAAAAAATATTCATTTTTCACAAAATGGCGGACAGTCAAAGTTAATGGTTCGATTTTAACGAAAAAAAACGGCCGTTTTTTGGCTATAAAACGGCCATTTTTTTTTTAGAAAAATAATCAAACGATTAAAGACTACATTTTTATGTATTAAATAAGCCCGCAAAATTTCAAGAAGATCGGTTCATTAGTGTTCGAGTAATCTTGGTCACCGTCTTCAGAAATGCCATTTTGAGAAAAACGCGTTTAAAGTTTCTCTTTCAACGCTCTTTCAACGCGGATTCTTCTCTTTCAACGCTCATATCTCAGTCAATTTTGTTCGGATCGACTTGAAATTTTCAGGACATATTCTCAGACACTTATACTTCAAAAAAATCCAATAAAAAAAATCGATTTGTTCAAAATCGCAAGTGGGGGTAACCCCTTTATTCCTCACTAGTAGTTGAATTTTAAAATTGGATTTAATAAATTTAATTAAAAATTAATTTTCATATAATTTCCATTACAATTTTTACTTTATTTCAATTCAATTAAAATAAAATTATTTAATCAAAGATATATAAAAAAAAACGTAGTAAAACCATTGTTTCGTTTTATTTTGGAAATGAAAAATATCACCTAATTTTTTATATATCGTAAACAAGGAAAAGCGTGTTCACAACTCATTCTAAATGTAAGAAAGATCGATGTTTTTTGGTTAATGGATTTAAAAAATGTGCGTATGCGTGTGTAATATATATATATATTACACACACATGTAAGAGATGTATTGAAAAAAAATGTATTCTATTTCAAAAAGAAGAAAAATCCACGGAAAGCCTAGTTTATTCCAAATGAAAATGTGTGTATCTATAAATGTGTCTTTTTTGTTTTGTTAACGGGTTTGCATAAGTTTGGGGCCCACAAAACATGTCGATTTCCAATATTTTTTCTGACGACCGCATTGGGATGACGTGGTCGAGATTACATACATGATTAATGCATAGTTTTGCCAAGTTTAAGTTTCTTTTAATGGAGAAATATCGATAAACGATATGGTCAATGGCCAATCGGTTTAGATGAGAGCGTGATCTGAAAGGCCAAATCAAAAATATTAGTTTCGGTATAAAAACAAAACGTTCGAATGATTGAATAGTTTTTTGAATTGTGGAAAATTACAAAAATGGCAAGCTTTAGAAAAAAATAGTTCGATTTTCGAAAAAAAAAACAACATTAATCATTAAAACAAGAGCGACGAGGGCGGCGGGCTGATTTGCCGTTGCGCAGTGGGCGATCTGACTCTTCACAAAAATCATCACAACTCGGTCAATTTGTGAAATTTTTACAAAATCTTTTGTGCAATACAAATACACAATAAATCGTATTTTTTTTTTCTTTAATTTCAAGCTAATGCACACCCCTTAAGGTATTTCTCTTACGAAACAAAGTATTTAACAATTATCTGAATTTCGTCTATAATGATGTAAAATTGCATTCCGGGATACTGGTAAAATTTCAAGCCAAATTATCGAACTTTTAGCAAAAAATGACGACACATTTCTATCGAATAATATATACACTAAATAACTCTAGATGCCTGATATAAACTACTCAACGCGTGTAAAAAAATCTTAATATTCCGTAATGACAACTAAAAATATGCAAATCTACTAAATTTGCCCGAATTTTTTATTCCAGTGTATCGTTGGGTACGATAATTGATTGTAACTTATTTTTATTAAGCGCCGCTGTAATTTACCAATGATTCAGAAGGGTCCTGCTTGAAGTTTTTCGAATTTCGCTTCGAAACTTTAGGAAAATATTCTACATATACTTATAGTTCTATCGTTTGAAGAAGAAAAAAAAATAAATCGATTTTTTGATCGTTGTCAATGTATATCCCGCCTTAAAGTTTACATAGAATTTGACTGAAATTGCACTTGGTACTGGTCGCAACTAATTACTTGAGTAATCTTTTACAAAGCAATTAAATAATCAATTACAGTAATTGTAATAGTTAGTTGTTAATTTAAGGCCTTAGGCCACAGTAATGGGTACAAAATCATGTGCGAGTTTAACAATTTTTTTTTCGTATGAAAAAGTGACTCACTCACAAAATTAATTACACATCTATCTAGTATGAATATCAAGCTGTTAGAATTTTTTTTTCGATGTATAAAATGGCCGACGACTCGAAACTTCTCGAAACAGCTTCGTTCCAATTGGCGTGACAAATAACTTCAACAATTTTCACTCGATTTACTTCAAATTTAAAAGTTATGTTTCTAATTTCATTTCGCAGATAAGTACGTACGGAATTTCTGATTAATCGAAAACTTTTCATTTTATGAGCAGTTTATGAGCAGTTATAACGAAATTTTTCACTGAAAATCCATTTCTCAAGTTCGAATACCTACAATTTTTGAATAAAACAATATTTTTTAAATTCCGTACGTACTTCTCTAGGTATTCTAATGTAGATTGACGAGAATTTTTGTTGTTTGCTGTAGGTAAAAAATTGTGGATGCTAAATGTCACGCCGCGAAGCGCCTAAAAAAAGATAAAAGAAAATATTAGTAGTCGGCCATTTTGAACATCGAAAAAAAAAATATATATTTTCTAACGTGAAATTTATGCGTGAATCACTTTTTCATACAAAAAAAAAAGGTAAATTCGCACATGATTTTATACTCGTTAATGTGGCCTAAGGCCTTAATTACTATTTGCCCATCTCTGCCTGCCCCTCTGCGCTCCCACTTCTACCTGCGGCGCGCGCTCCGAATCTGTCGGGCACAGTGTTGACGGGCTGTAAAGTTCGAAGGTTTTTAAAATGCCCTTTGAAACTTCGGGAAAATATTCTTCCCATATAGTTCTAATGTTTACAAAAAATCGTTTTTTTCAAAATCGTAATTGTACATCCAATTCTTTTCGTTCGTTTCATCTTCCAAACACTCACATGCATATATGAGGGCGCGCGTGCATGTATTTCGAACGTCTCCTTGATTGGCGAAGCCTCATAAGAGCGTGAGCAAGCACGTGGGCGGGATCATAGTTTCGAAGGACGAACTGATATTCTGCTCGTATACAACGTATATACGAAAGAGCAACGCGCGGGCATGCGTGCATTGCCCGCACGAGTGAAACGACCGTGACGGGCTACACTTCCTGGAGTCAAGGTTGACTCGCTGATGCAACAGGACACGCCACGGCGAGCACCATCACCTCGGGTCGTTGACGTGGCCTGTCGTTCTCGACACCGAACACATTTTTCACCAACTTCAGCGCGTTTTACCATTTTTCTTCTTTTTTTTTTCGTTGCAACGTATGACAGAGCCCCGAGCATTCGCACAGAATGCGAAATTCGATTTTGCTCTGAAGAACATCGCGTGGTGTCGTCAACTGGTAGAAAAAAACGAAAAACATTTACGGGGCTAAACATCTACTGAGATGCCCGAAAAATAGCGAAATACCGATTTTCCTTCTGGGGAACGATTGGTGAAAAAGAAACACATTTTTTTTAAACGCAAACGTACATATTAGGGTGGCACATAAACGAGCTTTATTTTTTTCCGCTTCCTCACCAACCAATTATCTTACTTGAAGAAAAAAAAATAATGCCGAAGTTGCGAGGGGTCAACAAATATTTAGAGGTCGCTTAAGCCTCCCGCAAATTGGAATTTTCGTTTAAAAATCGATTTTTTTTTCGGCCACTTCTCAACCATGCATTTTACGTTTTATAATTTTTAAATTAATCCCGCGAGAGCTTTAGCCGGCCAATGAATATTTAGTGGTCGCTCAAGAGCTTCCGCTAAAACGTCAAATTTATGAGTGAAAAGAGTAAAAAACAATGCGAAAATGGGAAATTTCGAAGCTCTTGAGCAACCACTAAATATTCATTCGCCGGCAGGAGCTTTGGACGAAAAAAAATCGATTTTTTAATCAAAATTTGAATTTTTGGGAGGCTTGAGCGACTTCTAAATATTTTCTGACGGCTCGCAGCTTCCGTGACAATTTTTTTTTCCTTAACGAAGATAATTGGATGGTGAGAAAAAAGGGAAAAAAATAGAGCTCAAATTTGTGCCACCCTAGTACATATATTGAGAGCCTTTAAACAAAAATGACCGAAAAAAACAGAAAAACAACAAAAACATGTCCATCACAATCACGGTAAACGGCCCATCTGCAATCTAAAATCCAAACGGGTTATTGAAGTTACCAATAAATGCGAGTCGTTGACGATCGTAGATTTTTTTTAATCTTTTTTTTTAACAACATGGGGCGAATTGAAGCTCGAGAATACAAATTCTATGAAAAAAGTCGTTATTTTAACGTAACTATTGAAAAATGAAGATCGATTTTGAAAAAGTGAGATCGTCAACGACCGTTAAATGATTCTCATCGTGTTTCCTGTAAATTTGGAAATAATCCGTCAAGTGGTTCTCGAAATATCGTGTCCACCGACTCTGAACACAGTATTTCGAGGAAAAATGCGTTTAAGGGGTCATATACAGTCAAGAGCCCCAAAAAGATCGATTTTTCAAGATTTTTTCTTGAGAAGACCTTTAAATCTATTAACGTCAAAATTTGTACGCATATCATGGTAACATGGTTTCAACTGTATTTTAACATTTTTTATTTGTAAAAATAATTATTTTGGAAGCTGCTATGGCTGATCTCCGGGAGCACCTCTAAAAAAGGCGTCTTGCGGTGAGCACGATATCTGTAGACTGGATCATCTAAAATGAAGAAACCAAAATATTTCGTTAAGATAATGGATTATCTTGTAATTGATCGAAGGAATAAGCAAAATAATAATTTTTGACAAAATGGCGGCTTCTAAAAAAAAATCGAATTTTGACAGAAATTGAGGCCTTAAATTGTTTATAAATTGAAAAATATTTATCGGTGAGAAAAAACCTTCAATTAATTACTGAAAAATATACTTGAAAAGATTGTTTTAACATTTGAGACTGATCGGTTCAGCCGTTTCCGAGAAATCCTGCTCACCGACTTTAAAAACACACAGTTTTGAGAAAAACGCGTTTAAAGTTTCAAAAGTATTTTCGAACGCTCTGACACGTCATTACAAATGTGCGTGTAACTTCGAAAATATTCGCCGGATTGACAAGAAATTTTCCGTGTGTGTATTTAAATATATGTACATTACGAAAATATAGTTAAACACAAATTTTTTTCGAAAATTTTAACTCTATATAACCCCTTAAAGTTTAAAGTATGGTGCTGCCACCGCTCGCCCGGCCGACTGTTGAAAGCTCCCGGTCATTCAATTTTCAGAATAGGGTAAAGTGGCCTTATTATAGCACCCCGCCGATTATTGACATTTCTCTCCGACCTACACAGTGGTCCTCAAACCCCCAATAATTGGGCCCCTCAAAGTCCCAATATTCGGCACCTTACCCCATTTCGATGAAATTTCCGCAAAATATAGCCAATACGTGCCTACCATCTAAAAACATTTTTGGAAAATTCAATTTTTCGACCCACCTAGATACACATAGCCCGTTAAGGCGTTACCCCCACTTGTAGCGCAAAAAAAGGCTTTTTTCATGAATTTTTTTAAAGAAAACTAGAAAACTTTTTTAATCGATCAATATACCATCTTAAAGAACACATCTTGAAGAACTTTCGGTATATTTTTTTATTGAAAAATATTACATTGTTTAGTGGCAAATGGCCGTCAATGAAATAATGTTTTTATATACACGGTTTGCGGTGACCAACATTGCGGCGAAGTGGATCATCTGAAAAAAAATGCGGATGGATTTAGTCAAATATAAGTATAAACTAGTCTTTAATCGAAGGATTTTAAAAAATATTCATTTTTGACAAAATGGCGGACAGTCAAAGTTAATGGTTCGATTTTAACGAAAAAGAACGGCCGTTTTTTGGCTATAAAACGGCCATTTTTTTCGAAAAAAAATCGAACGATTAAACACTACATTTGTATGTATTAAATAAGCCTGCAAAATTTCAAGAAGATCGGTTCATTAGTGTTCGAGTAATCTTGGCCACCGACTTCAGAAATGCCATTTTGAGAAAAACGCGTTTAAAGTTTCTCTTTCAACGCTCTTTCAACGCAGATTCTTCTCTTTCAACGCTCATATCTCAGTCAATTTTGTTCGGATCGACTTGAAATTTTCAGGACATATTCTCAGATACTTATACTTCGAAAAAATGCAATAAAAAAAATCGATTTTTTCAAAATCGCAAGTGGGGGTAACCCCTTAATGTTATTCAGACTTCCTCGAAGTTGGTGCGAAGAAAGTTTTTCGAAACTCTCGAGCCCCAAGGATGACACCGTGTCGTCGCTCGGAGGCTTCTCTCGTCGCTTGAAAGCATTCGCTCGTAAAGAAAAAAAAAATTATTAAAACAAACAAAAGAAACATCCCGCGCGGCATTCTTCGTGTCGCAGAAATTCTTTATTTCCTGGCGACATTGTCACGCGCAAAATTGCAAGGACTTTCATGTGTACGATCGGCACTGGTACACAACACGCAGCTCGTCCCTCCCCCCCCTGCTGCCCGAAAGTACAGCGACACAACGCTCCGGCTGATTCCGCTAATTTCCCCTCCGCCCCTTCTTCGTCCCCACTCTTCGCCTCGATTTACTCGGTTTCCCCCTCCACTCTTCCGGAGCCTTCTATTCATTGGCTCCAGCTTGTTTCTCGTGGTCACTCGAGAACGCTTTCGTTGTTCTCCTCTTTTTCAGCGTTCTTTTTCTTTCTCCGTTCATCTTCCTCCTTCGATCCTTCGTCTCCTCGCACTCGGTCTTCGCGGGGTCCTCTCTGGTTCGACGTGCAGCCCTCCGTGGCATGTGCAAAGTTTGGCCTTGGTCCCACGCGGCCATTGGCCGGGCACGGGGTAACTCGAGTCCCCGATCGCCCCCCCCCCGCCTTTGCTACCCCCCCCCCCCAATCCATCGCGCTTCTCCCGGACTCTTCGCTGCGGTTGGTCGCCGGGGGAACAAAAAAGGAAGACGAAGAATAGGAAGAAAGATTTGAACGTGCGCGCGGACCTTTGTACTCTCTGCAACGTCCTTGCGGGTCCGTTGACCCTCATCTCTCGGCATGTAAACGTGTGCTCGCTCGAGCACGTACGTATGCATTCGTGAACTCGAAAATATCTTTGCCCTTGCCGATTGGCTGGTATACCCCCTCCCCCTCCCCCGGAGCCCGTTCTCGCAGCAGCGATTCACGGAATTACGAGAGTCGAGCCGGGTTATGCGCATTTGGCATACTTTATCGCGGACCCCGCTTGTACACGTTTAACCCCTACAATTATCTCGTATTTCGCTTTCCGTTGAAAATAAAAAAAAAGGAGCGACGGATCGGGAAAAAAGAAACGCCTCATTCGCGAATTATATCGCTCCGGGAGTTAAATCGGTGCTTCTCGCGTTCTAATTATAACGTAAGAAATAGTTTGCCAATGCGGCTGTTATTCTTTTCGCCGCAACGGAACTGTCCGAGCGCGCTAGGCTTGAGGTCGTTGCGCGATGTTTCTATTCCTAAATTCGTGACGCACGAAGCCTCTCGAGGGTTTCCGCGCGAGCCACGTCTTGCAATATATCGCATAATCTCTTTCTTCTTTGTCTCTTTCGCTGGCTATCTTCTTCGCCTTACGTCTGTTGTTCGAGAGAGCAGGAAAAGAGCCTTTTGTTTCTCTCCATCTCTTACCCTTTTTTTTTGTCGAACGCTGAGACGTTTTCGCGCGCTATCTTCGGCTCTTCGGACGACCTTTCATCACGTGCGGAACGTTCGGCTTGGCCGGGCTCACAGTGAAGCCGATCCGTATACTTTCCGTAACGTATCCGGTAAACGCGAGGTTTCGACCAATGAAGCTGATGGAAGAACGTCATTGGTCGAAATGTGATGGCTTTAAGGGCGTGCACAAGGTCAACGTAACCTTAGCCATTTTCGAATGAGCTTCCTCGTAGACGACCAAGTTTTTTTTTAGGAAAAACAAAGCTTCTGCAGAATTTGTTGACGCGGAGCTTGATGATTTTCTTTTGGGGTGAACTTCTGAAAAGCTGTTACACCCGATTTGGCTGAAATTTTTCACAGATGTTCCATTTAATATATAAAGTCATCCCCCAAACGGATTTTTAGCGCATTCCAATAGTTTACGAGATTCCGAATTTGTTTGGGTTTTTTGTTTGTTTGTTTGGGTTTGTTTGGGTTACCCCTGCGGTATAGATACACTTGCAGGGGTGAGCGCGGCACGCCAGCCACCAGTGAAGTCGGAGGAGTGGGGATATCGATCGGCCGTGGCGAACGATATAGATATACTCGTGCGGGCTAGAAAAATAAACTTTAAAATTCGATTTCTCGTGAACTATTGGAATGCGCCAAAAATCCCCTTGGGCGATGTCTTCATATATTGAATGGAACATCTGTGCAAAATTTCAGACAAATCGGGTGTAACAGCTTTTCGGAAGTTTATCCTTTTTTTGTTTCGAATATCTCCGAGAAACGACTTTTCGAAAATGTATGCCACGAAAATAAATTTGTTTCGCATTGCCAGATTTCTTTTGGCACACTTAGGGTAAAAATTATTCCGATATTTTTGAGAACTATTTTTTGAAATCTATAACTAAGGGCTGCAAACAACATTTTGGCCAAACAAACCCAAACAAACTTAAGGCGTTACCCCCACTTGTAGCGCAAAAAAAGGCCTTTTTCATGATTTTTTTAAAAGAAAACTACGAAACTTTTTTATTCGATCAATATACCATCTTAAAGAACACATCTTGAAGAACTTTCAGTAATTTTTTTATTGAAAAATATTCCATTGTTTAGTGGCAAATGGCCGTCAATGAAATAATGTTTTTATATACACGGTTTGCGGTGACCAACATTGCGGCGAAGTGGATCATCTGAAAAAAAATGCGGATGGATTTAGTCAAATATAAGTATAAACTAGTCTTTAATCGAAGGATTTTAAAAAATATTTATTTTTCACAAAATGGCGGACAGTCCAAGTTAATGGTTCGATTTTAACGAAAAAAATCGAACGATTAAAGACTACATTTTTATGTATTAAATAAGCCTGCAAAATTTCAAGAAGATCGGTTCATTAGTGATCGAGTAATCTTGGTCACCGACTTCAGAAATGCCATTTTGAGAAAAACGCGTTCAAAGTTTCTCTTTCAACGCGGATTCTTCTCTTTCAACGCTCATATCTCAGTCAATTTTGTTCGGATCGACTTGAAATTTTCAGGACATATTCTCAGATACTTATACTTCAAAAAAATGCAATAAAAAAAAGATTGCATTTCTTTTGCTTCTCTTTATCGCATTTCTTTTTTAATTCGCAAGTGGAGGTAACCCCTTAAACACCATGGAAGTTTCAGCTATCGTACTCGTATACTCATGTGACAGCCCGGATTGGCTGTCCTGATGACGTTGAAGTTTGCTTCGTTGGAATGCAATAAAAGTGATGTTTTCTCAAGGGCAGATATACACCTAGGAGCCGGAAAAAACATCATTTTTGTGAATTTTTTCAAGGAAAACTATTTGAAACTTCGGATTAGGGTTTCAATTATCTAAAAGTATATACATTCAAAAATATGTTTAATTTTCTTTATTTAAGAATATCAAAAATATACAAGGATATCGTATGATCCTTGGAGCGTCGTAACGAAATCTGCGTATACGGTACCCACTGGCGTTTCTTCAAGAATCATCTGAAAAAAAAACCAAAAAGATTATTAAATTAGATACTATAATCTAGTACTTATCATAGCCGATTTTGAAAATATCGATATTTGACAAAATGGCGGACGTTTGAACATAAATAGTGATTTTTGGGCCAAAAATTAGTCATTATTTTGCCTATAAAACAAAAGCTAAGTAACGGAAAAAAAATCCTATGACAAGTACTAGATAATGGTGTATAGAATGACCACAGAAAATCTCAAGGCAATCGGTTCATTGGTTTTCGAAAAATTTTGGGTACCGATTTGAAAAACGTGGTTTTGAGAAAAACGCGTTTGAAAATTTGGGAATGAATAAATCATGAAATTTGTCAACTTACATGGAATCGTCGATACCAGGCCCATAGTGTAGGTCTTCTACGGTCAACGGAATGTTCATAGCTTCTAAATCCTCGACCTCGACCATCTATGTGTATATCTCCCCTTAATTCCCCAAATTTCCTTTGGCAGATTTGAGCTACGAAGAATCACGAGAAAAAAAATTAAGGACTCTCATTTAGCGATCTACAATAAGTTTACTACAATAAATTTACAATAAATTTACAATAAATTTACAATAAATTGACAATAAATTGACAATAAGTTTACAATAAATTGACAATAAATTGACAATAAATTTACAATAAATTTACAATAAATTTACAATAAATTTACAATAAATTTGCAATAAATTTACAATAAATTTGCAATAAATTTACAATAAATTTACAATAAATTTACAATAAATTTACAATCATAATCAAAACAAGAAATCGGACAGATTTTTCGTTGCATTTCAATGATTCAAACTTCAACCCCATCTGTCCTGACAATTTTTCTCCCAGGATTCGGAACGTAATTCGATCTCGTCGAGATGGACCGTTCGTCTTTTCTACCGCACGAGAGACGCGTTAGAGTCCCGAGAAATCGGGGCCCGCTCGATTTTCGCGGTTACGTCATTCGACGAGACAAATTTGAGGAGTTAAAGCGTGAATTTTCGTACCCGGTAGATATCCGCTTATCTCTACGTGTATGTCGCCTATCGTGTATGTGCAACTGCGACACTACGGCAGTATAAAAAAAAAAAATGATTCGACGCTTCGCATACACGTGGCAAACCTCAATAGAGGCAGGGTTCCACGTTCCTTCTCGAGCGGGAAGGGAAAGCTTCGAGGTCAAAACTTTGATAAGCACGAAGGTTATTCCGCTACACTATAATAACGCTATCACAAACTGCGTCCCGCTCTGCCGCGCATAGCCAAACTTTTCGCTTTCCCACTAATAACGCGTAATATTTCACTTAGAACACAATTTGCTCCTCTATCCAACGATTCTTCATCGAACTTTGCCTATTATTTTCAAATATTCATCACCAATGACAAACACCTTTCCAACATACGCGCCATTGTGCTCGCACATTTTTCGTGACGCATTACTCCACTGTTCCAATTTCAGTCGGTCTTCTGCAGTCCCAATTATATTTTTTCCCCGTTGCCACAGTACTCGCAAAGAAAATCTTCTAGTAGAATGAGATTCACAATTTTTTTGAAGCTGCCTTTTAAGCACCTGACGGTAGAATACGATGCTGATAGAAAAAAAAAAACAATTATTTCAGATCACGTATGATTTGAAAACCGTGCATTTTTCTTGCATCAACAATTTTCGGAAAATATTTCAGTAGTCATGGTAGTGAATTTGTTGGGAACAGAATTGCAGTTGGAATACAATGTGATTACATGAACGTATTTTTGTTTTCAATAGCCTCGAACGAGGATTACTTACGTACCTGTTTTATATATATTTTTTTACATTTACACACGGCTTCGTTTAAAGGGCTACATTTACCTAGAGGACCGAAAAAACGGCTGAAGTGCGATTTTTTCGGGGGAAACGGTTGGTGAAGAAGCCAACATTTTTTTAAACACGAAGTTACATATATTGAGAGAATTTGAAAAAAAATCACCATAAAATATAGAAAAACAAAAAAAAACATGGCCGCCGAATTTTTTTTCGCGACGTTTGGCGGTGGACACTTCCCAGCTTAACGGGTTACACCTAGTTCGCGGCCGGGAAAAAGGAGGTGCTTTCGTGAATTTTTTTTTCGTAAATGGGTGCAGGTTTTTAACTTTTTTTTTCATAGTAAAGGGTATCGTTTCAAGCATCTTTGACAATTTTTTTATTGGGAAATATTTATAAATGATGGAGATACAGTAAATTGCACAGACCGCTGTGCAAAAAGGTCGTTCCGTGTGCAAAAAGGTCCTTCCGTGTGCAAAAAGTTTTCCGGACACGGTCGGGTTTGCTCGGTGGAAAATCTGCTCAACGTTCGGATCATAGTTTCGCATAGATATTTATATTTTCAGTTACCACGATCAGCTAGGCTATAACGGTTGTACGTTAGTTGATTGTTTTATTGCAAACAGCTTCGAAAGATTTTTTCGCTTGGTTATTATTAGCGCGGATTACAGGATGGGCAAATATCATTCATGCCTCGAATGCGATGGATTCTCTTTTCTGTCCTTTATTATATCGATACAATTGGGCTTCGATTAAGGGGTTAGGCTATTGTGACGACCCAAAAATCGGGTTTATTTAAAAACATTAATGTTAAAGGAACAAATAAGATTATTCGAACGTCGTTTGGACATTTATTTGTATGTACTTCAACCCTTAATAGTCACACTGGGTCCACGGGACCCAGGCTCTTTTTTGACCTGGAATACCGCTCACTAAAATCGATAAATTGGGTTTTGTGGCGGCATCTAACGATAGTTTGGATCTTCAACTTCAGTACCGAGACGGTAGATTTTGAATATGCGTAAGCGTTTCATTCTTTCCTTCGAAATTGCACCTGCGTTGGATAAAATAAATATACTTTTTGAAAAGCCCACAGAAACCGCTATGTCTATTTCAAAGTACATTGTTTCCAGATTATAAAACCATTTTTTTTCTATAATTACACGAGTTACAGCAATTTAAAAAAAAGTCATTTTTCACGAGTTTTTTTTGCATATTTAAAATTTAATTTTTGATTTCTAACCAATTTTCTTGTATTAAACAAGGTTCAAATTATACCTCACTATTTTTTCATATCGCTCAATAATCGCTACTGAGGGTTAACAAAGTTGTGTACCAAATTTCATAAACAAATATCAATAATTAAGGACGTTATAAACAATCTCGTAAAAGACCTTTAGGACCTAAGTCCTGAACAGGTGATCGGAATTTGAAAAAATCAAACATCTTTTTACTTTGTACAATATTGTGTATAAGTCGAACTAGAATGGAGAAGAAAAATTCAAAAATAAAACAATAGTGGGCGATCGAAGGGGAAGTTTAGTTTTTTATCAACAAATTTTGCAGTTTGCTTGTTCATGAAATATAAAAGTTTGAATATTTTTGGATAATTCTAGTTCAACTAATGAAGACGTTTGTTGTACACGTGCTTGCCAAAGTTCATAACGATTGCTCATCTAGGGCGTGTAGGAGCACTTCCGCAAATTTGGAAAACGTGGTTTTGAGCAAAACACGTTCAAAGTTAAACTGAAGTTTATGTGCGAATATAATGAAAAGTCTCATACTTACACCTAATCTGATATGCCAGGACCATAGAGTACACCTTCCTCCTCCTCGTTCTTCTTTCCAATGCAGCAATATCAAATTTTTTTGGCCCGGCAAAGTAGAAACCTCCCTTAAGAAGAAAAGTGTCAATCAAGACTAAACTACTGTTACACTGAATAAATGTACCAAATGCCTCGTCAATCCGTTGATTACGTATCAAGAAATCGTGTACACCGTTTCGAAATGTTGTTGAAGTTTGCATCGTTGGAATGCAACGACAATTCTTTTTGATTTTCATTTTACTCCATTTTTATTGTTATCCAAAATCATTTTTGATAGATTTAAGCTGTAGGTCTCTAATGAGGGTCTTAGACAAGTTCGCAGTAGCTTCGATTTGCCAAAAAACGAATTGGCAATTGGAGAAGAAATATTTTCGATGCGTTCCAACGATGCAAACTTGAATATCATATTTCGAAAAGCACAGTTTCGATAAAAACGCGCTTAAAGTTTCACCAGCGATTCTATCCTAATTATAAGTTTACCTTGAGGCGGGAAACCAGTTTAGATTACTCGAAAAATCGATTTTGTTTGAATCCCTTGCTTTTTTCGTAAAACTATTCAAGCATATATTCTCAGAGTATTATAAATAATTCATTAGTGCCTTGAATTTTTTGTTTACAGTAAGTTTTTTTCCAAACGCTATTTTCTTGAAACGACTTTTTTCCAATGTGTGCACACTCTAGCCTAAAACGTTTCTAACCTATAATTTTATAAAACGATCGTAAGTTTCTTTATATAATTACGCTCTATATGAGCCTAAATTTAGGGTAATATCATTGTTGAAAGTATATTTTTATAGCAAAAAAAGTTATAAAATACTGGCAAAAATTGGACACTTTTGTTCAAACACCTCTAAAAAAGGCAATTTTTAATTTTCGCTCAGAGCTAGGTTCATATAGAAGAAAAACATGTTCTTAAAGTAATCTTCAAACTGCATTGATTTCCGATAAAAACTGTGGCCTCTAGAGTGTACACAAACAGCAAAGTCTGATGGCGACCTTCGATGGGCGGCAGGTTACATGTTCCACATTTTCAGAGGAAACTGGAAACAATAAAATAAAAATAACTAAAATATAATAAAAATAAAAAAAAACAGGAAAAAAGAAAAAATATTTATTTGAAAATATTAGGTCGGCACGTAAGTAATGAGCGATTCGTCTGTACCTATACGAAGGTACAAAGTACCTATACGTGCCCATATAGCTCATTACTTATGTGCCAACCTAATATGTATAAAATATTCCCAAAGTTTGAATAAATTCTATTCATTCATTCCCTGTGAAAACAATCACGAAAGTCATTAAAAAAGCGTACTGCCAAACTGGTTTCCCGCTTTAAACCTGCGATTCCTGTGCCATATCTTCGCTCTTCCTCTTCAGATTGAGTCGCCTCAAGTAGTAGACTTTTTCACAGCCGTTTTCACAGTATCCTAATTCCTCAGACTCACTATATCTAGGCTGAAAGATACGCAATCGGCATAAATGTCATTTTTCTTCTCGGGCTTATGCTTCACAAATTCGTTCCACATTCTCAGTTTACCTTTTTATGTCAATAATACGTACGTGGGTATATTACACGCGCTAATAAATATACATATGTATCTACAATGTGATAACGCGATGCGAAATAGAGTTTCAATGAGTGGGACATTGACCTCGGCGTTGATCGTGCATACGGGCCTCGATATGTGCACGATGACGATTCGCGCGATCAGGAGAGCGGCGCAGAGCGGGGAAGGGGGATTACGCAATGCGCGTGCGGCGAGAGCAAACGATAATGGGTGGGGAAACGACAAAGAAGTGGGAGCGAAGGAGAGTGAGAGCGGGAGAGAAGGAGATTTTAAATATATAGCAGTCGAAAAAGAAGAAGGGAAAGAAGGCGAAGGAAAAAAGTGAGAAACACAGGCGTATATCGAGCCCCGGCATACAGACGCGCGAAAACACATGCACAAACCCACACAAATACGTCACACGTGGACTCTCGCGGTCGGAATTTTGGCCTTGAGATATGAATAGATATCCGCGAAGAGTGCACTGCTCCGTTGCGCAACGACCGACTAAATTTTTTTTTCTCTCGGTTCTTTTTTTTCAAGCATTTGCCTCTTTGACTCGTTAGTAAACTGCGATTCATATTTATCTCGCCTCTCGTGACCGAGCATTTTGTACTCCACGTGCGATTGATCCTTTATGCTCCTCTCTCTCTCTCTCTCTCTCTCTCTCTCTCTCTCTCTCTCTCTCTCTCTCTCTCTCTCTCTCTCTCTCTCTCCCCCTCTCTCTCTCTCCCTCTCTCTCTCTCCCTCTCTCTCTCTCCCTCTCTCTCTCTCCCTCTCTCTCTCTCTCCCTCTCTCCCCCCCCCCCTCTCTCTCTCTCTCTCTCTCTCTCTCTCTCTCTCTCTCTCTCTCTCTCTCTCTCTCTCTCTCTCTCTCTCTCTCTCTCTCTCTCTCTCTCTCTTTTCGTTCATTGTTTCTCGATGATAAAGAGCGAAAATTCCGGATTAAAATTTCACCGACGATAATATCATTTTCGAGGCTGCGGACCGATCAGGGACCTACACTCTCTTATCGCCGTATAAGCGGCTTGATAAAAAAACAAGAGTGAAAAAAGACGAAGCAAGAAAAAAAAAGCCGGTATAAACTACGCCAGTGTCGGCGATAAAAGTGGCGCAAAATTAGTACATTGTCCTGCAAACGAAACGAGCGCGAGAAACGACGAGAAAAAAAATCGTTCTTCCAAAAAGTCTTGCCCACTTTCGATCGGGCTTTGGCGAAAAATGTTCTCCTTTCGCGCTAAGTCTCGGCTTTTTCGGTGATGCCGAGAGTCCGCATCGAAGGAACGTAATGGAAAGTCAATTTCCCGCTAGTCATATTTGATTTCGTCAGATTCGAGCTACGTTAATCACTCAAACGCGTTTTTAGTTAAGATGTGAAAAAACTGAAGAAAACTTTTGCTGCATTCCAAAGATGGAAATTTCGGCATCTTCTTTCTCCCGTCTCCGCCTTTTTTGCCGGAGCGAGCTTTCGCGCACGCACGTACGCGACGCATATCTTCAGCCTGCGAATTAATATATATATATATATATATATATATATTGCTCGAACATCGCGAACGGCGAAAATGGCGACGAAAAAAAAAATCCGATCAATCGTGATAACTCGTGTCGCGATCAGGAACGGAGACGAAAAAAAAAACAATATCAAATTTCTTGTTGCTGCAGACAAGCGTTTATCGAAAAAATCTTATCCGCTTCTCGCAGAAATGCCGAAAAAGACAAACAGAATCGTTCTGAGGAGCGTTGAGTTATCACGATGTGTATTATCGAAAGTCGTCTATGACCCGGGTAAATCGCAGCAGCGTCATCGCGTCGAATGTTCTCGCTGTCATTGGCGACAACAAGACGCAGTAAGAGCCCGTGACTCGCATTGGTGCGAAATCCTCAGCTTCTATACGTATACGCATCCGCGCACGCACCCACACAAACACACAGACACACATTCATATACCACCGTTCGTACGCGTATTACGCCTACGAACTCATATCACACGCGGACGAACTCGCCCCTGAGGCCTATAACGACGGTCATTGGCCCCTGCACGCGACGAAACTCGACCGAATGTGGTTCACATATGTTGGCGCACTCGTATCTTTGTACTCGAGCATACAGAAAAATGCTTGCTTTTTACGTACGCCAAAATACGCATATACGTATACCTACTTACACGCATACATGCATATATAAATATTAATTACGTAAACTTGTTTTATGTATGTCATTTTTTTAAATTATATGCGCAATATATAGAGGTATTGAGAACAATCCCGTGGAGAAGTTTGTTGGGGAGGCCTCAGAGTCTACCACATGCCAATAGGGACGCCGCACGTAGGGTGCCCGCATTTCAATCCAAGTGGATTCCGCGCTATTTCCCGATTGGCGGCGTTTGAGAGTTGTTTTTTTTAATTCTCGACCGGGATTTATTGGATCTCCCAAAAATATCCTTTCGTGATCCCGTGCATAAATTTGTTGGGGAGTGCCAAGGTGGACCCATACTCTATAGGGATTTGTTAGGGGCACCACAGCACATAGGGTGTCCTCATTAGGATCCAATTCGATTCTGTACTATTCCCTGATGAACGCCGTTTGAGAATCCTTTTACCACGTTCGAAAGTCACGAGAAAAAACTGGGCCTGTTGAAACGTAACCTGTGCGCTTCTTAGCGTGTATCGTGTCAAAGTGCAGTATAGTAAATAACAAACGATAATTACGGTGGATTTCCAGTTGAAATTCGAATTAATTTTTAAGATATACTTTTTTGAAATGAGATTTATACTTTTTTTAGATCCAGTCATTTTGTATATCTGTAAATTTTGTTTGGAAAATTCAACTTACAGAACGCAATGGGGTCCATCAAGTATCGTATCGGATTCTGTTCGATAATGTGGGAATCCTTTAGGATTCAAATTGGATTCGTATAGTGGTTTTCAATGGAGAATTCAGGTTAGATTTTAGTGTCCAAGCGTGATGTTTTAGCATAGGGATCCAATGCGAGGACCCATTGGATTCCTACCAAGAAGTAGGGACAAGTATGGGAATCCAATTAGATCCCTACGATAGTGTTTGCACGGGATGTTTCATTTAATTAAAAAATATATATATATATATATATATATATATACACACGTAGATACACATGGATGCATTCAGTTTACTTCCTTTCATTCCTATATCAAAATCGCTCTGGTTTGACAAATAGAGTTTGTTTGGTTTGTTTTTTTTTATAGGAAAATGTTGACGATGAACAATGGAGATATTATTATTCAAACAAAGTCCCGCCGTTGATGCATGTGATCTGAAATGAAAAATCATACAGTGGACTTTTAGTTCACCAATAAGACTTTCGTGTGGTCGGATATTTTTGCTTAATTTTGGAACGTACGAAAATGGCAACCTGTGGAGGAAAAAGTTCACGTTTTAACGAAAGAAAAGCAACTTTGATATTTTGTTATTAACAAATGGATCAACATATGTCATATGATAAAAAATGTTATAAACTCTTTCCGAATTTAAAGTGTTTCGGAAGAATAGATTTTGAAACACGGCTTACACGGTTTCATGAAACACAGTGTGGAGGAAAACGGACAATAAAGAAGGGTAGGAAAGGCAACGGGGCGGTTTGCCTTAGAGTAATCGATGACCCGCGCCTTCACCAAAATCCTCATAACTCGGTTCATTGTTTGAATTTTTATAAAATTTTCTCTGGGAACAAACGTTAACACCCGACTTTATAAAACTGTAATAAGAAAAAACCGTAAACTTGAAATTTCCAGCTCATGCAAGCCCCTTAAGTCACTAGAAATTATCACCTAAGGCCATGGCAAATGGTCAATTTGGTTTTATTCTCGGGTGGAGATATTAAGGAGATTTCAAGGTCACTTCAAGTTTAAGGACGAGAAACAACATTTTTTATTAGCGTAAATTGTAGAGGCAACAAAGACAAATATAACGACCTATAATACTTTGGTGTTTGAGTGACCTTGAGGCCTGCAAACAAAAAAAAGAACACTTGATTGAATGGATATAAATCATTCAATTTATTCCAGTTTTGTTTTCATTTTTTCAGCCTAAAATAATGCTTTTCATTTTGTCGAGACTCCTTGTTGTTAATGGAATTCGAAATAATTGACATGTCAAATTGAATTTAATTTCTAATCACATATTACAATTATCGACGAAATTTTTCGCAAGTTTGATTTGCGGCATATACGGGAATTCGACCGCCGTTTCAAAATGTTCTGCACTTATCAGAAAATACGTGGACTACGCCTGCATACAATGTACGCATTTAGGGGTCCTCGTTTTTGAGATTTTTCAGGGGGTGATTTGTTTTCGATTGACTGGAACCGCCAAGAAGTAACGATGTTGAAGTTTGCATCGTTGGAACGCAACGAAAAATGATTCAAAAATGTTCATTTCCTCATTTTCTTCATCACCCGAAATCTTATCCAACAAATTTGGGCTTCAGATTTCTCACAAGCACCCAAAAAACATTCGAGTGTTTTTCGTAGCCCCAATTGGCCAAAAAGACGATCAAGCTACCGAACTTTCGTTGCGTTCCAACGATGCAAACTTCAATATCATAAGTATCCGGTTTGCTGGAGCAAAAAGTAAAACAAATTCACATTACTGATATTTTCGGTCAACCAACGATTCCCGGTATACTCCTATTCGTGCCTGAATTACACGTGGACACACTTTGGGCTATCGATTATTTCTAGTTTCGTTGTCCGGTAGGTCGTTCGTATCGTCGTCTCCGACGTCAGTGCCCAAGCTAACCAAATATTCAACGTTTATAGATTTGCCTTACGCATACACACACATACCTGTATCCCGTTTTGTGGCCACACGCGCTGTATAGCTATTTAGTTGACGAACCTGTCGATAAACACTCACACGAAGCCTACCAGAATTGAGTTTTTTTTATTCATCGACCAACATCTGAAAGTTTCAATTGATTCCGAACGGTCAATTATTACTTCAACAACTACACTCGTTAAAAAAGCATGGATGGATTGTACCGATAAAGAATTATATAGAATTCGTTGCCTCAATAATTTTGTTCCCTTTTGGATTACATTTTTCGGGGAATACAAATTTCGTATTGCCAACATTGCAAATATTTGAAGATCTTCTAAGGGGTTAGGGACGTTCCAAAAGTCAGGGTTGTTTTAAAATAATAATTTGGAAGGTATAAGTTAGACGATTGAAAAATCCTTTGGACATTAATTTGTTTGCGCATTAACAAATATGTGTACCAAATTTCCTAGGAAAATATTAATAATTAAAGAAGTTGTAAACAATGTCGTGAAGGACCTTTGAACATGAGGGGCTGTGTACTTGATTTTGGTCACCTGGTTGATCTTAAAACGAAGACGAGTTTTTCTTCTCTAAAGTATATGAAATTGGCTAAGACTTGACGGAGTTTTTTTTTGTTATCGAGTTTCAATCGTAAAAAAAATGTTGGAATTTTTTTTTCTCGTTTTTTCGAGGGAAACGACATTTTTATTGTTAATATCGTTTTAATCATAAGTTTACCTTCAATTTGCGACCTCTGCACTATATGTTGGACCTTCCTGTCCAACAAACGATTTTTTTGTAATTTTTTAAATTTTCACAGTAGCCTAACCCCGTAACAATTACACTTATGGATAAAATGCATGGATCAATTGTACTAAAAAAATTATACAGCATTTGTCTCCACAATTTTTTGCTCTTTCTTTTTCGACTACATTTTTTGGGGAATAGACATTTTGTATTACCAAAATTACACATATTTGAAGATCTTCTATTCAAACCGAAACAATCGATAGACACAATCTGACATTCTTTCTGTGGATTGAATAAAATTGAATTTATTATGAAATCTGTACATGTATATCTCTAAAAGAAGAAAAAGGCAGAGACCAAAAGAGACGTGTAGCGATCAATCTTCATTATTCATAACGGATTAAAATTACATTACCCACATATCTTTTTTTCTATATGTAAGCGGTTCGAAAAGAAGAATCGTTGATACATTTTTCAAACTAAATTTGCATTTTCTATATTATCTTCAAGGAGTATGATGAAACGTTGCCAATCTTAATTAAGGGGCTACGTCTACCTGGAGGCCCGAAAGAATGGCCAAATTCTCATTGTCTTTCTCCGGGAAACGGTTGGTGAAAACATCCCGCATTTCCTTTTAAACACAAAAATACATATTTCGAGAGCCTCAAAAAAAATCACCAATAAATACAGAACAAGAACAAAAACATGGCCACCGGCAGATGATGGAATTTTTTTCGCGACTTTTGGCGGTGGACACTCTCCAGCTCAAACGATCCATCTGAAATCTAAAAACCAAACGGGTTGTTTGAGTTGACGATAAATACGAGTCGTTGACGATGGCCGATTTTCTGAATCATTTTTTTTAACAATGTGGCGATGAATTGAATCTCGAGCATACAAAATTTATGATAATAGTCGTCATTGTTACGTAGTTATTAAAAGATAAAGATGGATTAAAAAAAAGTGACATCGTCAATGATCTTTAAGGGGGGAAATCCCGTTAGACGCCCGAAACTGAGTCATTTTTTATAAATTTGTTTAAACGTGATAAAATAACCGCATCATTTTAAAATGTTGACATCGTCTTGTTACAACTTTCAAGTGTTAATTTTTTTTTCTTTTTTAAACCTAACAAAATGGCGGGGTTATAAGGTATTCATTTAGGCGTCTTTTGAAAAACTGCTCATGGTATAGCTCAACAAGTTATTGGTCGATCTGGCTGAACTTTTGGGAGGCTTCTCACCATAACGTTATTGGAAGAATATACCTATAAAAATATAAAAAAGTATGAAATTAAAAATTAAGTAGGCTTTGTAATCAAATATTCATATTTTTGACCATTTTCTCGACAATTTTGCTCCGAAAAAGTAATTTATTTACTCGATAACCTTAAAACTTTAGGTACGAGTATATCCTTCCATAATGTTATAGGGAGAAGTCTCCCAAAATTTCAGCCAGATCGATCAATAACTTTTTGGGCTAGAATATGAGTAGTTTTTCAAAAGACGCCTAAAGGAATACGCCGCTATTTTGTTTTGCTTAAAAAAAAAATTAACACTTGAAAGTTGTAATAAGATAATTTCAAAATTTCAAAATAATACGATTATTTTATCACCTTTAAAAAAATGCATGAAAAATGACTAATTTTCGGGCGTATAAAGGGATATGCCCCCTTAAACGTTTCTCGTCGTATCTCCTGTGAATTTGGAAATAATCCATCAAGTGTTTCTCGCGAAATATCGCCTATCGACTTTGAAAACAGTGTTGCGAAAATAGGCGTTTAACGGGTTACACCTATTCCTCGGCCGGAAAAAGAGGTGTTTTCGTGATTGTTTTTGGAAAATGGGTGCAGGTTTTAAACTTTTTTTTCACAGTAAAGAGTATCATTTCAAGTATCTTTGACAATTTTTTTATTGGGAAATGTTTATAAGCGACGGAGATACAGTAAATTGCACAGACCGTATCCATATTCACTTGAAATAATGATGCCGCTGAAACGGTTGAATTTACGGCCATGGCTCAATGAACTTTATTGTGGAGTATCATATTTCCTGTGAGAACCCACTTGGAAAATATCGCGATATCAAAATTCGCGGAATGGTAACACTAATAATGAGAAAAACATTTTTTTCAATGTTAATCAAATGGGAAAACTTCAATTTTGATTCGCGACCTCTAAATATTTTTTGACAACACCCCCCTTTCACGAAAGTTCGTCTTTGGGTACCAACTAAAGGTTTTCGGGCACGATGGGTAAAAAAAAAAGTTGCCCTGACCGAATCACCCTAATATATATATATATATATATATATATATATATATAATATAATATAATTATTATATTTATTATATTCGTATTATATTTATTATATATTAAATTTATTTATATTATATTTATTATATTCTTATAATATATTTCATATAATATATTATAAGAAACCGTCGAACGCGCAAAATCGATTTTTTCAAAAATTCCAACTAGGTGTACCCCCTTAAAGTTTGAAGTATGGCGCTGCTACCACGCGTCCGGCCGACTGTTAAAAGCTGTAGCTCATTCAATTTTAGGAATACCCCGATGAAATTTTCAGGGAATATAGCAAAAATGTGATACTATCGAATAAAAATATTTTTCGATAATGCAATTTTTTGACCCACCTCATCAAACTATCCAGCGAACGGAATATCCATGAATTGGGGGTACACTGGAAAAGCAATGTCGAACTTCCATGCGAAATGATTGTTCCGCTTGTTCTTCGCGTCAATTCTCCCAATGATTACGGATCGCTCCCGGTCGAAGCGCAGTCGTTTATCGGTCGAGAGTACTTGGCGCTGTTCATAATCCCCCCTGCATTATGCGGGATGCTCGGTGAAAGAGACCGAAAACACGTACAAAGCCACTGAACCGAGGGCTGTCTCGTAGCGTCGAATGTGGCTCCCACGTGTACCCAACATACCCGTTTACTTTTTGCTCCCTCTTTACTCACACACCATATATATGTTACATATGTATACACGCGTATGTTCGATGCTGTCCGAAAGTGCCGGGGCCAAAACCATGTGGAAACTAAGCACGTACGTTCACCAACGTTACGTCGCTTTGTGTGAAAATAGTCGACGACGAACGCAAACGCATACATGTAGGTATGTTTGTGTGCGTGTCCGTATAGCTAACATCATTATTCATTCACGCATTTGTACATCTCGTTATTTTTTCTCGGTGCGCATTCGACCTTGCGTGGCTTAATTTTTTGGTAAAATAGCAATCGAAGAAATGGACCCTCGGGTTCCCTCAATTCGGTCATTATGTGTAGGGGAAGGTGGGGTACAGTGTGTCAATTTTTTCTAACGAATTTTTACACTAACCACGGTAGTCTGATTAGGAAAAGAAAGATCATAACCGACTTTATAGACCTTTGGTCGTACAATGAAGTTCCCATATTTTTTGCAAAACGATAACAAAATACCGAAACAATGGGATCGAAAAAAAATTGCGGCTTGGCTCATTGTACCCCATGGGTGGGGTACAATGTATCATTATAGGTGGGTACAGTGTGTCAACTACTGCGAAACGTAGGGTACAATGAGGCGATTGAAACTATTATATTTTTCTAACATGGATAACAGATTTTTACACATAACGGTACGAACCCAAACGGAATCAGTATACCAGTATCAGTATAAAATCAGCAATATCACGGGAACGTCTTATTTTTACAAATCGCACGTCGTTGACAGCGGACCGTGACACGTTGCGCTTCTTCGGAGCGTCGTGACTTCTTTGTTTCCTTATTGGGAGTCGGGGCACTGTGCCCCACATCTCGGTGATACATTGTACCCCACTAGTCAAATATTTGATTATTGATGAAAATAACTATCAATTAAACTACGAATGGAAAAACACAAGTCACTGAGCTCATCATGAATAATAAAATTATCGATTAGGACTGAAAACCCGAGCCGCTACAGAAAGTTACGTTATATTTTACGTTTTCCCGGCGAGCGAAATATTTTTTTCCACGGTTTAAATGAATTTTTAATTTTCAATAATTCTTTGTGAGCTTCTATCGATTTTGTTTTAGGCCTGACGAAACCAAATATAAATCGCGGTCCGACACACAAAAATTCGAAATTCACGAGCCACAAACCTACGAGAAATCGCATCTAGCTCACAGTGCCCCGTGATACATTGTACCCAACTCGCCCCTATAGCCGATCGCAGATACCCAGGTAGGAATTGACGATGAAAAACGGGCTCGCCAAGCTCTGAAACAAGGCTCACATTTTTTAATTCAGGCTAAGCACCAGCCTGATTTCAGGCCTCGCCGAACCTCTGAATGATAATGCGGTTTCAGGCTCTTGCACACAGGCTTGACCAAAGGCTGGTAGAAAAGCCTGTACTAAGCCTGAAACGACGAAACAACAAGGTTCAAAACGAGCCTTAATGAAGACTTCACGAGCATTTGTGACCAGGCTTATCCCAAACTCTTCTCGAGGCTATATGAGGCCTGTTTTTAGTTTTCTATATTCTACATTGGGGTAAATTTAATAAATTTGTAAAGAATTCATTTTATTTATTATATATATTTATTATTCATTATATTATTTGTTATAAAATATATATAAAAGATATTTTAAAAAAACACTTAATTTTATTTGTTGTTTATGGGACACGTAATACACAGAGTGTACGCAAACTCCAGAGAGTGAGTACATACGAAATGTGTGTGTGACGAGAAAAAAACTTTTTTGTGTACCTCATAAATATCGATAAGAGAATATATTTAAATGTTCTGAGCTGCCTCCTTCGCTTTCGTTTTTCGTGCCTTCGCACCCGACAAATTTATTGCTAATTTTTTTTTCATAAAAGTACAGAAAAAATATTATTTAAAATTTATTTTATTTTATCACAACCTGAAACAAGCCTACATCCAGCCTTGATTTTTAGCTTTAAAATTCACTGGCTGAATAAAGCTTGAAATAACCCTGAGTTTAGGCTAAGCAGCCAGTCTTGGTTCCAGGCTGCTCCAAAAGATGCAATGAAACCTGGCCCAGGTCTGTCTCACTCAGGCTCGGTGAAACAAGGCTCGCACAAGTTTGTTTCCATCGTCAGCCTTTTGATTCCCTACCTGGGTATCTCTCTCTCCCTCCCTCCGTCTTCTCGCCCACTCTCCCTTGCCCTCGGCAAGTGAAAATTCGGATATTCGTGGCTTTGTCGGGAAGGTGGCAAAGAATGGAGAGGAAAACGATACAGAAAGCTGGAAATGTGTGATACACTACACTATAGGCACCTATAGTGTCACGGAATAGTTATCAAGACGCAACGGGGTCTGGAACTCGATACATTCCCGAGAGGGTATAAAGAGAGAGAGAGAGAGAGAGAGAGAGAGAGAGAGAGGAGAGAGAGAGAGAGAGAGAGAAAGAGGGGCTAACTTCCCCGAGACAGGTGCACAGCCCTCAACCACCTGGTTGTCTACTTCTCTCTCTCTCTCTCTCTCTCTCTCTCTCTCTCTCTCTCTCTCTCTTCTTTCTCTCTCTCTCTCTCTCTCTCTCTCTCTCTCTCTCTCTCTCTCTCTCTCTCTCTATCTCTTTCTCTCTTTCTCCTATGCCGTCTAACTGGTTCAATGTTTTTCTCGAACTCCGATTCAACCAAGTTTCTCACACTTCGCGTACTTCCTCATTCCTACAATATCACCTTTCCAAGATCGACTTTGTCCCATTATTTCGCTCCCCCTTCCTCTTCGTGTCGCGTCAATGGCCGTGCGCTTCTACAGGAATTACTTATACGAGTCAAACCACATGCATCCTCCCTTTTAATCTTGTTTCCTCGACACCTAACCAAAATTTTCATTTTTGTACGCATAGTATCGGATTATGCAAATGGAAATTCTCGTCCCGAAGTCATCGCATCGGAAGCGTGGGACCAGGGAAATTCTAGAGCTCGTTTCGTAACGTTTGTAGAGTCGTTCCATTCTCCGAGTGGTGTGTGTTTCTCGTTGTCCTCGGGAGACGAAAAGAACGGTCGAATTGGAACAATCATGAGGGCTTCGCCCTTCCGCACGGAGGAAAATTTGGGTTTAGTGCTCTCTTTTGCGGTAGCGCGTGCTCTTTCAAGCAGGGAGAAATCTGGGATCCGCTTGCGGATTTGACATGGAGACGAACGAATATTTAGAGGCCCTATCAATTTGTACGCGAGTCGCGAGATTTTATGTTACGGGGTTTTTTTCACTTTAGACGCTAAAAAAGGCTATTTTAGTGAATTTTTTTGATAGGTTTATATTATAGATATTGATATAAAAGTTGTTACATTTAATAAATACACTTTCGGAATACATTTTAAAAAAATTTTTTTTATGTATTTATGTTACCCAAAGAAACTTTAAACGCGTTTATCTCAAAACAACTTTTTTCGACGGCTTGTTGATAAAATCTTCCAAACGACTGAACCGATGCTTATGAAATTTCAACCACATATTCTTTACAAATAGCTATAGCGCATATCAAAGATTTCGAAATACATGTAAAATAAAAATTTAATTCATTTAAGTCACTATTTATAGACCAAAATGGCAGTTAAACAAATGTCCTAAAATAATTGTGGTCTGCGCTGTTGATGAAATCTCGGAGATGGATCATCCGAAACAAAAAAATCAAACGGTTTCAGATTCAATATGTTAATGGCTATAGCGCATATCATACGATTTTTAATATATGCAAAAATAACAAAATGGCGGGCATTTTTCGAAAAAAGGTTTTTTTTCACCGTTTTTGGCAAAAAAAGAGTAAATATCAAAGTTGTAAAATGTCCTTGACATGCGCTATAACTATAGTTGTGAAGAATGTGCGGTTAACATTTCATAAGGATCGGTTTAGTAGTTTCGAAGACTTGATCAACAAGCCGTCGAAAAACGTTGTTTCGAGAAAAACTCGTTCAACGTTTGTTTGGGTTACACAAATACATAAAAAGAAATTTTTCATGTATTTCGAAATTGTATGTATTAAGTATAACAACTTTTATATCAATATCTATAACATAAACCTATAAAAAAAAATCATGAAAATAGTCTTTTTTTTTAGTGACTAAAATCAGAAGAACCTAGAGTACGAAAGGGACTTCTACCCCCACTTGTAGCGCAAAAAAGGCCTTTTTCATGAATTTTTTTAAAGAAAACTACAAAACTTTTTTAATCGATCAATATACCATCTTAAAGAACACATCTTGAAGAACTTTCAGTAATTTTTTTATTGAAAAATATTACATTGTTTAGTGGCAAATGGCCGTCAATAAAATAATGTTTTTATATACGCGGTTTGCGGTGACCAACATTGCGGCGAAGTGGATCATCTGAAGAAAAAAATGCGGATGGATTTAGTCAAATATAAGTATAAACTAGTCTTTAATCGAAGGATTTTAAAAAATATTCATTTTTCACAAAATGGCGGACACTCAAAGTTAATGGTTCGATTTTAACGAAAAAAAAACGGCCGTTTTTTGGCTATAATACGGCCATTTTTTTCGAAAAAAAATCGAACGATTAAAGACTACATTTTTATGTATTAAATAAGCCTGCAAAATTTCAAGAAGATCGGTTCATTAGTGTTCGAGTAATCTTGGTCACCGACTTCAGAAATGCCATTTTGAGAAAAACGCGTTTAAAGTTTCTCTTTCAACGCTCTTTCAACGCGGATTCTTCTCTTTCAACGCTCATATCTCAGTCAATTTTGTTCGGATCGACTTGAAATTTTCAGGACATATTCTCAGATACTTATACTTCAAAAAAATGCAATATCAAAAAAATCGATTTTTTCAAAATCGCAAGTGGGGGTAACCCCTTAATCGAGAAAGCAACCGAGTCTAGTGGAGGCGCGGCCGCGTTGCTGTCCTGGGCCTGTACTTTGATCCGCGACGGCTCAACCGCGCATTCGCTTGCACGCCGCCCACTAGGAGTAAAGCTGTCTTAAGGAGGAAAATCCCTTTAGACGCCCGAAAATGAGTCATTTTTCATGCATTTTTTCAAAGTTGATCAAATCATCGCATCATTTTAAAATTTTGACATTTTCTTATTACAACTTTCAAGTGTTAACATTTTTTTTCTTTTTTAAACAAAACACAATGGCGACGTTAAACGGAATTCCTTTAGGCGTCTTTTGAAAAACTAATGAAACAAAATGTTAGGAAGAAAAGCGTCGCTCAAGACTAAATTACTATTACACTGAATAAGCGTGACAAATTTAAAGTCAATCCGTTCATTAGATGTCAAGAAATCGTGTACATCATTTTGAGAAATATAGTTTCGAGAAAAACGCGTTTAAAGTTTTACTAGCAGTTTTGTCGTTGTAATCATGTTTACCTTCGATATGCGATTCCTACACCATATTTTGGACCTTCCTTTTCAATTTGCCCCGAGGGATGAACGAGCGTTTTGAAATTGTCACAGTAGCCTATCTCCTTAACGTTGTTGGAACTCAATTTGCTGTTATATTCCAGAAATTAAAAATTGTGGATCAATTTTTTTTTTTTATTAGATTTCCTAATATTCAACCACTATTTTGAATTGGGGTCGTATCGCATCAAATTTACAGCCTGAGACGAAAAAGCCTCGAAAACGTATAATTTCACCTTTTGATGTTCAAAACCCACAACTCTTGATGCCCAACTAATAAATCAATTTGGTCGCAAATAATAACCAATTGGTTCTTCAACTGTTAATCTTTTCGCGTATTCTCTTTCAAATTGTTTCACCCAAATCCCAGATTCACCGCCGGGACTTACAAGGAACATCACTTTGGTGTCCGCCTTCAATGTGGTTGAAACTCACATATGTGATGAAACCTTTAAAACTATTAGACACGTATGATTTTTATCGGCGGAAAAACGGTTTCAAGGGGGGAAACCACCCTTCAAAGAAAGGCGCGTGGAGGGGTGATTTCGCAGTTTCACCCACAAGCAGTCCACCGATCTGAATGAAACAAAAGCGAAATTTTTCTAACTTAAAGCGACGAAAAATCCCTTATAGAAATATCGATAAAAATATAAAGGTGTCACGCCTTTCTTTGGGCGGTAGTTTCCGCCC